>JARQZK010003740.1:0-187500 GCA_030704885.1 Cynegetis impunctata
TGAATTTAGAACTCTACATATGAAAAACGCTGTATAAAATGATGCTCAATGTTTTTTCTGAGAAATTGTTCAATTACTTACGCAATTATTAAATCTGGTAAAACATATGAATTACATAACTTGCTTGTGAAACATAAAACTTACTTTTGAAAGATATGAAACTTTATTACCAAATTTGGCAGAAAGTTCATAAAATATATTTCACAACTTGAAAAGTTGGGTAGGCTATCGAAATTTTCAGGAGAGCAGACGTCTTTTATTTAAATTGTACCGAATAAATTTTAGATTCTGGTTGCTACACTTATATGATAATTTTGAATAACGTGCTATTTTTTCTAGGGATCTGAAATTCGTTCACAAAACTCTTGAATTTTTAGGAAGTTTCTCCCGTTGATCGCAAAAACTGTGAAAAAGATTTTCGAATATCATTACATACCTTTTGAAAGTACTATTTCATATATTTAGTTTTTGATCCATTTAATTACTACAATTAGATGACCATCAGCTATTTTCTAGTTTTAATTTCAAAAATGAATTTACGTATCTCTGCAAATAACCCCGTCCTTTTTGTTTCTTGAAAATCAAAAAATTGATATGATTTGAAACTTTTTTCGTATACATGAAACGGTTCGAATGCTTAAATAGACTTTATGGAACTTTTTTTCATATTAAGATTCACAAAAAATTTTTATGGAAAAACAAAAATAACTTTGCATGCAATTAAGATGCCTGAAATTTTTTTCAATCAGATTTTATTTCTTACGGCTTGCTCAGGGAACGCATTCATAAGTGAAAAAAATTTTGA
Organism: Cynegetis impunctata; assembly: GCA_030704885.1. Lineage (NCBI taxonomy): Eukaryota > Metazoa > Arthropoda > Insecta > Coleoptera > Coccinellidae > Cynegetis > Cynegetis impunctata. The sequence goes on from JARQZK010003740.1 coordinate 806, forward strand.
ATTTGTATTATATTTATCATTGACAGTTTACACGCGATCTAAGTTATATATTTGATAAACTCACTAGAACGTATGCTAATCTGTGAAAAATGTTAGTATGTTTCTTTGCTCTTATTAGTGGTTTCTGATTTGATGCCGTCCTCGTTTGAAATTACGTGGATTTGTTTCACCTGTTTGTGGCTTTTCCAAGTTGGTTGAAAGATGAAGTGCGAGGGATTCTCTAATGGAAACCAACCTTTACCACTTTCGACTAGATATGCACGTTTCTGGTCGATCACAACAATAAAAGCACTTGCACGTTATCGATTAATGTTCACTGATCCGATATTCGGGATTTATTGATCAATATCTGTTATCGATTGACCAAATGTTGAGCGTTATAGAGTTGTGGCCTGTATATGCTTACGTTTTTTATAGATAAACACCATGGTGTATTTAGATATATATTTTATGTTAAATTGAGATGATATATACACAAGGGTGACTAAGAATTGACGTCTTGTTACTGTCTCTTAGCGTCTCTTGTTTCGTATTTTTCGCTACCTGATCCTACCATCGCACACCCTAAAGCCAGGGCAGGGATAACAATTTTTTTTTTTGCGTTCTAACTTATTTCTTCGTTCAAAAATATTTTTAATCATTGCAACAGGTTTTTGTACTGATATGCGACACTTTTTTGCAAAGATATCTGAGACGATGCAAAAAAAAAAAATTAACATATGCATAGTTTAACTGTTGATTGCGATTATTAAAAATATTTTTGAACGAAGAAATAAGTAGAACGCAAAAAAAATTGTTATCCCTGCCCTGGCTTTTAGGGTGTGCGATGGTAGGATCAGGTAGCGAAAATACGAACAAGAGAGACGCTAAGAGACAGTACAAGACGTCAATTCTTAGTCACCCTTGTGTATATATCATCTTCAATTTTTAACATAAAATATATATCTAAATACACCATGGTGTTTTATCTATAAAAAACGTACATATACAGGCCACAACTCTATAACGCTTAACCACATTTGGTCAATCGATACAGAGATATTGATCAAATAAATTCCGAATAATCGGGATCAGTGAACATTAATCCGATAACGTGCAAGTGCTTTAATTGTTGTGATCGACCAGAAACGTGCATATCTAGTCGAAAGTGGTAAGGTTGGTTCATAGAGACTCCCTCCACTTCACTGTCAACCAACTTGGAAGCACAACAGGTGAACAATCAGCGTATTCAAACGAGGACGGCATCATCAGAAACCACTAATAAGAGCAAAGAAACATACTAACATTTTTCACAGATTAGCATACGTTCTAGTGAGTTTATCAAATATAACTTAGATCGCGTGTAAACTGTCAATGATAAAATAATACAAATTCAAAATTTTTTCACTTATGAATGCGTTCCCTGAGCAAGCCGTAAGAAATAAAATTCTGATGAAAAAAATTTCAGGCATCTTATTGCATGCAAAGTTATTTTTGTTTTTCCATAAAAATTTTTGTGAATCTTATATGAAAAAAAGTTCCATTAAAGTCTATTTAAGCATTCCGAACGTTTCATGTATACGAAAAAAGTTTCAATCATATCAATTTTTGTTGATTTTTCAAGAAACAAAAGGACGGGTTATTTGCAGAAAACGTAAATTCAATTTTGAAATTAAACTAGAAAATAGCTGATGGTCATCTAATTGTTAGTAATTAATGATCAAAACTAAATATATGAAATAGTAACTTTCAAAAGGTATGTAATGATATTTCGGAAAATCTTTTTCAACAGTTTTTGCGATCAACGGGGAAAAACTTCCTAAAAATTCAAGAGTTTTGTGAACGAATTTCAGATCCCTAGAAAAAATAGCACGTTATCAAAATTATCATATAGTGTAGCAACCAGAATCTAAAAATTTATTCGGTACAATTTAATAAAAGACGTCTGCTTCCTGAAAATTTCGATAGCCTACCCAACTTTTCAAGTTGTTGAAATATATTTTATGAACTTTCTGCCAAATTTGGTAATAAAGTTTCATATCTTTCAAAAGTAGTTTTATGTTTCACAAGCAAGTTATGTAATTCATATGTTTTTACCAGATTTAATAATTGCGTAAGTAATTGAACAATTTCTCAGAAAAAACATTGAGCATGCATTTATACAGCGTTTTTCATATGTAGAGTTCTAAATTCAAATAAAATTATTTTATATTCAAAAAGAATTCTTTTATTTCATAAAAATATACTTATCGTTGGATATGTTTATCCTCTATATTTTATTCTTTCCCTAATCGAATACATGTTTATATTTTCTAAAACAGTATTTCTAGTAATGTTATGATTTTAAGATATTCATCAATCGTATACATTTATCGTCTACGTTTTATTTACTCCTAATATTTGACATTTTTAAAATAAATTAGTGTTTTCAAATAAAAGGTTTGGTAAATTAGATAAATAAATTTTTCTGTAATAAAAGTTCCCTAAGTTATTTTGTTCTTCATGAATCTTATTAAAATTGCATAAAGTTATTTAATTTCGATGTTCACCAAATTGATATGCATGGACAAATCATTTATACGATTAATGTAGGACTCATATATTCAATAACAATTTTATCCGTTTAGTATAGATGTGTGTGGGATTTTTTTTGACTAACAGGTATGTGATTGTTTATAAGTATGCATACAATTATAAAATTATTAAATTTTCAATGTAGAATAATAGAATGAATAATAATTTAAACTTTATTACTACTTTCATACAAAGTATGGGTTATAATTTATAATCTAAGTTGAATTAAATACATAATACTTAACTTCCTATCAATTTATTTATATAATGTTGATCGTATTAGTATCATAATTTTTAAACACTAGGAGGTTTTGTCTAAAAAGAAAATATGCGAAACTATTAATAAAAAATTTCGCATTCTGCCCAATCAAAGAAAATAAAATCTGATGGATCTGATGAATTTCATGCATTTTATAGGAAAATAGTTACTTAAATTATTTTTGTTCTTCCATAAAAAATTTGTGAATCTTATATTACAAAAGTTCAATAAATTATTCAATCTCACCAAATTGAATATTACAAATCATTAGTAAAAGGTAACCAGGAATCATAAATTCAATTAATTATTTATATTCATATAATTACCTAATAGGTTTTATGAAATTTCAGATTTTTGTTCGTAATTACATCTAAAAAGATTTGATTGAATAACAGTTTTGATTGATAAGTTTTATGAGTTTGGCCAATATAAATGATTAAAGCAATATGAAATGCATCAATTTCATTTTGGAGGACTAGGTACTATTATATGTTTATAATTACCGGATATCTTTATTTCTAATATTTTAGACGCTTTTTATTCACAACAATCGTGTACAGAAGTTCGGGTTTCTTCGGTAATTTCGGAGATTGCACAATAACAGGTAAGCATAGAGGAATGGTGGGGGACGTGGAAAGTAAAGTAATGTGGGTTTCTTACCTATATGAAAAAGTTTAACATTTATGTTCGTTCGATATTTTATATAGCGTTTTTCATTTGCATAGTTCTAAAGTCGAATACTGTTATTTATATTTGAAAAGCAATCTCTTATTCCATATTTCAAACCAATATGCAATTTCAAGAGAGTGTTATTATTATTTCTTTCTATTTCTACAGTGAAACATTCTAAAGTATCGTATAAGCATCATAATTTTTAAACACTAGGAGATTTTGTCTATATTTTATTTGAAAAGTTTTTCTTATTCAAAAAGCTGTCTGTCGTTCATCGTAATAATATACGATATTCACATCAATGATGGGGCGCGTAAAGGGGTTGTATAGGTATACCGTTAACATATATATATATATATATATATATATATATATTATACACCCGATTAACTTGAAATTTGGCTACGTAGACGCCCACAAGAGAGGTAGGATATGCAAATCCTATTCAAAACGTATTGTACGAACGTGTTTTTACAAAAAAAATAAATATTCCAGATGTTATTCATGAAAAAATTTTATAAATCTTATAAAAATTGCATAAGTTATTTAATTTCGATGTTCACCAAATTGAACGCATGGATAAATCATTTATACAATGAATGCATGAATCATATATTCAATTTTATCCGTTTAGTATAGATATGTGTGGGCTTTTTTTGGCATGGCAAGGTATGTGATTGTTTAAAAGTATGTATACAATTATAAAATTATTAAATTTTCAATGTAGAATAATAGAATGAATTAATCGAATGAATTAATAATTTAACTTTATTACTACTTCATACAAAGTATGGGTTATATTTATAATCTAAGTTGAATTAAATACATAATACTTAACTTCCTATCAATTTATTTTATATAATACTGATCGTATTAGTATCATAATTTTTTAAACACTAGGAGGTTTTGTCTATATTTTATATGAAAAGTTTTTCTTATTCAAAAAGCTGTCCATCATTCATCGTAATAATATACGATATTTACAACTGATTTATCACACATGGGATTTAGGTTTTTTAAAAATTTATATGTGTACTCTTTTTTTTTTCCTCTAGTATGAGAGACCTGTTATAATGCTTGTAAAACGAATGTACAAATTACATTTTTTTTAAATAATTTAGTGTTTCAAATAAAAAGGTTTGTAATTAGATAAATAAATTTTCTGATTAAGTTTATTTTTATATAATATCATACATTTAATCATATTTATATACAATAATATAACTACCAGCTTACACTATCCAATACAATATTCTCAATATTGTAATAATATTTCACAAGCAATTCATACATATGAGGTGAGTCATTGTAACTCATTTTTATGAATTCAGCACAAGTTTGTATATCGATTACACGTAAATGTTGCTTACGCATTTCAGTGAGAATGAAATCTGCGAAATAATCAATTGTGCAATACCTGGTAATAGCATCGTCACTTTCAATTTTTTTCATCCATCTTCCTTACAAAGAGATTCATGCCGGCTGCAAAAAGTTTTTAAAGAATTAACAGCCAAACAAAGTTTTGGGAAGTTACTTTCCTTGAATATCAACACGTTGTTACATGTAGAATACAGTGAATATAATCCAATTGTATCCAGATATACTTCAATTTCTCTGTTTTTCGCCAACTCCTTCAGTAGCCCTGGCATTTTAACAGTAAGTTCATCTACTTCTTTTTTCGTGAATGAAATGAAATCAAGATAACCATGTCTTCCTATTCTAAGTATACATTTACAATCATATTAAGGAACCAGACCAATGCTTACATATTTACTGCCTGAGAGATTCAAATTGTATATGTCTTTCACTCACGAGCCGATGCATCTCACGCTCCATCCTACGATATACGGTGGTGTGGTACGCATCTGCAGGATACGGAACTATGTTTGTTGAACTGTAATTACCATCTATTGATGACGTTTGCGGCGTGTAGTGGTAGCCGATGGTGTATTTCTTCTGAGTTCTCGTTTCTTGCACTGCTTTCCTTGATTTCTCCGGCCATCTTTGCGATCGAACAGTCTCGTTTTTACTGTACATGGTATTTAACTGCTGGTAGATATTGAAGAATAACTGCCTATTTGTTTGCAGTGATCTGTTTTTAAGCCCTTACCCCCTCCAAGTTTTGTGGTATTATTCCACCGTTTGTGTGTGTGTGTGTGTTTTCTTAGAAATATTACCCATTGAATAACTTATCTAATGTCAGGGGTGGATTTCATACGATTTACGAATTTTGGTCTAAATTTGTGAAAAAATTCAATTTTCATGACCATCAATCATTAGTTAATACGGTCCTGTCCCGAACACCTGGTCTAACAATAGGAACAAAGACCTGCCACCCGCTTTTGTGAAGAGATATTTGCGTCAACCTTTTGTGTGTGTTTTCTTAGAAATATTACCCACGTCGAATGTCAGGGGTGGATTTCATACGATTTACGAATTTTGGTCTAAATTTGTAAAAAATTCAATTCTCACGACCATCAATCATTAGTTAATACGGTCCCGAACACCTGGTCTAACAAAAGACTGCACCGCACAATAGGAACAATAGACAGGCTCGAACAATAGGAACAATAGACCGGCCCTAACAAAAGAAACACCTGGCATAACAATTGACTGCACACCTGCACCCAAACAATAGGAACAATAGACCGGCCATGATTTATGACCTTGAGCTGTCATCATCAATCATTTTTAATGGCTCTGGGTGGAGACCTTCTACTGATCTTATAAAATAATTGATCGAAAGACTGTTGTTTTAGATTATAGGTATCATCAGAGGGTGAGATACTTAATATTATTGATATAAGATTGAAAGAAAAAATGGAATATGCCTACTATGGTAACAACGTTAATAGGTTATTAAAATTTGACATCTATTAATGATCGATGATATAATTATAAATTTCCAAACAAGAGATTGAAGAAATAAAGTTTCATTCGGATAAAAAATATTTACTTTTTCAAGGATTATCGATTTGAGAATTTTTGCATACTTATATGAGTTATCCTATAGATACTAGTTTCGTACTGAACGAAGTGATCTATGTAGATAAAATCAGATAGATCAGCGGTCGTTCTTTCGTTTTCAATCAGTTCCCTCCTCCACAACTTAAAAGTGATCGTAAGTAATTATTCTAAACGCAGAATATCTTCAATCAGTTAGATAACATTGGCAAAGTTAACCTCAAAATTTGAAGTTTATATATTATATTTTAAATTTTTACACAGATATGATGAAACTGAGCGCATTCTTTCGGGCATTCAGTGAATGAATGTGTTCTGATTACAAAATCACTTTCACTTCAATCACATACGTTCCATCAGTTGTATCAGTACGAAAAAACACTATAGCCTATAAGAGCCAACGTTCCGCAGACTTACGGTATAATAGTAGCAAAGTTCTTATTAATGCTAGGCATACTACTTCACGTGCCGTAGGTGAAATGGGGATTCACTATTACCATCGAGGGTTCCTTTGGGCGTGTCCAGAAGTCGAAAGACATCAAAACCGACTCCGAAAACGTGATCGCAGCATGGCTGTCGATTTGATATATTAAAATATATAATTTTTTTCATGTAAAACCTTAATGGCAGACACTTCTTCCGGTTCCTACTATAATTATTAATAGTAATTCAAAGCTGCGAAAATTTTGACAAATGAAAATTATATGTCATTTATACTATTATTACATAAACATATTAAAAAAGCAGACAGATAGGTCGGTTCTGACATCCCGGTAGACCACATAATACTTTATTTGTCATGGTAATGAAAGCGCACGATTTTGACGCAAAGTTGTCAAAATTTTCGCAGCTTTGAATTACTATCAATTATAGTAGGAACCGGAAGAAGTGTCTGCCATTAAGGTTTTACATGAAAAAATTTATATATTTTAATACATCAAAACGGCAGCCATGCTGCGATCACGTTTTCGGAGTCGATTTTGATGTCTTTCGACTTCTGGACACGCCCAAAGATACCCTCCATGGGAATAGTGAATTCCCATTTCACCTACGGCACGTGAAGTAGTATACCTAGCATTAATAAGGACTTTGCTACTATACCGTAAGTATGCGGAACGCTGGCTCTCAGTCTATAGTAATCTGATGCTTTCATATGCGATCATATTATTTATCATTCCAAAAATCATTGCCTTCGTAGATGATTCGAGTTAAGTATATAATTTTATTAGGTATCCTCAAGTAGATACTTTTAAAATATTGCACGTGTCTTATTGATGAGTTTATCACGTCACTCTTAACGATTTGTATATGCTAAAGATTTAGATTTGAATATAAGTCGTCGCAATTTTTGAATGCACTCTGTTCTAAAGAGGAAACGTCTGGCGTGATTTTTACTTAATTTTCATGTAACAAATATAGGATATCACTAAAAGATCTCTGCTAGAAAAACATTGGTAAAATGCTCTACATGTTGATATTAGATTGGTTGACCATACGCTAATATCTGCAGATTAGGCCCATCGAATCATTATTTATTTCTAAAACTTAAAATCGAAATGTGGACAATTTTCAAAAAATAACGAATCATACGTACCACAAAATAAAGAATTTTTTGAGAGGATTTAGGTAGGTAATGTGAATGTAAAAATTTCAGAGATTTCTTTATAAAAAGTAGATACTAAACTTGAAGTCTCAATTCATATGTCCATGTAATCGTCAAAATAAAATAGGTATTTCATAATCACCTATAACTTTGTCGGTTGCATAAATCCTGCATTCATTTTGTAAATGGAGATTATGAATAATCTAATTGAATTCTGTCTACTGAAAATTAGGATATAGTTTTTCTTTAAAAAATGAGTGTTGTTCAGTTAGTTAAATATGACCAATTATAATTACATTATTTTGTTTCGATTTACCTTCAGGTACCCTAGGAATAATGCTGGGTTTTCAGTTTCGCGTTTCTGTTCTGATGTTCGTTCTGCCCTATTGGTATATATTCCTATTGGATAAATCATTCTGGAATAACCACACATATCTTTATGGAATTGTAGCCACCTTATTGATCGGAACATCTGCAAATAATTACTGGTACCTACCCTTATTAATTTTTAAATTTATAATTTTCATTTCATAATTTATTTGCGTTTTCTATTTTGAGAATTTGATCTCATTCATATTTGATTAATTCTTCAATTATTTCAGTTCAGTGGATAGTATTTTGGACGAAAATATCAGGAATAAACCAGCCCCGTATTGGAATTATTTCATTTTGAAATTTCAGTTCTTTATGTTGTATTTCTTAGCTGGATTGAAGAAAACTGATTGGGAATGGTTGGAAGGATATGCAATGAGGGATATGGGAAACCATTGGGTGTTCATTCCTTTCAGGTGATGAACTATAAGTATTAATTTCTGAATACGAACTATTTTTATCATATTCTATCAGAATTATACTGACCCCTACACAAATCGATTATATTGTAATTCACTGGTTTGGATTCATCCTTGATCTTACTATTGGTTTCTGGATGGTGATTGAGTTTACGAGGCCTGTAGCAATGGTGTTTTGTGCGTTGTTCCATCTGATGAATTCAAGGATGTTTAGCATTGGTGAGATAACTTTAAAATATAAGTTGGAAAATCCAAGCAGAAAATTATTAAAATTCATTGTTATAATTTCCATAATATGTAATAGTACGGCCAAAACCGTATAAAATCGATTTTTTTAAAATGTCAACAAATTGAGCCGAACCGATCCATAGCAACCCGTCTGATTTCTGGAATGTAGTCAGATGATTGTCCTGAGATACCAACGACACGTTTTTCAGACGTCGATAGTGTATCGCGTCCGGGAGACCATTTTGAAAAAAAATGGGACAAAAAAGGTGATGTATAGCATCCCGTCTGAAAATCATTTTTATAATTAAATTGAGGTCAGTTGATGCGAAAGAATCCATTTTCAGAAAAAAACCGGACCGCTTCACATTTCGACAACATTTTGAAAATTTCAACAAATTTAGCCAACCTTTTCCATAGTATTTTGTCTGAAAACTGTTTGAAATGATGAAGTCAGTTGCCTTAATGTCGGAGAAATTGTTATCAGACAAATTGGGTGTTGCAGCTAACCTATCAGACAACTTTTCGCATTGTTTTTTTCGTCACAGAACACACAACGTAGGTGTGATCTTTTTTGGATATTATTTTATTTGATCTGACAAGACACTGAGAAAACACTGAGTGTCGTTTGAACGGTCACAGAACAGCCGGTTTCGAGAACCGTGATAGCGGAGTGCAGGGGCGTTTGCCGCGCGACGCCGAGACGTTCTTTTTTCATTTGGGAGTCATAAGCGACATGAATGTCTGAAACCAGTATTTTCGTAATGTCGGCATTTATACAAAAAGTTTAAAACAAAATTCAACCAGAATGATATGGAACAGGTTGGCTAAATTTGTAGACATTTTTGAAAATTCACCCAGGTCAAACACTACGCGCAAAATGACTGAAAACAGAAATTTCAGTAGTAAAATAACAAAATCTATGTATATTTTCAATATCAGACGGGATGTAATATATCCGTCTACCCATTTTTGTTGACATAGCAGAAATAGCCCCCCAAGAAGCTGCTACGTTTCTAACGGTTCCTACCCACCTAGTTGGGTCAAGCGTCATCTCATCTTTCAATTTTATACGATTTTACCCGGGATGCTGTGGATCATGGTTTTGGCCGTGTCCTCTCGTACTATAAATCAACAAACATATTACAGTTTGTTAAAAACACTTACAGCACTAGGCTGTATTGTTTATGCTTGTTCATTATATTCTGGTACAAATATCATTATGTTTGATAGCAAGTGCTTCTGTTCTGCTGTAAAGTTTATGCTGTTGTAATAGTACTATAATATAATCAATGAATTTTCAGATAGTTCAATATTGGAAGAAATATTTCATATCTCTCCATTTCTTCTTAAAAATAGTTTTTGTTTAAATTTTACAGAAAGTTGAACCCATCTATGTTATTTTTATTAATTCGTCAAAAATTTTTCCACAGAAATTATCATCGCCATTGGTGGTTATTTCATTTTTATTAAACATTAAGATATTCCGCTTTCACGATTATCAATAAATCCTCAGAAATAATGCATTATAACCATTCATCTTTGCAGTGAAACTTTGGCGATCAGAAATTTATTGTGAACTAAATTATTATGTTGTTTTCTATTATAGCTACACGACACGAATCCTTGATATTGAACATTTTACAACTTTGCTTTTACAAATTAACTGCCATTATCCTCTTAATTCATAATTTTCATTAATATTCTTAGTTCCCCATTAAGAAGTAATGACTTATACAAATTAAGTACCTAATGGCATAAACATGCCTCACTTAGAGAAAATAAGTCACAGCTTCTGCATTTTCAGAAATCCTCTTAGTATATTTATTAAATAGGAATGTTTCCATACGTTTGTTTGGTTACGATGCCGTTATTCTGTCAAGAAAATTGGCCAGGCAGACTGAAGAAACATCTAACCGGAAAAAAAATCGAGGAATCTTATACAAAGGGATCGAGTGAAACCTCAGATACCAAAATTAATATGACTTGGAAGAAGAGAATGGTGATGTGCCTTTTATTAAGTCATTGCATAGTACAAACTGTTCTTCCATTTTCTCATTCCATCACAAAGGTAAACTGACATGCACCTATATATATATATATATATATATATATATATATATATATATATATATATATATATATATATATATATATATATATATATATATTTATATATATATATTTATATATTTATTTATATATATATATATTTATGTATATATATATATATATAATATATATATATATATATATATATATATATATATATATATATATAGATATATATATATATATATATATATAGATATATGTATATATATATATATATATATATATATATATATATATATAATCTCTTGATAATTATTAGCAATAACAGGCTTGTTGAATCTTAAAAAACTCGATTTTATTAAAAAAGTTGACGTTTCGCCACGACAATTCGTGGCTCTATCAAAACTCTTCCATAAAAAAAACTTTTTAATAAAATCGAGTTTTTTAAGATTCAACAAGCCTGTTATTGCTAATAATTATCAAGAGATTAGAAATAGTTCACAGGCAACAATAATTCGAATAAATATATATATATATATATATATATATATATATATATATATATATATATATATATATATATATATATATATATATATATATATATATATATATATATATATATATATATATATATATATATATATATATATATATATATATATATATATATATATATATATATATATATATATATATATATATATATATATATATATATATATATATATATATATATATATACCGTGTGGCGCATTTAAAATAGTACGCATGGTATATTTTTAATTGTAGGGACTTTAACAGGTTGGCAAGAATCCCATAATTCAGAAGATATTTTGAATCTCTTTACAAACATGGTGAACTCTTTTTGTTGAATGAAATGTGAAAAAAGTCTCAGTAAAATTTGGGGAGAAAATTTTTTCATACAGATTTTAATTGCCAGCCATTCACTTGCAAATAGTAATTTTTCCCAACATTTTGTAACATATCGTGTGTTATTTCACACCTACTTACGGTGGCGAAGATCTTCTATAGACGATGCTTCCGTTTTATCTATAAAATTTTTCAAAGGCCATAAGAAAAAATTCAAAGGAGTTAAATTTTGCGATCGTAAAGGTCATATAGTGGAACCCGTCCTACCAATCCAGTATTCGAGAAAATAATGATTCTACGGGTGCTACATAGTGTTGCGGAGCGGCTTCATGTTGATAAAATACATCACTTTCACAATATGAGGGTAATAAGTTCCTAGAGCAAACTGAGTTAAGATTTATCTGTTAAGCAGGTAGAAAAATGCACTAAGAATATTATTTTCAAAAATACCAGTTCCGACATTCAACAAGGACTTTACGACTGCTTGGAAGGAACTTAGCAATTTGATTTTCATATTCATTTCAGCGAAGAAAAAATTCTGCATTTTGGTAAAGAGATTTGAAATACATTTGAAATGATGTTTTACTCGGCCCTTATTGCCATTTCTCAAGATCAAAATATGTCGTCTTGAAACAAAAATTGACATATCTGCGGTACCCAATATATCTATACATACTTATTTATTAAAATGAATAATAAAGTGCTAGGAAATTTATTCAAAAAATCGAAATTAATCAAACAAATCAAGATAGAAGAAACTATCTTCATTAGTCTCGACGCCAACGACGATTCCATCCACACAGCGGGGAACGTTAGAAACATCAAAATAGTCACTAAAAACGATATAAACAGTAGAGATGTGTTCTAGACGTACAAGGTTATTCAAAGTATTATCCATGTTCCGAATGTGACAACCATTCAGACTATTTCACGTGGCCTGCCAATTTTGAAGACGAGAGATATGTAAACTTGATACGCGCCATCTGCTGGAACACATCAGGCACACACTTTCTAAGTCAGATATCGAAAAACCCATGTGCATCTATCACACAATTGGCGTCTGAAATTAAGATCGTAGCGCCGGAACGGCTAATATCGGTACTACTCTATGGGCCATAAACGGTTTGTTTACATTGTTTGGTAATGGTATTTACGTTCATTTCATTTTGAGTTTTCGAACGTTTAGCTTCGTAATTTGTGTTTTTTTGGACTTCGTATTTTCCAGTGGTTCATTGTGTTTCGATTAAAGACAATATTATCTGTGTTCAACAGAAGATAACCTACCTACATCAAGTTGAAATTTACACTGAGTTTTTATCTTTAAACATGAAAATCAATAATAAAATAAAGGAGTGGACGAATAACTCAATTGGTTAGAGGAACTATGTATAAATCATGAAAAGGCTGTATGATAAAACACCAATTTATTTGAAAAGTAAAAAAACTTCCAAAGTTTCAAAAAAATATCTCTGACATGTCTACTTTCATTACCAACTGAAGAGGTTTTGAGTATAATGGACAAAACAAAGTGCTTACCAGCAAAACTCAAAGAAACAACATGAAACAAAAGAAAAATTAACATGAATACTCTGCTTGAAAGGTTTGAATGTAATGAGTTTTTATATTTTTTGAATTTTCCTGACGTATAACAGCTCACCTGAAAGTCGGTGCACTTCTGAGAGTCTGGTTTTTTATAGAATCTCTGTTTTCCTGGTTATATAATTGAATATTTTAGTTTTTACCTAGCTATAGAGTCAAGTTTTATTTCATATTCTTGATGTTATGATAAACTGTTATTTTGGTTGTGCAAATAAACATAATTTGTTATTATTATTTTAATAGTAGGTATCTGTGGTTGTTACATGAAAGAAAATACAATAATCTAGAATCTCTGGATGATGGCCCAGGTTCAGATTCCGATAAAAGTGGAACATTTTTCGTTGGAATAGCATTGGACTTCAAAAACTCTACGTTTTCGGTTAGCTGAAAATTGCACATAATTAGTTGGTATAATTCTATATGGACAAATCCACAAACTTACTGCAGGGAAAATAATTATTCTCAGTAAACTGTAAAGAAAAACTCTCTTATGTTCAGACACTTTTTTTCAATCTTCAAGTTATGAATCCAAACTTTTCTTCTGTCCATCATTTCCTTGTTTCCCAACTTTGTTTGGAATACAACTTTGAATTGTCCAGCTTTCGGAAAGGTATGTAAGCTATATTCGTTTTTTTTTTGCCCAAGATGAACAATAGGATACACAACAATAGTGATTCATATCTTCTGAACGTTTGTAAACGATCCCAAACAAAATTAAACACAATTAAAACTCAACAACTTCTTATATAAAATACACGTAAACAGATGTAAACAAAGCAATCTATGGCCCATACGTTAGTACCACTGGTAGGGGGCGTATCGCTTATCTACATTCGCCAGTAGGTGACCACCACCATTTTGATGGGCAAGAGCAACCATGACTACACCGTTTGATGTCTCGTCATTTTCACACGCCACGCAGCAGCAAACGCTACGGGTTATTCCCTATTTACAGGGTAGAATAATGCAAAATTATATAAAATATTCGTAGCAACAGAACAAGAGTTAATACATACCTAAATAAAATGAAGTGCTGGGACATTAGTTCGAAAAATCTAAATTCATCAAACAAATCCGTTAGTGTAGTCTTGAAGCTAGCGACATTCTCATCCGCCCTAAAGTAATAAATGCCTGAAAAATCAAAGTAGTGACCACCACTTATAAATAACAAATAGACAACTGTTGCGGACTCATCGGTACCTTCACAGTATTTTCAATCTACCGAATGTGGTAGCCATCCACGTCATTTCACTTACACCACACAATTCCAAAGACGCTGAACAATGATATGGAAACATGCCACGGGCTATCTACCGGAACACATAGGGATAAACCTCCCAAGACAGACGGAAACGTTTGATTAATTTCGATTTTTCGACTTAAAAAACGGAACCCTAAATAATTATTTAGACTTTCATTAGCTCATAGACGATCATTAAAATTATTCTGCAATTCGGAGACGGCTAACGAATTATTGATAAAATTGTGGAATATTATTTGAATGTATTCATGAATTCACCGAAAAAAAAAATAATCCAAACAATATGTTGAAGTTTCAAAAAACATTGAGAAGTTGTAATATACTTACATATAAAGCATATTGATATTTTTCTGGGGTAATAAGATCGTTTTTAGAATTTTACGCATGAATTTTAGGGATATAATAATTGGACAGAAGGTTTATATGGGTATTCTTGGGATATGATGATTCACGGTTGGGATACTATTCTAGTAGTGGTGAAAGTTATTGACAATGAGACAGGCCAGGAACATTTTCTGGATTCTACAGCATGGTCTTCCAACGATAGATGGACCAAACATGCCGATATGTGCATGCAGTACGCTAAATGCGTTGAAAAAAATCTAGCAGGTATTATAATAATATATAATATTAAAAAAATAACCACATCTGAATATAAAATCATCGTATCATGGAAGATTTACATAGATATGAAATAAAGTCATTATTCCACCTTTTCATGATGGTGCAACTGACTATATCAAAAGTTTAATCATACGGTTATGAAAAGTCGCTGCTAAGAGACGAAATCAAAGAACTATCCATTAAGGTTATGTCTTCATTTTGTTTGTCTGAACCGAAACGTTGGGGCTATATTGAGTCAATTATGTGAATTGATTTAGACTTTTAGTGATTTTGATCTTTTACTCCTTTCTGGAAGATTTTACATTGTAGAAATGATAGAATTATGAACTGGTTCAGTCAATTCAATACAAATTAAATCATTAAATGGATTAAATCCATGAAGCTAAAAACAATTTAGGTAATCTTGAATTTTCAATAAAAAGCACTGTTAACATCAACTAAATATACGCTACCATTTGTATCTGATGATGATAAAGTGTAGGTGCCGAAATGTGTCCTACATACTTAAAGTGAAAATTTCATATGTAATTTATTTATTACAATCAAAGAAGAATTCAACCATTATTGTCAACAACACAGCGTTTCTATATAACTTCTTTTTTATGAGCAACCCTCGAGGAAAGCGAAAGCTTTTAACTCTTCTTAAGCGCCCCGAGATAATTTAAGTGGCGTAACCTCTTCAAGTAATAGCAAACCGAAAACACATCTGATAGTAGAGCATTCCATAGGTTCACAATTCAGTTCAGAAGCGTCCTCTAACCGACATTCTGGTTGTTGGCATTTGCAACTTGGGGTGTATTATGTGCATATTATCTGACGAGAGCATTGTTCTCTGGTTCAATAATGGGGATGGCTGAAAAACACCTGACGTTATAATACCTTAAAAACGACACAAGTCGGGAACCTTCCTTCGAAGTTCGAAAGAATGAAGATGAGCAGTCAATAATGGGTCGTCTTATGTCTAACTGCTATTTTTTAAATTGAATCAATCAGATGCTATGTGTAGAGCTCTAAGCATGAGAGCACCATTGCAATACTGGCCGAACCTGAGCCTTATAAAACAGCAGGAACTGCGACGAGGTTAACAAAATTTAACACGAAAAAGGTGACTAAGTTTCTGTGCATTGACTTGGCAGTGGTGGAGATGTGTTTGTGGCAGGTTCAGTTGGAGTAGAGTCGATTCCTTAAATATGTATTGCATTCGTTGGCTTTACAATACCAATTGAGAACCGAGAGAAGTTTTTCTTGAAAACATAATTGCAGTTGTCTAGATAGCATGAAAAGCAACCACCATATTATTATCAGATCCACAGTTAAAAAAGATCGCCATTTATGAACTAAGTTTCCCCAACATGTTGATAGCCAGATGAAGACGCACTGACAGGCCTCCTATTGGTGGTGGATGCAATGAGAGTACTTATAACGATAAAATGGTTTTCTCCACGATCATCACAGAATTCGCTAATTCTGATATCAAATTTGATTACAGAATGCTAGAATTCTCTCTCTTGAGATTGAAGAAATATTCTGCAACACCTCTGCCCCCATGCAATTTAAATGTATTTGCATTCTCTCCCTTGTTATAGAATAATATTCTCACACTGGCTAGCAATAATAACATTAGCCTTGACGCAGTTGATTGTTATCGTAGTGGCAAATTTGAGTAAGTGTCAAAATTATTGCTGTCACGTTTCCTTTCGAAAATATGAAAAGTATCATTCAAATATATTACATATTTAAAATCTTTGATCGTGGAGAAAGTATAGTCTGCCACTCGGTTAGAATGAAAATTCGTGATGCTCGTGGTTCCTCACGCTCGCCTTTGGCTCGCGCTCGGAACTTTTCCACTCGCATCGAATTTTCATTCTGACCTTGTTACAGAATATTATACTATTCCGTTATTTTAAAGATATCAAAAATGACAGTTATGAGATATTTCTTTACTTTCAGAAGTTTTTCAAGAAGACAATTTAGTAGATAATAAATCATTCTTCGAATTTTAGGCAGGAGTAGGTAGATGATGAATTTTCTGCACTACAGACAAGGGCATTTCCATTCTTTTACCATTTTTAACATACTATTATTGAATATTATGACGAAATATATTTTATTTTGTATATGTGTGCTTGTTTGCCCTCCTTCGTTTTCGAAGAAGAATTTCTTATATTCTCATTGTACTAGCAAGAAAATTATTATATAAATAATAGCTTATTAATTTTTTTTTCAGCTGGTAAATTGCAAAATATTTCGAAGAATATCTCAATATATATCGATGTTTGGTGTTCCATGAATGGAAGAATCCAACAGAGGATGTTTGATCCGAACTACGATTTATTAAAAGCCAACTGGTCAGTTTTCAAGAATGTAGAATGGTTACTACCTCTCATTTCGGAGTACAGTATTTTTAGAAATAAAATAAAAGAAATATCTGAACATGTTTATTCTTGGTCAAACTTTTCAGAAGTCATATTCGTTAGTGATTTTCCTGGTGAGTAAATATCAATATATGGTACCCATGTATGTTAGAAGCATATAAAATCATTAATAATTGAGGGAATAAATCGGGTGATTATTTTACAAATATGTTGAATGAAGCTAAAGAGATTGCATAGGAGATTAAAATCCTCTCAACGTAACTACATTAATCCGATAATATTTTTAAATTATATATTTTCAAATGATCTTACTGACTCCGTCACTCCAATGTTTCCTAATACCATATCTATGACAGTATCTACTGATGTCACAAGAACGATTAATAAACTGAAGTTTAATCATTATGGAAATTTAAATAGTTCCAGATTTAGATACAACAGATTCAATTCACGAATTTGCACTCAATGCCTAAGTGAAGATAATTTGGAAGTTAAATTCACCAGACAAGAAATTGAAAAATTGGAAACTGCTAATTGATAAAACTTGAAAACAGTGGAACACCACAAGTTGATATATGTAAAGTTAATCTGCTCAGCAATTGGGTGGAATAATTAAATAATTGTTTTGAGATTTTTGATTTTTGAATCCGAATATACGTCTAACACATCTATTAGTCTGAGATCTCATGGCGCATTTTTCATGAAGTGCTTTATGAATCATGAAACTTTGTTAAAAAGTATCAGTCCACTCAGTAAAAGGTATATAACTGTTTGCCCGACGTACCTACCTGGTACTGCGCATACAGGTAAGTAGTAACAAAATTCTACCAAAAAAAGTGTTTGATTCAAATAATAATAAAGACTAGCCGTCAGCTAAGTTGATAAAGAATTCACAAAAAATGGCAAACACTTCTGAAGGGGTTGACATAGAGACAAACTACCCCAATGACGTATATTCAAAAATTCCAAAAAAAATTGTTTGATTCAATCTGCCATTTTTACTGCGTGTTTATTATATTTAATAAAAAAGTCTCATAAGAGAGCAGACATTTCTCTGGGGGATAATAATTTTAAAATCATCAAATAAATCTTGCGTGGACAGGAGACAAATGTGCTACGGGTAGTAATAAGTGCGACAGAGAGCGACGATCACCGATATGCCCTTAGTCAACATTGGCTGCGAACTATGTGGTCTTGTACAGCTATTACAATTGAAATGGAAGATATGCTTAGGCATCATGATAATTCATATAATATTACTATTATAATATTTTTATACATATTTAAAAAAATATTTATATATATTTAAATATATATTTTATTAGATGGAAATTTCAAAAAGTAGATAAAACTGAAGTTTACTCAAATGCACAACAATAATTACAGCAAGGTAATACCTAGTAATAAGGAAGTTATTGTCCAGGTGTACCCAGGTAGGCCAGGCAAACAGTCATATAGCTGCTTATTGAGTAGACTGATACGTTCAACAAATTTTCATGATCCATCAAACTCTTCATGAAAAATGCGTCGCGAGCTCTAGTACTATATATAATGAAACGCGCACTATCTTGTCACTTTGAATGGAAGAACAATAAATCATTGAAATAGTTTTTTCTTCATTTCACAGGTTTATATCTTGAAAACTATATAGGCAAAGATTTGAAAAACGTTTCTCTCACGATACTTGAAGGTGAAGTGTTGTATGAGCCAGAAGAGGAGGAACCGAATGTTTCAAAGCTGATGAAGGGTGCGACAAAATCACTACATATTGGACAGTTTCACAGAATTCATACTATAAGTGAAAAGCATTCATTTTTTATGTATACATATGAGAACTCTACGAAAGAAACAACAGAGACCCTAGTAACAACAACACAAACAAAAATGTATTCGCCTTTTCCTCTTTTTGAAGATATTAATCACAAGATTGAGTCTTTCAACAAAATGTTCAGCCATATATATATAGGGCTACAATATATCGTAAGATATTTTGGTTTAAACTTCTGAAATATATTTAGAATCTTCTACAATAGATTCAGTTAGTTCAACATTCTACTTCTTTGAAATAATTTCATAATGTATATCTTTATTTATTGATAATAAATCGTAGTTGACGACCAATGATGTTCTCGGACATAATACCTATGAATTGACATTTCTGATAATGACACTTGCACAGTCCAGATTGAATTTTATTTAAGTTTTGTCTAGTAAACTATAAATGAAATGTTATTAATGACACACGGCCGATACGCAAATAATGGATTCGGTTAGTTATAATCCTCGGATTACAATATCCAACCTCATCCGTTATTTGCTACATATCGGCCTTGTTACGTTAATAACTATTGTAATATATGAATGCTACATTGGTGCTACGTTTGAAGATGACATCCTCAATTTTTCCTAATTATCGAATTTATTTTTATTGTAGTGTAGGTACCCGTTATTCTCTTTCACAGGTTGTGTTCAGAAAACTTTCTTGCCATTTCTAAGTGGGGTTTCGAAATATTTTGAATTTTATTTTAAAATTTATTTTGCACTTTCTTGAAATCACTGTTGGTATTAGGTATGTTCGGGAAAAAAAAGTTGAATAATTTATATGCAACATTTTAAGGTAAATATGTATGTGTGAAGCCATACATTTAATGCATATGTTTCTGAATATAGATATACAGTTAATCAGATCCATTTTTAAGTTGCTTTTCCTCAGTGTTAACCTGATATTGCGATGACTAGGCAAATTTATTGTTCAATTTTCGATGATAATGTTTTAGTGTAAAGTAGAGGAATATCGTATAGGAATTCATTTCGGACAAATTATTATTTAGAGGAAAGCTGGGAGGTTTATAAAAAGAATAAAATGTTAAGGAACAAAATACATATATATTAGATATAAAAAAAAAATACTTGAGCAGCAGACCTCCATCACTAAGGTCGTATTTTGCGAGCGTAATGCATCGTGTCGAAATGCGATTCTAAAGAATTGAATCGTATTCAAAAAAATTACGCTTAAATATCAGACCGAATCAAAAAGTTGAAAATAATTTTCTTATTGAACACATAATTGAATTTTTCGAGACAAAAAAATTCGCGAAGTGCATCGCGGACAGAAATACAACGCTTTCATAGCGAATAAAAATGAAAAAATTCCGTATCATTTCATAAAAAGTGCATCGTGAACTGATAGCGGAACAGGACGGCATGCGATTTGGACGGTATATTCCCCGCGCAGCGCGACTGAGAAAAATTGTTGAAACTACCCAAAGGCACTTCCTTAACATTAACTCAATCTACGTACCAAGTTTGAATCTTCTAACTCAATTTGCAGAAATTGTGGAGTTTGGAAAATTTACAAAAACCACGAAAAAACAACAAATATCTACATAAAAATGGTTGTCCCGTTCTGCAATGAAAACAATCCCAGGAAAAAATAATCAGCTCATTTGGTGTGATACGATCCGCTGGAGATGTAAATATGTACCAGGTAAGATATTTATATGAAAATTAGAAATATCTACGTAAAAATGGCGGCGATTGCAGAAATTTACCCAAATTTTGATACTTTCGCTCTGCAACGGAAACAATCCTGCTCATTCGACTCGATGAGAGCCGCTGAAGATGTCAATACGTACCTACCTACCGGGAAAAAATATTAATATTAATATATATATATATATATATATATATATATATATATATATATATATATATATATATATATATATATATATATATTTATACATATCAGATATGAAATTTTTTTTGAAAATCGTGGTATAGGAGGTCCAAAACGGATGGGCAAAATACTCCCGAACCTGACAGCTTTCCTTGGATACACTGCAATAGTATGTATAGAAGATGAAGTTCATTGGTTGGCTTAAAAATTTGGTTTTACAATACTAATTGACGATCGAAGATTGAAGTTTTTCTGGAAAATCTCGTTGCTTGTCTCTTGGTGGCATTAAAAGGAACCAAATTATCAGATCCCCAGATAGAAATGACCTTAAGATCGTTAACACGATTTAACTGTTAGTAAGAGACAGAGTAATCAGGGACCCTTATCGTGGTAAAAACAAAAGAAAACAATCGGAGGGGTTACGTTATAGTACCCTCTCTACGATATATCGTCGGCTAGATCAGTTGATGAAACACAGCAAAAGAAAGAAATGCTACATATATTAATTATTTAGGCGACATCAGCTTTATACAAGTACAACCAGCAATATCTCAGGCCTTGGAACTTTGATGGAAAACAGGAAATCTAATTCAGCGAAATTCGGGTCACTAATAAATTATAATACCAGTGTGAGGAAACAGCAGTGAATGCAAAGGTAAACGAAAATAAGCGGAATTCAAGTACTATATTAATTAACTAATTAATTAGTAATCAAAACAGAGTTACAATATCAATATTACGCAACAAGTGTATAACGGAATCAGTGTTAAAACAACATAAATCTACATACGTACATACCCACAGTAACTCGAATAGTAACAACTAACAAGGAAGTTACATCGGTAGGTACCTTCACATAAATTTGTCTCGGGCCTGAGCTAAATTAATACACCGTCGAGTACCTACAATCTTTTTCCTGAGATAAAATAAAACAACGTATCTAAATATAGCGAATAATCCAGAGTCCGTTATTCTGACAGAGAAAAGAAAATAGGTTATTGTAGAATGTACCGCAAACGAGAGACAAGGAATCTAGCTGGTAGTCCCTGTTATATCGAACTAACCTGATTTGAGAAGGCAAGTCTTTTCAAGCGTACGGTACAGATCAAGTGTACCTGTTTCCGGACTCTTATGTCGTGCGCATCCTGGGACACGGTAGGACTACTGCCTGACGACAAAATATGGAGCTTTCGCCGGAAACGCGATTCCTTCTTGGCATTCGGTTAGTAATAGGGATGATATCTTAACCGGAACTAGATCTTCGGATTCGGATACTATAGTAGAATTTCTGGAGCAAACTGTCTTCAGAGGAGGATACTTACTACGCCAACTTGAACCCACATGCAGTGATGGGCGAGGTTAAAAGTCTAGCGAACTGCAAATCACAACCAAACACCGCAACTTCTTCGTCGTCTGTCGACTTGGGGAATAGTCCCTCGATTCGCTACTGCTTAGCGCTACACAATATGGAACTTTACCCCTTTCTTGGTATCTCGAAGGAAGTTTACCCAACGAACTCTTGTCATTTACTTAATGAACTTCAATCAACTCTAATAATCTTATCACTCTTCAGCTACTTGATGACGACTCTCTTAATATCTTCACTCTTTAGCTAGTTGACGACTCTCCTAATATATTCACTCTTTAGCTACTTGACTCTCTGACTACCTGGAAAACTCTGCGGGTTTCATCACTCCCTTCAGTCAGATCAGAGGATACTTGTATGTACAAGTGCATTATAGATCGGTGAGATAGGATATTTATGGAACGGATGAAGTGTGGGTAGGGTGGGTTCATAGGCAAATACAAACCCAGCATTCGCCTTTTAAGTATGCAAGCAGTGACTTACTTAACGGCAAGAGGAAACCTCTGAGAAAAACTCATGGCAGGCCAGTCAACCGCGGGGTTCCAACCAGGGACCTCCTAAATACTAGCCAGCCTGACTAACTCTTAATATATTCACCCTTCGGCTACTTGATCACGATTGATATGCGCTACACACTCTTGAACCACATATAATTGGCTAAGATACGTACGACAAATTCGCATCAGCGCATAATAGTCTTTCTAGACCGTGACATGGATTCCGCTTGCGCAACACATTGATGGTAAGATGTATAAGCACTGACCGCCCTTCTGTTAGTGGTGGATGCTATAAGGGTAGTGTCGTCAGTGAATCTCACTATTTTGTTTTGAGTAAAATTCAGTTTATCATTAATATGTATAAGAAAAAGCGTCGGCATAATTTCTAGCTTTTTTTTTATTTCACTAGTACTTCGAACTTATTTACAACAAGCTTTATATATAAGTAGAATACAATAGTACATAAGTGGAGAAAAATATACTTTATATATAGATGGCTCATCCATCATAATGATTTATATCCAAAAATGATATCAATTATACAATTCCTAGTGATTAAGAATCGAACTTGAAAATTTGTTCATCAAATCACATTTCATTTTTGTGACATGTAATTTTCTGCCATATCTGATCTAATATGAAATAGAGTAGAAATAGAATTTCTTGTTAGCAATGATGAAACATAAGATTCGACCTTCAAATATTTATTAGTTATATGTCTGTACTCGTCCGTCTTCTTGAAAAAATAATTTTTTTATTAATACCAACATTTAATTTGAGTGATAAAATGACACAAAATTCGCGAAGCAACTATTTGAATATTTAACAATCATGACCTTTGATTCCTATACTTGACTGATATTGAATTTCTGAAAATAGATCAATGAAAATAAACAATATAGTTTTCAGGTAATCACTCCAGAACACCACTGAAATTCTTGAATAATAGAGTTAACAATATAAACAAAATTATAACAAGTTCTATATCCATATAAGAAAAGACAATAAAAATAATGTTACTATTTGTTTAACTTTATTGATACAATAACAATACATTTCAGCCTAAAAAATATATCGTAAGTAAATAAAATATCTGAAATTTCTCTTCTAATATAACAAATTTTGAGAATTAAACAATATAATATATTATATATATTGGTGTTACACCTTCTGGAGGCAAGTTATTATAGGAAAGATAGTTTCGAATTGAAAATACAATGCATACAAAACTTACTCATTGTATCCAAATCAAATTTAATTTATTTAAAATATATCACAATTTGCTTGAAACTAAATGTTAAATTACATAATGAAAACTCAAAACTAATTATTTAGAATGAATCATTTGATTCACTCTAACCATTTTGTCACATAGTTCTATTTACAAAACTCTGAAACAACTACAGCTAATTTACTAGCATTACTAGCAATCAATTCACATCTATGAATAAAAGTGAAGATATGAATATATGAATTTGATTCTCGGCATTATTCCAAAACAATTCATATAATATGTCTCCATTAATTCATATAATATTTCCAGTTTGAAAAAGACCATTTCGTCATTACACTTTCGTTATATAGCTTGCGTAGGTATGAGAAATAATTTTGAGCAACTATAAAAATTATGTTATATATATATATATATATATATATATATATATATATATATAAATATATATATATATATATATATATATATATATATATATATATATATATATATATATATATATATATATAAATACATAATATATTTATACAGGAATATGAAATATTAAATACTAGGATTTTTATTTGATAAATCGATAATCATCCAACAAATCTCTTAGCATGTTCACATGTCACTGCGGTATATGAACAATACCTAGAGGCAAGTCCGAATCAGCTGTCTATTATTTATATCGTTTCGATGGTTTTAATATTCACCACTGGATGGATATAAATGTTGTTGGCGTCGAAACTAATGGATCTAGCTTCGCCGGTGGTTTGCTTCATTAGTTTCGATTTGTGAATGAATATCCTAGTATTTCATTTCTAAATGTATAGAAATTAATATACCGGGTAGCGAGAAAGTCTGGCAACAAGGTGATTTCTTTGAAACGATTGAACGTATAATTATCAAATTTTAGGGTTATGCACAGGATCGTATTTTCCGTTTTTCAGAGGTCCTGTCAAACTTGAGTGACGTCACCATTCAGTGTGCCGCCGCCATCTTGAATTTTTTTAAATAGCACCGTAGGTCGATTGATATATCGTAGAAAAGCTGATTTCGTCCTTTTTTCGAAAATTCGGAATACGTTCCACATTACTGAAAAAAATAAGAGAAACAGTTTCCCAAGACATACAATATGTAATTTCTTAATTCATACCTACTAACTTACAAAACTATTAATAGTTTCCTTATAACAGGAGCTCAAAATGTTGGTCAACTGTGTTTTAGCAATAATACAATCTATATTTGAAGCTTCGAATAGAATTGTTTATCATTCATGGAGACATTTTTTGTATCTCAAGACATTTGAGAGTTTTTGAATCAGTTATGTCTGATATAAAGTGTAGTTAAGTCGGGAGATCTTGCCGGCTACTTAATTACACCTCTTCAAACGATCCATATCTGAGAGAAATTTGATGATTATACGTTTAATAACTAATATTGAAGTTTCGCTTATCACTTGGTGAAACATGATTAAATACTGAAATTTAATATAAAAACACTTGGCTATAAGTTTCACAAATATTTGTGAAACTTAAAGCCAAGTGTTTTTATTTTTAATATCAGGATTATACGTTTAATCGTCTTAAAAAAATACCTTGTTGCAAGACTTTCTCGCTACCCTGTATATATATATATATATATATATATATATATATATATATATATATATATATATATATATATATATATAACTGAGATATATTCTCCAATATATATCATAAAGAATAAATATAAACTTTAAATAAAAAACACTTGGCTTATGTTTCACAATATAAAAAATATTTAGATAATGTATTTAGCAGTAACGAAAAGTCCACATGTTTCGACTTATGAACTCATTATCAAGACTGATAATGAGTTCATAACTCGAAACATGTCGACTTTTCGTTACTGCTAAATACAGTATCTAAATATTTTTTATATTGTGAAACATAAGCCAAGTGTTTTTATTTTAAAGTTTATACTTTATTCTTTATGATGTTTCACCAAGTGATGTGCGAGAATTGAATCTCAGTTATATATATATAAATATATATATATATATATATATATATATATATATATATATATATATATATATATATATATATATATATATATATATATATATATATATATATATATATATATATATATATATATATATATATATATATATATATATAGGTATTATATAAATATAAATATATCTATGAATACATTTCAATTATTCCTGCTTGCCTTGTATTGTTATTTACTTGACGTTTTTTTTAGCAATAACAGGCAATTTGGATTAGAAAAACGACTAAGTTGAATTTTGCAACAACAACAGTTTTGAAACTTTTTTATGTTCGATATGGGCTAATCTGATATTAATTCAGCTATTAAAGAAACGGAATCTCGAATACTCAACCAGATGGGATAAGGTGCCAATTAAAGTAATAAGCAAGGCATTACATTACATAATTAATCCAATTTGTATCATTATGAATTACTCCATGAAATAAGATATATTTCCTAACGGTGTCAAGATGTCAATTGTTAAACCCCTATATAAAGAGGCAATACCAACCATTCAGGTAGGTAACTGCAGCCCGATAAATACATTTTCAAAAGTTTTAGAAAAACTACTGGCTGAGCGCCTATTGAGTTTCTCATTCAATTTTGAAATTTTAACATGCTGTCAAATATGGGTTTACAATAAACCAGAAAGAGTAGGCAACCTGTATTTTCCGAGCTCACTGGTTGGTATACCACACGAACAATTAAAACTTTTCAAAGCTACTTGGAATATCAAAAACAGAGAATGACCGTTAAAGACAAAAATACTACCTACTTATTTTACATTAAAAAAATTGCTTAAATGCGAGTGCCTCAAGGTAGTGTAATAGGACGACTTATCTTTATATTGTACATAAATAATCTACCTAACATCTCTAATTAAATATCTATGAAACCAATTATGTATGCAGATGATACCATCATTTTAGTTTCTTCTTCTTGTGTAGAATCTCTCATTATGTGGCTCTATTTAAGATAGAGGACTGGTGTCTTGAAAATCGTCTTGTTATCTCTCAATAGAGAGAAAACAGAGTGTATTATGTACTAAAATGTGGAAAAAAAACAGATGTATCCCACGGAAATTATTTCCAATGAACACAATATTCAAATAAAGGCTTGAGTTCGTATCCTCTTCTTACACCATATGCGAAATATGGTACGAAACAATGATCGTAAATCGAAGAAACGCAAGTTTATATGCAGAAATTACCATTTTAGGCACATACAAACATATTTCTAAAGAGACAGCGCCCTTTCTGTAAATATTTAGCAGTTCGATGCGTTTTTTAATATTAATAGTGGCGATAAACCAGCTACTGGTTGATATTTATGTGAATTTGGTAATATTTTTGAGTTAATTCACGTAACTTTGTACTTGATATAAATTGTTTTTTGTAAATATTATACTTTTAGCAACAGCTTCATAGTGGTAAGTTCTAGTAGTTTTTAAATAATTAACATTTTTTATCCAAAAATAGATTTGTGCCAGTTATGGAACGTTTTGCAGTTCAATTTATTTCTGAATTGACCATATCTGCACATCATGCATTTAGAGTAAGTTTGATAGAAATCCTTTTCGGGGATATTATGGATCCCAAATTGGTTTATGGACAAAAAATATAGTTATACATACTTTTAATCCAAATTAAAGTGAATACAACATATCAGATGAAAATGAAATATTGTCTGTTTGAGGAAAGCGATAAAGAAACTGAGGATCTGGCAATATCGGCATCTGAAGATGAAGATAACAATATTTCTCCGCAACATTTGCGAAAACAAGATAAATAGTGTGAAGATAAAATCATTTGGAATAATCGCCAGTTTTCCTTCTCCCAAGAAAAAATTGAATTTTTTGGTGACTTTGAATGGCCAAACGATATAAAAATAATCGATTCGCCGTATAAAATTTTCAGATATTTTTTAAGAACCGACATGTTGGAACTCATTATATTCCAAAGTATTTTGTATTCAACAGAAGTGAGGCATGAAAAACCATTAGACTTATCTATTCAATAACTAGAACAATTTATCTATATGTCTGTTGTGAAATGGCCTAGTGTACGATGTTATTAGAATGAAACCCTGAATCATCCACTGATATTTAATATCTTTGTATATTCTATCTAAATATAGTTGTAATCGGTTTCTTCATTTCAATGAGAACTGAACTATGATGCTAGTAGGCAACCCAGGTCATGAAAATTTGTATAAAATTCGACCAATATTAGATATACCTACTGTACCAAAAAAGGAGTATTCAGCGATAGACCAACAAATTATCCCTACCAAAGTACGCTCAACATTGAAGCAATATAATACACAAAAACCTCACAAATAGAGTTATAAAGCATTTTTTCTTAGTGGCAGAAGTGACGTTTCTTATAACTATGATATCTTTTGTGGCAAACCGAGAAATGTTGTCCTAGATAACACGCCTGGCAAAGGGGATAGCACTAATGTGGTAGATAGACTAAGTGAAACGGTACCTAGGAATTTGGGATACAAACTATTTTTCGATACTTCGCTCAACAGTGCACCCTTACAACTATTTCTGACTAATGAAGGTATATATGCTTTAGGAGCTATAAGGCGTAACAGAGTTCCCAAACCTAATCATGCATAGAGAGGCACAGAATAAAACTGAGATCCAATATGTGTTATATGAGAATTCTCTTATAGACCTAATGATAGTCAATGCATATATTCTATGGAAGCAAAAGGAAAAGTTACCTTTGGCAGATTTGACAATTGCTGTAGCAGAAAATCTTTGCAAAATTGATAAATCAAATGATAACAAGAGAGGAAGGACTAGTACACAATTTTTTGTGTTTAGGAAAATCCTTTATTAAGTGTGAGAAATGTTACATGAATTTCTGTCTCAATAAAGAAAGAAACTATATATATATATATATATATATATATATATATATATATATATATATATATATATATATATATATATATATATATATATATATATATATATATATATATATATAAATATATATATATATATATATATAAATATATATATATATATATATATATATATATATATAAATATATATATATATATATATATATATATATATATATATATAACTTTTATAAATTTCA
The DNA here is from genome assembly GCA_030704885.1 of Cynegetis impunctata. NCBI lineage: Eukaryota > Metazoa > Arthropoda > Insecta > Coleoptera > Coccinellidae > Cynegetis > Cynegetis impunctata. The sequence goes on from JARQZK010003740.1 coordinate 30,581, forward strand.
AACCACATAAAATATTTTTATATATTTACATACTGTCCCTTATTTGGCACAAACCAGTTTTTTTTCGTTTTTGTCAAAAAATTTTGGAATATTTTTCTGATGAAATATCATATCTTTTTCCAACTGTACAATTTTTTTCAACAATTTTCAAAAAACCATGTAATATGGTCATAAAATTGAAATGGAATAATCATAACGAGCAACTAGTCCCCAAATCAAATACTGTTATTTATACCTTAAATGTTATAAAATGTGAAGTTAGTTGTTTTCGCTTATTTTCAATATTTGTTGAGCTATGGTCTGATTTTTTAGGGTGGCAGTAGACAAATACAGAGAGTAATTATAATTCAGAAACAAGCCTTAAGGATCATACAAGGGATGAGATATAGATGATATATATATATATATATATATATATATATCCATATATATATATATATATATATATATATATATATATATATATATATATATATATATATATATATATATATATATATATATATATATATATATATATATATATATATATATATATATATATATATATATATATAGCGTTCTTGATACTCAAACCTAAAATTTATTCGGTAATGCATTAAATAAAATTATTTGATATTTATTACATATTTTGGCCACTGAAGTAGAATTTCGAAATCCTATATCAAAGCTACAAAGTTATAACATCATATAAGTCACTACTTTAATTTTAGGGATATCAAATGATTAAGAGTGCTTCAACTTACAATTATCGTTAAATAGCGGCTATTGCGAAATAAATACGCAGGTATCCTGAGATAATCTATAACAATAAAACTGGCAAGGCTATAAATAGTAAGTTTTCATATCAATTGGTTCCTATACGTATGGTAATTGGTACTAATTTACCTACAATTGATTGATATCTAGACATCGCAGAACAAAGCATTATATATTATTTAAAAGTTAACTAAACGCCACATGAAAAACTCATGATAATTTACCTCCAATTGATGGATATCTGACACGGCAGAACAATATATTATTTAATATTCAAAATTTAATTAAACGCCACTCAAAATAAAAGAAAATGTATTATTATTACAGATGTGCCATTGCTTAATCTTCAATTTCTAAGTTGTATAACCTTGAAAGTAATTTGCTTAAGTGTCGGTGTATTCAGAATATTCAATTTAGACAATAAGATAATTCAAAGTATTCACCTCTTTTCTCATAACATACTCGACGGTATAAAATTGTATGGAAATCTGCCTATAATTCAATAATCTTTTTGTAATTTCGAAAAAAACACAACCTATTCCTTAAAATTTTTGTATAAAATCCTATATTCTTATGAAACTCATTATTATCATTATATTGGTAATAATTATATTTATTAAAAAGGAAAACAAGTCTTTTATAAACTACGAAAACACGTCGCAATAAGTATGAGAGAAATGATCTTTTCCATTTTTTTTTGTAATACTACCAAATCATGGGTCATAATGTTATTGAGCATTATCAACATGTAGAAATAAGATATTTACGTCTCATCACAGTTTTCATTACTACATCCCCTTTCTAAATCTTCGATAATTTTATTTACTTATATTGAACTCAACTGACTGGTCAAAACCTAGAATTGATCATTTACCTAAAATCAGTTATTGCCTTTTCCCAGTTTCCTCAAAATTGATAAACTGCTTTGGGGATCTGCTAAAGAATATGTCTCCGGTTCAAATATTGGAGGGTACTCTAACCCGGGATAGTCAGGATGCGGAGCTGCTGGCAGCGGAGCCGGCAAGGAAGGTTCTGAAGTTGCCGGAAACATATTTGGTATCAGGTAAGGAGATTCATGTAGACTCATTTCCTGTGAAAAAGTAAACATCACTAACAAACTAATATAAAAGATTTAAGGAAATTGTCAATCACAGCGCTGAAATAAAGTTAATTTAATTGTCTTTATCTAAAAGTGAAGTTTGGTTTTTCATCATTATTGTGTAGTATTTGAATAATTTTCTTCTTAGTTAAATTTGTTAATTTTGATTTATGCTGTCCGATTTTAAATATATTATAATAGGTTACATAAACAACTCAGTTTTCTAAAATCATTGAGTAAGCCTGATGTGAGCGAACGAAGAAGTTTCTGTTCCTGAGCTGGTAATATTAAATTATTGAATATTTTTTCATTTTCAACATATATGACTTTGTATTATTTTTTTATGTTTTCATTGTTAAACAATACAAAATTTAAATACATCAAAACGAAACACATAGTTTTGAAATATAATATACGAACTTCGGAATGGATAAGCAGTCAACATATTTGACCTCCAGAATGATGATGTCATCAGTAGATAATGCGTTCAATTAAATAATATATAAATCTGTACGACCGTTGAATTTATAAATAAAAATTAACAGATTGTGATATTCATTTAAAACAGTTCATGTAAAAAAATTAATGTGTATTCAGTATCACAATTTACCTGAGTAGCAACTGGCCAAGTCGACTCCAACGGAGCATTATTAGTTTTTCGAAAAATTGCTCTGTGCAATTTTGGAGATCCCAAAAATGTTTTCTCCTTCTTCTGATCACTTTGCTGTTTACTGAAGATCTGCTTCAATTTTCCAGAAGATTTTGTAGGCTTCTCATCCAGATTTAATTCAAAAGCAAATTTTGGTCTGGATTTAGGGTCATGGGTTAATGGTAGAGCCATTGGAGTATATTGCATTGCAGATTTTAGTTTAATTTTACTTGTTGAGGAATCATATATTTTGCTCGACTTTGATGAATCAAAAAAAAGAGATTTATCAGATTTTGCTTTTTTCTCAGCTGATGAAAAGCTGTGCTGCTTTTTTATCTTAGACTTTTTTGAAACTTCAACATCTGGAATGAATTAAACAATGTATACAAAACATTCAATTAAAAACCGTAAAACTTACTTCCAAGAGATCTATTTTGAGCAAATTGAACTGTTTCTGTGATAGTTTCTGGACAATAAATCATTTCATAAGATCTCTCTCCAAACTGCGCAGAAACTAAATTTTTGTCTGAAAAATATTGAACACCATCATATTCACTATACTTCTCTTGTAGCTTGTGCATCCTTGGTAAGGAGCTATTCATCTTTTTATCAAAAGCCTTATTAGTTTTTGGATATGTTGCAGTTTTATTATCAAATTCAATATTAATTTTCTGATTCCTCTTCAGAGAACCTAATCGTTTTCCGAAACAAGAACTACTGCTTGACTCTGGACTATCTTCCAAATGTTCTCTTATTGGGTCAATATTTGTACCACATGATTTATCCAGTTTGCTTGAATTTAACTTTTGTGGTGCTTTGATTCCATCAAATTTTGTAGCCTCTTTATCTTCTCTCTCTTTTTTATCTTTAGGTCGAATGGGCACTTCACCTAAAATTAATCCAGTACTTGAAACAAATAGTAGAATAAGGAAAAGAATGACAACATGAAATGTACCTATTACAATTGGTACTTTTCCATTATTCAATATTGAGATAATTTGAATGCAATATCTGTTTGCATATTTTTATATTATCTACTATTGTAGTAATGAACTATATTGATTATAAACCAATAAAATGATTAAAGACTTTTTTAAAGTTATAACACACATAAGTATGTGTTATAACAATTGTAGGTATTCCATTAGTGGGGGAGCTGGTAATTTAATTTTGAGAGCGTATTTTTCTTGATATTGGTGGATATTATCTACAATTTAAGGTGCTTTAGGACTTACCATAAACAACATCTGGTTTAATAAGACTAAAATTGATGGGAGTCATATCCTCAAGAATAGCATGAGGATTCAACTTTCTCTCCTCCGTTTTCCTGTTCATTAATTCCTCAAGAGTCACAAACCCAGATAAATTATCATTACATGGCTTATATGATTTTTTTATTGGTGCAGGGGGTATGTTGAAATCATGAATATTGCACAAGCTTGGATTGCTAGCATGAATATAATTCAAAGGTTTGTTCTTCTGAAACGAATACAAATAACCATATTTATTCCAGAGCTCATACATTTTATATTTACCTAATTTGTACATTTTAATCATATATAATCGGTTTTCTACTAACTTAAATGGCCTGTTATTGCTAAAAATATATATATATATATATATATATATATATATATATATATATATATATATATATATATAAATATATATAAATATATATATATATATATATATATATATATATATATATATATATATAGAGAGAGAGAGAGAGAGAGAGCATAAATTCAAGCCATACAGGGCCAGAAGAGTTCATGAACTCAGACTAGGAGATTTTGAACGCCGCATGGATTTTTGCCACTGGTTCATTTTTCGTTAAATTGTATTTGGACAGACGAACTTATGTCAGCAGTGCCGGTATTTTCAACCGCTATAATTCTTATTCTTGGGCACCTATTGTGGAGCAGAGAAGTCGAGGAAGATTTGTATTTAGTGTTGGGAAGGTGTTTTTATGGGTAGACTTATCGGCCTCGTCATTTTTAATGGCACTCTTTCATCTCAAAGGTATTTTAGAAATTTACATATTGAACCCCTTGTTCATGAATTGCCGCTAATGGGATTAGGGAAATATATTTTCAGCAAGACGGGGCTTCGCCTCACAACACTACAACTGTTTGCAATTTTTTGGTTGCAAATTTTGGCAATAATTGGACAGCCAACCAAGGACCCAACCGGTGGCCGGCCAGGTCACCGGACATAACGCCTATGGACTTTTACCTCTGGGGAAGGTTGAAAGATCTTATTTTCAAACTTCCGTCCAACTCTGGACATGAATTGGAAGCGGCAGTGATGCAAAGTTTTGCTGATCTCGCTCCCATTGAACTAATTAATTCGGCAAAAAATGTTCAAAAAATGTGCCGCCTGTGTGTAAGAGAAGCAGGTAGACATCTCGAGCACTTCTTCTGAAGAAATATTTTGTTCTTTATTATTATTATTGTTTTAGTTTTATTTATTAGTGTAAATATAGTATTAATTGTTATCAGTTTTATTGAAACTATGAGTTTTAATTACTGCTGTCAACTGCTTTCAAAACAATTGATAGCTACTAGTGCTCACTTGCTTCCTGTTTTATCGCCGCTTCGTCTAAAGCAGTGGTTCTTAACCGGTGGTCCCTGGAAGCACCCGAGGTGGTCCGCTAAGCCCTTCTAAAAATATTGAGTAAGTCGCGTTCGGTCAATGAGCAGAGTAAAGGGGCTAACCCTTTACTCAGCTCATGTTTTTAATAAATGCAGTCCTTATCTTTCAATGCAATGGGATGAATCTGACGACGTTTCACAATGCTGTCAATTACTTGTATTTGCTCGATTTCTGCATGACAATAAAGCATTAAAAGAAGAGTAACTGTTTTTCAAATGACAGGAAACGACGCAAGGTGTTGATGTTATGGTAAGCTTGTGGTAATTTATACGGATGGTGCTCCTGCTATGCTTGGTTCCCGTTTTGGTCTTGCTGCATTGATAAAAACAAAAAATCAATCTGCAAGATCAACACATTGCGTTATTCGTCGCCAAGCTTTGGCTGCCAAAACCCTCCCAGAATGCTTAGCTATTGCGTTGAAAACAGCTATAAAAGTTGTTAACTTCATTAAAAGCAGTGCACTGAATATTCGTCTTTTCAAACAATTATGCTCGGATATGAACTCTGACCACTAAAGTCTTCTTTCCACACTTTGTGCATTGCTTTGTAAAGCGAATATACTTTCAAGATTGTATAACCGAAGAAAGAAGTATTTGTAGCTCTCAAGGAAAACAAAAAAATTGCTGAAACAGTGCTGTTAGTCCAAATATCAAATAAGCTTTCCTTATTATTTGGTTTACTGCTTCGATCACGTGAAGCGGACTAAAAGTATCTTACACTTTCAAGTACATTTGTATGTTTTTCAGAAATACGTATTAACGTACTTTAATGATTTCTGTTCGTCAATTTTCAGAGTTTCCTGTTGAATAGTTGATCCCAAATTTGAAAAGTAAATTCAGTTGTTATTTTCCGGACTGCGATGACAAAAGGTATTCAGAAGCTGGCTCTCTATCCTTTCATTGTCAGAGCTTTTAAGGTACTTGATGCAGTAATTGCATCAAAAAAAAATTGATCGAAATGCAACACGACAAACAAATTGGAATATATATTCGAGCCAGGAACAAAAGATTTTTAGATTGGCAATTTATTTGCCAAAGATTCAAGATATGCGTAATTTGATTTTGTTTTCATCGACATATTCATACGAGCAGGGGTTCTCGGCGCTTTTGATAATGAAAAACGAGCACCGAAATCTTACCGCCATGAGTTTGGCTTTCAGTAGCACTGAACCAACGATTGAAAAAATAGTCAAGACTATGCAGTCATAAAAATCTCATTGAAACAATAAATTCACCTCTCTAAAATAAAAATTACTTTGAAAAACTTGAAATTAAATATTATCAGTGTTTCATTTATTAATAGATAAAACAACCGTTTATTTTCATCGATAGTTTGAAGGTAATATTACTTTCAAAAAGTTGGTGGTCCGTGACAAGACCGAAATCTTGTTAAATGATCCCTCATTATGAATAGGTATCGATATGCAGTTTTCACCATTAAGTTTGTCATTAAAATTGAGGCCTCAGACACCGCCATCAGTTTTCATCTATCTAGTTCAAAAACAGGAGTTTCCATGTGTCCAATTTGGCCCACCGTGTACATTGTATAGGCACTTTTTGATTACCAGTCGATTTATGACAATAAAATATCTTCGTTATAAATAGGAGATACTGAGCCATTCTATCTAGATACTTAATATTCCATAAATCAAAAATATTAACATTTCATACATTTCTCGGAAATTATCAAAACAACTTATTCAAAACCTTTATTTATTAATTCGAAAGGCATTATTAGCTCAAACAAAATTATCTGCTTTCTTTGTTCTGTGGAATGAACACTAAATCTGATTAGTGATAAATGCATGACACATTTACAAAGAATCTCGATCAAAACGGATAACTTTTCTATGAAGTGACATATAGTCTAAGAGCCCACGACACTAAACCTAGTTCGATAAGACTACCATATGATATATTTATATTTAGTCACGTCACTAATAGGGGAACACGAAATAGCGATGCTGCAATGCAAAAAACCTGGCTACGTCATAAAAATAAATTTTTTTTTTTAAATCAGGTTTCTAGTATGATAAGACTCCCAATTTTTATTTGTTCCTCGAAATAGGAGAGTGATAGAACTATACGATAATGCAGTGCTGCAAGCCCCCCTGATTGGCCTAATCAGTGGCAGCAGCATGATATACGACGCCTCGTATCTAGGTATCTAGTATGATCGATCTCCTCAAAAAACCCAATCTCATCCGAAAGGTCATCAATTTCTAAGTAAGAAACACCAATGCTGCATTTTCCAAACAGTGGAGAAAGTGGTTGCTGCAGCGATTGAAGGTCGCCCTCCGCGCAGTTGCAAACGGCGTTTCAATTTAGTTTTGTCAGCAATCGACCGGTTCCTTCCGATTTTTACCGGTTGAATACGCGTCCCACGTTCACATATGAATAATTTTACGTGTCGTTAATTGTTTAAACAAATTAAATCGGCAAATTTTATGTGATATTATTCGATTTTTCAGCCATTTTCATTTGTGTTGTATTCATAAAATAAATATATCGTTATAATAATTATTCAATAGAATTTTAACATTATGTAATTTATTATTAAGTAATTTCTCCAAAAAGTAATGTTGTGAATCCAATTAATTGAATTTTATTTATAAATTTGTATTATATAGTCTTGTGGAAAACGTCAGTGAAGTTCGGTCTTTTCGCTGTCGGTATTTCAAAATGCGTTGTTTCGTTTGCAAAAAAAAACTTATAACTTTACTGAATTTGATGAACGTACGTTAAATAAATGTTTGACAATTATTGCGTTCCGAAAAAAAAATTGTCTTTAATACGGCGACCCGCCATTAACCCGTGAGAATAGTGAGAATTATGGTTTTCATTATGGGTGCTATAGAAAATTCTCTGTTTTGCAACGGAAAGACCAGGAAGAACTGAACGATTATACAGCGGCGTTTTTTCGAAAAGGCAAAGTGAGACCGTATAAAATATTAGTCTCTACACGATCGCACGAATTTGGAAGACGAAAATATAGTCGACACGCTACAAGAATTCACCTCACAAATGTACTCGGTTAAAAATTGTAAGCGCGTGGATGTTGCCAGATTCGAGCTTTTCCAGAAGCTGTATTCAGGGAGTGCTTCGAATGAGGTTTTTTTCAGAAAAATACAAGGCTTTGATTCAAGCCTCATACCACCATGTTTTCGGTCTTTGAAACAAAAAATATTACACACTATATACGTCACCAGCATGTGGCTGAATTCAACTTCACCACATTGCGTAACGCTCCATTTCGAAGAGTACGGCTGGGAGATGCAGGAAAAACTGCAGCCTCTCTGGTCATACAGGTCAACCGACGCCACTATCAGTGGCCGATATATTGGCTATGTCGGTTGACACCGAAGAAAACGGCGAGGATGAATTCGATTTCGTTGTATTCGATTGGGATGACCAAAAGTAGAGTAAGAATAACTACTGATAATAAAGAAATAATTTACAGGACGAATAAAAATTAGTTTATAAGAATAAGAATTTTTAATTAAGACTAATCTTGTTATTAGCAGTTTTTTTACACCTCATGTTCTTGACACGTCATGTTGTCTTACTTGTAAAAATAATATATTGATAAAATGATCAAATTATTGGAAAACCCAATATTCGTTCTTCATTGCCCGCATCCAACTTTAAAAACACCATTTCACGTTCATACTCATTCAAAATTATTTGTTTAAACAATCAACACAATGAAAATGGCTGAAAATCGAATAATATCACATACAATTTGCCGATTTAATTTGTTTAAACAATCAACGACACGTAAAATTATTCATATGTGAACGTGGGACGCGTATTCAACGGGAAAAAACGGAAGGAACCGGTCGATTGCTGACAAAACTAAATTGAAACGTCGTTTGCAACTGCGCGGAGGGCGACCTTCAATCGCTGCAGCAACCACTTTCTCCACTGTTTGGAAAATGCAGCATTGGTGTTTCTTACTTAGAAATTGATGACCTTTCGGATGAGATTGAGTTTTTTGAGGAGATCGATCATACTAGATACCTAGATACGAGGCGTCGTATATCATGCTGCTGCCACTGATTAGGCCAATCAGGGGGGCTTGCAGCACTGCATTATCGTATAGTTCTATCACTCTCCTATTTCGAGGAACAAATAAAAATTGGGAGTCTTATCATACTAGAAACCTGATTTAAAAAAAAAAATTTTTATTTTTATGACGTAGCCAGGTTTTTTGCATTGCAGCATCGCCATTTCGTGTTCCCCTGTTAATGACGTGACTAAATATAAATATATCATCTGGTAGTCTTATCGAACTAGGTTTAGTGTCGTGGGCTCTCCTACTAATATATTTGAAAAGCCAATTTCAAAGTATTCCGTGATTTTGCTTTCAGGAAAAGAGTTTGCTAACCAAAATGAATAATCACTTCTAGAAAAATCCTTTCTGGAGTTTCAGAGTGGAGTTGTGGAAAAGCCTGGAGTCATTAAAGAATTTTTATTATTTGTCATGACCTACCAAAGAATTTTTATTATTTGTCATGACCTACCATGATTACTTCTTTCATATTCCCATTGGTTTTCTTTGAATAACTTGATAAAAATGGAAAACTTCTATATCAAGCGACATATCATTGGAAAGCCCATCTCAAGGCCTTCCAGAATTTGTGAAAATCAAAGATGGATTCTGAAAAACAGAAGACGGTAGGGGGTACAAAATGTCATAAATCGAATGGTAATCAAAACGTGCCTATACAATGTACAAGTCTCCACTAACACAAAACAACGATATTTGATTTATGGAGGAAAAGCAATATCGTCAATTTTTTGTTCTCCAATTCTATATATATATATATATATATATATATATATATATATATATATATATATATATATATATATATATATATATATATATATATATATATAATATATATATATAATATATATATATATATATATATATATATATATATATACATATATATATATATATATATATAAAAATATGTATGTATGTATATACAGGGTGTCCTAATTGCCATGGGCCACTATTGGTATCTTGGGTATTATAAGAACTACAAGGTTGGTCAAATTAGACAAAATGTGCAGTCTTTGGAGGACATTGAAAATCTAGTTTCATAGTTGAAAAAAAAATATCTCAAAAAATATAATTTTTACAAAAAATTAGTGAAGGAAAAAATTTATGCATTTTAGAGGCTCTTCAAGCTGGTATTTTTTAAGGAAATTTGGTTCGTCTAGTTTCCGAGATATTACCATCAACTTACTTATTTCAAATACGGACCTGTATTATTTATTCCATTTCTTAAAAAAACTTTTTTCTGATTTTAACGATGTATCACATGTTCATATTTGTTTGCGTTTTAATGATAAAAAGAAAAAATTCAAGTTGTATTGAGTTTTTAAAAGAATGAGAACATCAGAGACTACCAATAAAACAATTGCCTATTGTAATAACATAAACAGACTATTGCAGCGTGTAATGAACTGTTTATTAAGTTTTCAAACATTCAAACTTTTTACCATTTTAATTGAATTTAAGTTATGTAATAAACCTTAAAACTGCCTTATTTTTAAAAATTACTTTTGCAAAAATTCAAAGTGGATGATACATACCTAATGCATTTGTTTCATCTACCCCATTCTCTGCCGTTGCAGTTGTTCCCCATTCTGAAGGTTTGTTAAATGATCCGTATAGTAGCATATTTCGCTCTAGCCTTGTAAAAATTATTCGATTCGGTAGGAGCCTTTCTGGGTAAGAATTTTGATACTTTTGAAGGGCTCTTTCAGCACTTCGAAATGCACAACAAAAAAATTAATCTAATTTTTCACCATTGGAAAACGCTACCATGTTGGTGAGAACTTACTTTGACACGACACATGTATTACGGATCATAGGCTTTTATAAGCAATTGTTTCTCTTTACTCTATGATTAAACCTATGATAAAATGAAAAAAGTGCCAAAAAAGTTAAATACTAGTTTTTTACCATTCAAATACAAACGAATACGGACATGTGATACATCGTTGAAATCAGAAAAAAAAAATTCAAAATTTGGAATGAAAAATGCAGGTCCGTATTTAAAAAACAAAGTTGAATGTGATATCTCGAAAACTAGACGAACCAAATTTCCTTGAAAAATACCTGCTTGAAGAACGTCTAAAATGCAAAAATTTTCTTCCTCAATAATTTTTTGTAAAAATTATACGTTTTGAGATATTCGATCAAATAGTTTTGAGCAATTTTTCGAAAAACCCCCGTAGCTCGAGACAGAATTTTTTTTCTTCAAATCTCAAACCAGATTGTCAATTTCAGCAAATACTGCACATTTTATCTAATTTGACCAACTTTGTAGTTATTATAGTTACCGAGATAGCAATAGTGGCCCATGGCAATTAGGACAACCTGTATATATAGAATAGAATAAAATGAGTATTAATTTCATAGATTATTCGTACGAATATTAAATATTAATATGATATGATAATACAGAAAGCTTAATTTTAACAATAAACCCTGAACTCCTCGACCGAGTAAGGTTCACATTGCATAATTAACATGTGAATGCTTCTCTTAAAGGTCCCATGATTAGAAATAACCTGTAGATGTTTAGGTAACACATTGAACAACTTGAGTGCCATTTACTCTGTGCCTCTTTCACGTATAATGGTAGAATGAATAGGAACAAAGTACGAAACATTTTGCAAAATAATCTTGATTTTCATGGAAAAAGGTAAGTATTTTATATATATATAGGTATATATATATATATATATATATATATATATATATATATATATATATATATTTATATATATTAATATATATATAAATATATAAATATATATATATATATATATATATATATATATATATATATATATATATATATATACAGCCCATACAAAGTGAATAAATTGTGCTTTCTAAATAGACCACGATAAAATTGTCTGTAGTCGAGGCGCAGCATAGATCTAACTGTCCATTTTTGGCAAATGAAGAGACTATCAGAGTGGATGGAGCCTCCCCAGAAAATGATACCATAAGAAAGAATAGATTGCTAATTAGCAAAATATGAGCAATTTGTGATCAATAAGATCAAAAGCTTTCGATAAGTGGAAAAATAGTCCTAACGGTAATTCACCCTTCTCAAGAGCGATGAGTATGGCAGTAGTCAGTTCAAAGACTGCCGTTTCTGTACCCCTATTCCGAACAAAACCATGCTGACAGCTGACAATAATCTTGAACCTTCTGAAGAAACTAAGAAGCCTGTCTGCAAGAATCCTCTCAAAACTTTCGAAAACGACGTTAGCAAACTTATAGGCTGGTAATTATTTAAGTCCTCTACATCACCTTTCTTATACAGTGGCTTAACCACTGCCACCTTAAGCAAGTCAGGAAAAACCATAGAGATATTACAGATAGAGGCGACAAGCCAGCCTGAAACTTGTTAGCTCGGGTGAGGGAGAGAGAGAATCTGAAGGTTAGGCTGTCTCTCTCTAATAATAATACGCGTGGTACGCGTAGACAAGGACAGAAACCCCCTGCGAGCGTCTCTCTCTTTCGCTCCCACTGAGTTTCGAGACTGACGTTGCCACTTACAGAGCGGCCTAGGGCTTGTCGCCTCTATCTGTAATATCTCTATGGGAAAAACACCCTCAGTAAATGAACGATAAATAAGATGCGCAAGAGGGTCAGCAATTTGACCAATCGATTCCCTAATGACATACATGGGTATTTCATCGTAACCACATGAGTTCTTATTTTTGAGAGAATTTACAGCAGAGATAACTTCATCCCTAGAAACCTGGAAAACGAAAAACGACTCCTTTATCCGAGTTACTTTCCCATTATTGGACGTATGAGGGATAGTCCAGTCCGCAGCAGCCACAATGTTGACGAAGAAATCATTGAAGCTACTCGCCAAATTATTCGGTTCGCCCGATTTCATAGGGTTACCACTTGATTTCGAAGAATATCTGGCAGAGTTGATGACCTGCCAAGCTGCCTTTGATTTATTAGGAGAGGCCGAAATATATTCATCCAGATGATTTTTCCTCTCACTCCACTTCTTAGAAGATTCGTAAGTTTCAATAAATTCGGGATCCAGCGAGGACATAACAAAATGAGAATCAAGAGTAATCTTCAGCGACTAGATTTGAGGAGAAGCTTTGAAGGAATCAATTGGACTTTTTTTCACAACTCGCACTTTTGAAAAGCTATTGTCAAAAATATTCTTAAAACGTAGAAAGTAAGAGTTCCATGAATGACTTATGCCTCCTGACATGGAGAAAATGTCAGACCAATCAATCTTTGACAGTTTAGATACAAAATCATCTACTGTTTTTTTTTTATTGATTTTTCTCTTCAGAATGGTGTCAGTCTTAGAAGATCAAGGGAGAAGATCTCTGGTAATGAATTTAAGAGTTGAGTGATCAGAAATGTGATACTCCATTACCCGAGTAGTTCCCAAGCAGTTTGTCAATACATTGTCTATACAACCACCAGATACATGACGTGTGGATTCCATGTGTGTAGCCTGAAACTCGAACTGCTCCAAGAGAGACAAGAACGCTCGAGCTTCCCGATCTGACCTTCGGAAATCAATATTGAAATCTCCAGTGATTATTGACCGCATATTTTTACGGCAACATATTTCCAAAATAAGTCGTAGTCTAGTGAGAAAAAAAGACACATTACTGAGTGAAAGAGTGTTGGGCCTGTAAATACAAACAATAATCAATGTATTACACTGTAAGATAGCTGAACTGCCGACCATTCAATAACGTTAGCAACACTGAAGGACTTTAGGTCAAACCTTTCAACACATATTATGCCAGCTTTAATAAAGATCGCACTACCTCCATGTTTACCGCGTTCCCTACAGAAACTTGATCCAAGGCTGTAGCCGTCTAACACATATTTATTAAGCTCATCTTCTGATCGCCAATGTTCCGTTATCGCGAGAATGTCCGGATTATGTTCATCAACAAGAATCAAAAGTTTATTTAGAGATGTACTCAAGGACTGCACATTTTGTTGAATCAAACAAAATGGCAGAGTATCTGCTTCTTTACTGTTGGTAATTAACCGGTAGTTAAAAGTATTTCTGTGGAATTTATCGCTTTGACGAGTTATGTTGAGGCTATTGATTCTTTCAGAGGAAGAGAAAAATTTTCATTATTTTTTGACTCTGCTGTTCTTTGAAAATTGAAGTTATATAGGCTTGCCATACGTCCCGGTTTGGCCGGGACAGTCCGGGTATTTTGCTCTTGGCCCGGTGTCCTGCCCGGTTTGATCGATGTCCCGAAAAAGGGCTGTAAGATGTAAAATGTAATGAATAATGGCTGTAAGATGTAAAAAGTAATGAATAATGGATGTAAGTAGTTTAATTATAACAACAGGCCTATGAGAAGGGTCAGTGCTACCTGGAGGAAAGGTGTACACTATCATTTTATCGAGCAAAGAAAGCACAGATTGACATTGTCAACTTATTAATTTTTATTTATTTTTTGGTTTGACACAAAAAGTTTTTATAATTGTTTTTGTTTTTGTAGTCAGACAAAAAGTTAGTTTCATAAAAAAATTAACTTAATAAGACTTAGTAATTGTTCAATTAAACTATTTTATGAAGTATTTTAAATTTTATTTCATTAACACCTCTTTCGAGATGGATCAGAAAAAATTATCCTTAAAAAGGCAAAAATAAATATTCTTAAGAAGCAAAAATTTCCTTTTTATTTTCGAAGGGTGTGTCGAACTAACAATCTAGATGAGTAAAAAAGTCTTAAAACAGTTTTGCTACTGATTTTTTCCAAGGTTAGACCCCGCACTACTGGGGGGTATGGCATACCCCCTCCGGTAAGGCCATCCCATATTAATGTGTCCTGGTTTTACTCACCAAAAATATGGCAAGCCTATATATATATATATATATATATATATATATATATATATATATATATATATATATATATATATATATATATATATATATATATATATATATATATATATATATATATATATATATATATATATATATATATATATATATATATATATATATATATATATATATATATATATATATATATATATATATATATATATATATATATATATATATATATATATATATATATATATAATATATATATATATATATATATATATATATATATATATATATATATATATATATATATATATATATATATATATATGATATATAAATATATATATATATATATATATATATATATGATATATAAATATATATATATATATAAATATATATATATATATATATATATATATATATATATATTGATGAAAATAAACGTTGCTAAACAATATAACTCTGTAGTGTATCAATGTTAACATGCAAATAACATCAGATACTCATATAGCTACCTACGAAGATGAAGAAATGACATAGTACCCTGAACTCTGAATGAAACACATAATTTGTTACTCACCACTGGTAATTTGCTGATATTATCTGATATCATCACGCTTGTTACATGGTCTACAGTTAAATTGGGTACACTAATATTCTTCATATGTTGTTTTTCCATGGACGGAATGAAAAATGGAACATGTGAAGTAAAATTTCCTGTGGTAACACTTTCAACTTGTGATTCGCTGGTCCTGATCTTTCTATAAGATCTAAACTGAGCTGTTGGAACAGGTAGAGCATTTTTAGATTGACTACTTGATTTATTGAAAAACCACTTTCTATCTAAACTTGTACTACCATCTTGTGATGCGTTCGAGTTTTTCTTGGACGAGAATTTTTTCAGCGACCCGAATTTTTTCAAAGAATCACTACCCTGCTTATCTGAAATATTCCTTGATTTTTCTGTGTCAGAGTCATCGGTTTCGGAGAACAGTGTTCCATCATTGGTTTTAGCAGTGTCAGATAATAGTGTTGCTGCAGTTATCAAATCAATCCAGCATTGAAGAGTATCTTGATCTTCTGCAGAGAAATAGAAGACTGTTCCAGTGTGGTAAACCTTGAATGCATTGGATCTAGACTTAACCTATAATAAAAACAATTAAATACGTCAAACATAACTGATTTTGTCTTATTGTAGAGTTTTTGGCCTATATGTGGATATTGATATATATATATATATATATATATATATATATATATATATATATATATATATATATATATATATATATATATATATATATATATATATATATATATATATATATATATATATATATATATATATATATATATATATATATGAGGAAGCATTATGATATGGTGCTTGATTAGTTATTTATGTACCAAGTGCGTTATATAGATCCTAACGCCCGGAAGGTTACATTCGGCCCGAGGGATGAATGTTGCCCGATGGGCGTTAGGATCTAGTAAAATATTTTATTATAATGAAAAATCGATTTTAAAATCGGTTCATTGCTCCTATACTTTCCATTCTCCTTCTCATAGTAGGCATGTCATTTGTTGATATTTTGACGTTTCTGAATATTTTTGTCATCATATTTAATGAATGTCATTGCTGCTTTCTTTGTGTAGTCTTATAAAAATAATGGAAATGAAAATGAATTTACCCAAGAGTATCATAGAAAATGCAGCCAAAGCTGCGGATAATTCATTGTCGGAGAAAACCAGAGTCGTATACGAGGATTATGAAGGATTTAATCAATGGAAGTTGCTGCATTTCTCCTCGTACAATGAGCGGGCGTTATGATCCATAATGCCAGCTCATAACGCCCTAGGGCATAATGACTGTATTTATAGCAACCGTATCTAAGGTAAAATCCACAAATAATATACAAATGAAAAATAAAATATTAGTTGTGTAGTTGATATATTTGATATTCACTAATTGTAATTCTGTAATTTTCAGGAATTTATGGTGAGTGGAAATATTCAATGGGATTGAAGAATGTTTATTTAGTAGAATTGATTTATAATAATTTTCTGATTGAATGAGAAATCAGTTAATAATCGTCGGGTCGTTTGCAGATGATCGATAGTACTGAACCCTTTACTAAATCCTGCCTGTTAAACTGGTTGGTAAAAATCTAGTTTATTTGTTCGGTATCTCGTCAAATTTTCAGACAAGAGTTGATACATGTGGGACAAGATGCTTATCGGTCGATAACACCGATCTACAGCATTTTTGCGCACGAGTTATACATAACTTATTTTTATTGCTTTTATATCTAGAAATAAGAATAAGAACAAAAAATGGTTCTGAATTTGCTTTTATGAGTAAAAAATGGCAAAATTAAAATCAATGAAAATACATACAAAATTGTATAGAGATGATTTATTAAAAGATGCCGAACATCCATTTATGATTTCTTCTTACAATAGAAGTTTTAAAATAGAGTTAAAATGTTTAAAAATGAACAGTTTCACTTTTCCTGACATGTTCAGTAGAAGTTTCTCTTATTAAACCCCCAAATATAGTGTTCCATCATGCTTTCAGTATACTGGCCTTTTTAACGTCCCTCAAATTCCATATGGAAGCGTTCCTCTTGTTCTTCCGAATAAGCTCCCATATTATCTTTAAATTTATCCAAATGAGAATGTAACATATGCATCTACATCCGATGATGAAAAATTTCGTAATCATGTCAGTGATCAGCGTCATAATTTTCAGCTCTACGGTTTCCAAGAAAACCATGAACTACTGCCTTAAAAATGTTTCAGAATCTTTTCTCTTCATTGCTGAGTAACTTCAGGAAAACATCACAATTCATAATTTTTTTCATTTGAGGGCCTACAAAGATTCCAGCTTAAATTTTCGCCTCTGAAAGCTTTGGAAAAAACTCTTCGAATATTTGAAAGCTTTGGACTCATGATTGAGAGCCTTTACAAATTGGTTAACAAGGCCCAATTTAATATGCAATGGCGGCATTAATATAGTTTCAAGATCGACAATTGTTTCCCATTTAATATATTATTTTCCTACATCGTACTCAGTACGTACAGGCCAATATTTTTGTCGGTAGTGAGATACGTCATTTTTTCTATCGCACATGCAAAGATAACAAGAGTGTTTAATATCTCCACCTTGCATTCCAGTCAAAAACACACCATCTTGAAGTCCCCAATAACTTCCCACTTGTATTCCATATATTTAATTGCAGTTAATATTGTCGTTATTTTCTTTGAGATGTACGGAATGTACCAATGGAATAGATGGAAATTTGTTCCCATTGTGTAGTAGATAAGCTTTAAAACTTTTTGTTGAACTGTCAATAAAAAGGCGCCATTCAGATGTATGACATGGAATACCAATTTTTTCACATTAACCTTTCACGTTATGATAAAAACAGAGTCCATCTGCCTCACAAAAGAAACAACAAAATTCTTCATGACCTTTTCTTTGAATGTATATTCAGATTTAAGTGAATTCCAACGTATTTACCGCGATGCTAGTAACTCTGCTTTACTTTTGGTAGATTTAAGTCTCTTATCAAGTCACTGAGACCTTCAAGATTACAAGAAACACTACTACACGCCTTCTTAACTTTTTTCTACAACGATAGCGTGCAAAGACCGACATTCATTGGGCGCGAAAATCAAAAATGGTCAAATCGCTCTGAGTTATCATGATTAAGTATTTTCGATTGGTAACCACATTTTTTTTCCCATATATGTGCTTATTTAATCAGAATATATTAAGTAAAACCCATGCGCAAATTTTTGTTTTGTTTTTGTTGACCGGTGTAATTGGCGATGTTAGAATTATCCCCCTTTTTAAAAATCAGGATAATCTCGGCATTTTGCCAGGATTCAGGGATTCTTTCTTCGCTGATGCACTTATTTAATAAGACGCAGAGTGCCTTTTCCAGAGTAGCCCCTCCCATTTTCATCATTTCGGCGATGATGCGGTCTCCTCCTGGGGCTTTTCCCTTCTTCATTTGTTTTAGCGCCTTTCTCAGTTCCGCCATTGTTATTTCAGGTATTTCTTCTGAGCAGACATTTTGAATTTTATGTCTTTTCGTTTCTGGTTCTGGTATAGTCGAGCTGTACAGATCATTGTAGAATCTCTGAATTACACCGATAATTTCCCGCTTCTCCGTAACCAATTCCCCCTTTTGGTTTTTTATTTTGAACAATTTTTCTTACCTTTGGACATATGTGATTTGAGTTATTTTCTATTAATCTTTGTACTAGCTGGCTGGCTGTTATGGTTACTTAGGTCTTTTCGAGTTACCTTGTTTATTGTTATGCACAACTCCCTATATTCGTTGGAATCTCTGTTAGTTTTCCTTCTTTGATCCAGCAGCTCTAAGGTTTTACGGCTGAACTTGGAATTTAATGACTTTGGTCTGGAGCAGATTTTCTTTGTTGCTACTTAGATACTATTACCAATTGTCGTCAATAGTTAGTTCAGGTCCATTTTCTGTAGGCTGCTTACCGGTTGCAGTTTTGCTTCTAGTCTCATTTGCCTTTAAGGTTTCCGTAGTTGGGTAAGTTTTTCTCTGGACAAACTTTCGCCTTTCGAGTTTAGCGTTTATTACAATATCTGCTCGAACTAATCTGTGGTCCCTTCCTGCATTGAATTGATTTAGGACATTTACGTTCAGGCATATTTCACGCATGTTGAAAATTATATAGTCGATCTCATTCTTAACTTGGCCATCTGGGCTTCTTTCTTTGGGAAGGTTTCTTATAGTAGGCATTGAGACAGTATAGACGTTGTTGTTGGAGATAATTAAGTAGAACTTCGCCGCTGGTATTTCTATTGCCTAATCCAAAATTGCCTATATTTGGTGGATCATCTTCTGCCTTTGGGCCAATTTTGGCATTGAAGTCTACTATGATTAAGGAGAACTTAACGTTTCCCAATAATTGGGATCTTGTTATATCCTCATAAAATTGTTCGGCTTCATGATCTTCTTGAGAGATTGTCGGAGCGCATACACTTGAATTATGTGTAGAGAATATCTTTTTTTGAGTTTTAAAATTATGTAAATCACTCTTTTTGAGACGGCTTCCATCTTGGTAACTAGGTATTTTAGTTTTTTATTAATTAGGATCGCTACTCCCCTAGATGAAAATCTATATCGGCATTTCTCTGGTAAAGCAAATATCCTGATTTAAGGGTAGTTGCATATTCCCCTTGTAGTCTGGTCTCACTTCGGCCAAGTATATCCCAGAATTAATGTGATGGCTAAGCCTTAGAACCGTTGCGTATTTTCTCAGTATGTGGAATTGAACTAATGGACAGGCCACCCTCATTCGACTTCTGAAGTTGATTTTCACTATATACTTTATTTTCAGTTTTCATTACGGAGACCACCGAAAATCCAATTTTTCACAGATTAGTCGTCTAAAAGTTAATAAAAATCCACAGGGTTTTATCACTTCAACGGATGTATTGCGATAGAGCACTAGTGTTGTATAGATCTTGAATCCCTGCGAATCTATCGAACTTTTCATTTCTATACTATTTCTCAAACCAAATAATGAGTTGTGATATATGCCTTTGAAATATGGTTTTCATGTCTTGAGGAAGATTGAGTGCATTTGATGTCAAATATTGAAAAGAATCTTTCATATCATCTCCATAACTTGAGCTTATCATGAAAGCTGATACATTGCCCGTTCATTTCAAAGGGTGACTGTTTTCTCCTTGTAAAGAGAGATGCAGCTTTTGCTTATATGCTTTCCGAAAGATATTCCAGATCTATCGCGAAAGGCACATCGACATGTCTAGCCGGATTATAGCCTACGATCCAGACGGCTTGACAACTTGCAAGAATATTCTGCGATAACGAGCTAATTTTACACAGGATAAAGTAAAAATAGACCACCCCAAAAATTCCGATATTTGTAGGTTTCTACTTTGATTTTTGTTTAGTTATGCCAAATGTGTCACGACGCCCCTTTAAAGTGACCACGGCGCCCCAGGGTGTTGCGACTCACAGTTTGGGGAACTCTGCTCTAAGGGTTACAGGCTCCCCCGAGTGACCCCATATTATTGACTGATAAAAATCATCCATTGTGTAAGGGCCACAATTTACAATGAACTTATTTTTGAAAACACTCTGTGTGAGTTATATAATTTTAAGCACGTCTACTGCATATCAACCGATATTATAGACCGAGAGATACTGGAAGGATTTGTGAAGTCATTTCTTACAGTATGGCGCTTTTAGGGGAGTTCATATACGTAATAAATTGAAGGAAAATGACGTTCTTACCGGTGGTGCGCGGGTCGCAATTGCAGAATAATTAATTGAAATTGCTCGAAAATCCGGAGGTGTCAAACAATTTCTTTCACAAAATTTCTTCAATTTATCGGTATTTTAACAACAAAAAATCCGACGCTCGCTATATGCCATACTTCTCCGGTGGGTGTTTAGGCCCGCCATACTTTTTTGAAAATGTTTTTTTTCAATTTTTGAAATATATTTCTTAAATGCTGATTTTTTTTCAAACAATTGTTTTTTCATTAATCTTGTACGAAAATCACACATACAATTCCGACGGTCCAAAATACCCGCCATACCCCCTCAAACATGTAATTTTTTAAAATTCGAAAAACTTCCTTTCAGTATGGCAGTTAAATCGTGGTCAGTTTATGATACAGTGAGACAAAATTATATTCGCCATACTTCTAGTGCAGTACAAAAGTGGTGCCATACTTGAAAAATGGTATATTTTAACCATTTTTAAATCACGCCTATAGAAGCCGTAAAATTATTTTTTACAGTATGGCATAAATAAAATAAGATTGTCCCAATACGATTATAAATTTAAAAAAATACGCCATACTGGGACCTTGGCACGAAAGACCGTGATACGCACGCTGCGATGTAAAAAAATAAATAAATGAAACGATCTTTTTACAGTGCGGCATTTAAATTTTAGGAAAGTTCATAAAAAGTATGATTCATAAATGAAATAAGATTGTCCCAACACGATTATAAATTTTTTTAAAATACGCCATACTGGGACCTTGGCACGAAAGACCGTGATACGCACGGTGCGGTGTAAAAAAAATAAATGAAACGATTTTTTACTGTGTGGCATTTAAATTTTAGGAAAGTTCATAAAAAGTATGATTTAGGAAAATTTATCCCATACTTATTATAGTGAAGTCCAAAAATGGTGCCATACTGTAAGAAATTGTTCAAATGTTGCATGAAATTTCACAATTATTTAATTACATTGTACGTATATCACCCACTCTACAGGTATGGCATTATAATAATTATGTTTCTAATCATAAAAACAACTACTAGACCAAATTTCAAGGTGAAAGAAATAGTTTTTCGACTTTTAAAAAATTAAATGTTTGAGGGGGTATGGCGGGTATTTTGGACCGTCGGAATGGTATGGCGTGGTGATTTTCGTACGAGATTGATAAAAAATAATTGTTTTTAAAAAAATCAGCCTGTAAGAAATAAATTTAAAAAAACAATTTTCAAAAAAGTATGGCGGGCCTAAACACCCACCAGAGAAATATGGCATATAGCGAGCGTCGGATTTTTTTTTGTTGAAATACCGATAAATTGAAGAAATTTTGTGAAAGAAATTGTTTGACACCTCCGGATTTTCGAGCAATTTCAATTAATTATTCTGCAATTGCAATTCGCGCACCACCGGTAAGAACATCATTTTCCTTCAATTTATTACGTATATGAACCCCCCAAAAGCGCCATACTGTAAGAAATGACTTCAGAAATTCTTCCAGTACCTATCTCTCGGTCTATATGCTATCATTTTGAATAACGGTGTGACTCCATGAATTCAAATCCTAACATTGTGCAGGTTTTTGAGTGAAAATTTTCTTATGACAATAAGAGTTTCCTCCCCACGATAAAACACTGTCAACCATCAGAGATTTCAGCAGCTTTTGGTCAATCTGATATTTCGTAAGACTTAATCGTTTATTGCGGTAATCAATGTGTTAATTTCATTTAAGGGTTCTGTTAACATATATTCCTAAAAATGTTGCACACGTATTCACAGAGCATTTCCATTAACCAATCGATGTTGCGATATTCACTCAAAGATAGTATATTAAGAGACCTTTATAGCTTGTTTATTTTTTTTTTATGCAGGTTAGAATTTCATTCTCGGTAATATCAAATAATTATAATGACTTTTTCGTTCTATTCATAATTTGTTCAATTTAATTGTTTGGTATTGTTTTTTGTTAATCTCTGTTATAATATTAACGAAGTATTTATTAAAAGTAATAACAATATCATTTGGATATCCTATAATTGTTTTGCGAAGCTTTTAAAAGCTTGCCACACTAGTTGAGATTTATTTTTTGTGTGATAAATTTTATAAGCATACTACAGTTAATTACTTAAATGACTAAAATAAAAAGGCACGGCAAAAAATTTATATTTATTTTTTTATTAGTCGAGTCACCTGCCAACACGTAATGAGCTTTTTCAAAGAGAAGTATTTACATCAGTATGTTTATAGAGCACACAATCCAAACAAACCTCAGATATATAGATTATATATATATATATATATATATACATATGTATATATATATATATATAAATAAATAAATAAATATATATATATATATATATATATATATATATATATATATATATATATATATATATATATATATAGATATATATATATATATATATATATATATATAAATAAATAAATATATATATATATATATATATATACATACATATTTACTACAAACTTGAAGCAAGATGAATTATTTATACACTAGGTACTTACTTCATTAGCAACAGCAACAGTGAAGCCACAAAGAAATATCAGGCATGCCGCTCTTGGATCTTCTTTCGATTTGAAACCATACAAGCAATTTCCTAATAAAACAAACCACCTTTTTTCCCAACTCACATGCTGCGTTTGTTTGATACGAAGCCTTTGATATAACCATCCCTGTATATCTGATGGATTTAAATCTTGAACAGTAACTTTCCTACGTTCTGTAATATCATTATTGCATTATTTATTAATGTAATTATGTTAGTAGTATTAATGTAATTATCATTATTGCATTATTTATATAAGCTACAATTTCTGATATAAAAAGGTTTTTCAAGTTTGAATAATGTGATGTGAATGAAACGTAATTTGAAAGGAACATAAAACTTCTTTTAAATATGTTGTAAAATTAATTTTCTCTTGCTACTCCAACCTTGAATTCTGAATATGAAATTATTTCATTTTTTCCTTTTGCTTATGTGATAATTTCATTGTACTATCTCTCCTCAAATGGAAAATTTTATCATCATTAAAGAACAACAGAATTCCTAAAATTGAAGAACTCTTAAAAAATTACCTCATTGAATTGAAATTCTATACACAGATGATAGTTATATTTTTGAAGGTATAATAAAATCTGGAAGAACTTCAATTTTTGTCATTCACTTTTAATATAAAGGAAATTATAAACGTTTAACATGGACTTTCATACAGCTTAGCCTATATCTGAAAGCATATAAGAACTCACTTGCAACAAGATTCTTCCTTTTGGGTCTCCCTTTATTGGAATATATCATTGCTCTGACGATAGAATTTGTTGGAGATACTTTGTCACTCTTATTGATTTCTAACATTGAGCTATTTTTGTAGAATGTAGGTTCATTATCTGGCAAATCCAACCTACTTTTGGCAATAGGAGTGGACACATTTTTAGGTTCAAACTGTTTTGTCAATTTTTCCTCAGCTCTGTTTTCACTCTTGAGAGAAGAAAGTTCAAAATGGTTTTCTTTAGATACACTTTGTAATGATAGTTGAGACTGGTTCCTTGTCTCGGGAAATTCAAAAATTCTTGAAGGTGTGCGTGGTGGTGTGATTACCATATTTTGTACCGGTTTTGTTAAATCTAAAAGATTTTGCGGTTTTGGGGAATCCGCAGGATAAGCAGGCTTATTTGCATCTATATTACCAAAATTTCTGTGAAAATTATATTTCAATTACTTCTTATTTGTAACAGTTATCTCTTTAACTATAGCAATAGAACCAATATAAGAATGTTCAAGAGATATATAGTTATAATTACAATTCTGTTTTTCTACAAAATACAAAATATAACACAGCAAACATAAAGAATATGATATAAATTGGGGGACCCTTATAGAGTACCAAGGAAAAGATCTAACAATACATATATGTGCTAGGTAATATTTGTAGATGATGTTCTAACATTTTAGTGACAACAATTAACAGCTCCTACACCTTGATAAATAGTGGAAATAAAGGCAGCAAGATAAAAATTTAAATAATCATAAGGACATTTCATCCAACACATGCTGATACATTTTGAATACTCAAAATAAAAATACACACTTAGGTATCGCTCATTATATTATCAATATACCTATGCATATTTTGTTCAGCCCTTTCTCAAAAGTAATAATATGCTGATGTATTGTTTTATTCTCGAAATCAGGCAAAGAACTTGAAGTAATACAGAATTTTCAAGATTATAATAGTAAATCGCAACCAAAGTGGGATTTTCAATTTTAACAGTCGCATGCAGATGGGGGGGGGGGGTTACCTAGTGACCCCAGCTCATATTTTTCGTTATATTTCAGCCAAATATCAATTTTTTGACTTTTATCCTACGTGTTTTATGAATATTTCAAAACATAACTGCCAAAAATCAAATAATTACAGTGGTTTCTATAGCAGAAAACATCTGTTGATGCGCGATCCATTGGTTCTCTTATATGAATACTTATGTAATGTAGATTGGTATAAATGTCATTTTGAATGAAATACTGTGTGTACGTGTATGCTTTGACCTCTAGATTTTGTTAGGTAAGGCAGTTGACTGCTAAATCGTATGCGCATGCTCGATACGCGAGTCAGGCCGAAAAGTTTTTTTTGTAAAGTATAGGCAAGTCAATATGCCAATTCAACATGAAATATAGATCTAATCATTGACGAGGTTTGCTCAGTAACAGCACTGAAGATATTTGGGTTTGAATGTACTCAAGTGAGGGCTGTTTCAAGAGGGAAAGTTCAACCGGAATCAAAGGGAAAAGCAGCAAGAAGTGCTACTAAAAATATACCTGAAAAAGGAAGATGCTTTTGACATATATGTCTAAGATCTGAAGATTGAAAATTCATGAAATCTTGAACGAAATGCGTGAAGTATATCTGCTCCAAACATACAGCCATAGAACACTCTATAGTAAGAACATGTACCGAATGTATTTAATATTTTACTATACATTTTCATTGATAACGAAACTTTTGAGTTGTAGAGATGGAGTTATTTTAAATAAAAACGAGTTTAATGTACAAACTATTGAAAAAAACATATATTGTTTTTGAGTCAGTTACTAACCCCCCTCATCCTAATAATATCAGTCATTTTATTGTTCGGGTTACTTGCTGACCCCCCTCATCTAGGTTGCCATGTTACACTCATAGCATCCGGCTGCGACTGTTAATCAAAAACACTGAAAGTAGTCACTTCATGAGATACTGTTCTGCTGACGTTGAGAATTCCGATCTGTGGTCTCCAGTAGAATACATAGAGCACTAGCAGAATTTTCAACAAAAGTAACTCTAGCACAATATCAAATTTATTTAGTTTTCCTAAGTGGGACAAAAAGTATGAACTCAATAATATACATATTAAAACAATGGTTTATAAAAACAATTTACACATTTATTAAATAAAATATGCATGAGGCACTTTCAGTGAAACCTCACCTTCTTCAGATGCTAATATATAATACTAAATAAATAATTGGTTTGCCAAATTCGACTTCCCAAACTGCAGGCGGCCGAAGGCCGCATTTTGGCAAACTTATGAAGCCGAGATAAGGAGATCGGCCCCGAATCGCGATATCGAACGTTTAAAGTTTGACGTTTCTCCGAAATTCGCTAAAACGGCTGCATTCCCGACGTTTAAGAACTATTTTCGCGTCACATGGACTCGAATTCACGTGACCGCCTTTAGAGCCGATAGTTGGACGGGTTGAATTCTATCGAGATGTTTCGGCACGGCGAGTCCCAGTGAGGTCGTAGCATCTAGCCGATACCGCACGAAATCGAAATTGACAGCGAGCAGATGGCGCGCCCGTTCGACAGAGGCAGGGACGAGCTTAGCACTCGACGCGTCGCGTACCGTTCGAAGAGGCAGGTACGGGGTTTGCACTCATCGTGGTTCGGGAACATATATTTTCATCGATCTATAGTTTTCACGGATCTATTTAATAGGCGGGGGAGCCTCTCACTAGTTGCAAACTAAATATATTAAGTTTCAATAAATCCGTAAAATGTTTTTATAAACCATTCTTTTAGTATGTTTATTAATTTACATTATGCATCCTCCCAATCAATCCAAAATTCAATAATATACTGCTAATTTACTTTTGTTATTTCCTAAGATCATATTGCTCACCTGGGAGGTGGTTTTGGAGGCGATACTTCTTGATGTTCTAATTGTAAACTTGCTGGTTTTTCTTTGTGAACAAACAATTCCATAGATTTACCAACTGATGAAATTTCAGGTACTGAGTCAATTACAGCAAGAGATATATTCCCAAGCTGAATAGTTGGTATTCCCAATTCCAGATTTGACAATTTGTCATAATCAATCGGATTGAATTCCTCACTTTCAGATTCATTCGAAGGAATATTTTTTATACTTCGAACTTCTGTAGTTTCGATTTTTTCAGTTATTTTATAGCTCTTTGTTATTTCATTAGTCATTTCAGATTCTTTCAATATTTCTAATTGATTCATTTTGTCATTTTCTACTACAGTTGTAATTTTTTCTTTAATTGTCACAGTTGTCTCTCTATTGTCTGAAATTAAATTATGAAATAAATATCATTACAACTATTGAATACAATACAGATAACCTACTCACCTAAAGTTTCTATATCACATATTTCTATACATTTATTCATATTTTCTATTGGATGCTGCATTTCATCAGAAAGATCATAAGCAGGTGTGCTATGACTCTTATCCAACTTTCCTCTAAGTTTTGTGGTTGTTATCACAGTAGATATATTTCTGGGCGGCACCAAAGGTTTTTTATCAGGTTTTTTCAAACTTTCCGTTAATTTCTTGATTTGAGTTCTTGGCAACACTTTGGGTTTGGATTGGCAATAAACCTTAGCATTTTGTGACTGTTTATCTAACCTTTTGATTATGTCAAGTACATTCACTTTTACCTATAAGAAGAAAAATGTATATTCAAATTACCTAGCTTCATTAAACTGATTATTACTGTCTTCTAAATCAAAAATAATGACATGAAAAAAATGTTTTGATATACTAATACCAATTTCGAAAACAAAATAATTAAAGGTAAACTTAATAAAAAATTTGTACATTTAAATTTTTCAATAATTAACAGTGGAAACAAGTTCTAATAAATAACTTTTTTTTTGTAGCCCAATATGAATTGTATGGTTGTTAATGGAAAAAAATGAAATACTAGATTTTAATAGGGTTTTATTACTTTCATATAGCCTTGTTCATTTTTGCTTAGATATAATTTGTTGAATTCAATTTGATTAATTGGGTTTTATAATCATGAGGATTAACGAAATAACTGAATATATGTGTATATGAAGCAAATTATTATTGGGGACTACTAGATCAAGGACTTATAATCTAAAAAATTGTAGTTATTGAGAGTAAGGCTTTAAAAAATTAGAGTTCATTGCTGAAATACATTTACGAACATAAAATACTACCCACCTCTGTCAAGATCGTATCTTTTAAAGGATGAACATTGAATTCATTTAAGTTTTCTACTTTTATTTCTTCAATCACTGAAATGTCCTCCTCAGGTGGTGGTGGAGGTGCTATTGAATTGTTTGGCTTGGATTTGATTGTATCTATTAACTCTTCAACAATTTCTCTTTGCCAGCCACTAGTCATACTTGACCTGTCAGTCAGTTCTCGTCCTTCATCAATGAAACCAATATTTGTATCGGAAACATCAGTCAAACTATTTAAGCTTAAACTTTTCTCTTCCTTCAAATTATTGTCTGGAGATTTCAAAGACTTTACAGTGCTGAAATTTGTTTTCCTATCCTCAAAATTCACATGTTTTTTATTGGAAGACTTGGATTTTTTAAATGATGGCTTCTTAGATGATATGCCAATAACTGTAGTGGGACGAGGGCTCAATTCTAAGCCAATGCTACAAGAAGCACTCTTGTCTCGAAGACATTTAGAATCTTCTTCAAAATTCGAATTATTTATATGATTAGAACTTGAATGTCGAAGAGCAGCCTGATTTTTTAACATCTCTCGGCACTGAAAATGATATGATCATAATAATACAAATGCAAAATAGAGAAAAAAATGATAGAATAGTCAGCAGCATGGCGTCGAGCGATGATAACGCGCGTACAAGTGCTCTTCAAAAATCCGCGATTTCGAGTGTTAAAATACAAAAATTTCAAAGATTGGTTCACACTGTGATGAAAGAGCTGTCAACTCTCAACAGTGTCAAAAATGCAGTGAATTTTTTCACCCCTCATGCTTATTGCAAGCAAATTCCAAGAAAACCAGCCTCCCCCAACACATTACACTGAAGAAATCTGATTTGAATCATGATGAAAATGAAGATAATGAAGAGATAAAAGTCTATATAAATGAAGTCATATATTTACGAATGGAAGCCTTCTGAAGAATCTTTTAAGGGAAGTACAGAGTAAAAATTCCATTCTAATGGACAACAAATCCTTACCGCTGGAGAATCCAAATTTTCGAACAAAAAATTAATGAAAGAAACGGTAAACATTCCAAAGAAAATCTGCAGCCAGTGAGAGATAATGCAACATAATTGTGAATTCTGATAATAGTCCAGGATCCCAGAGCCGCCAGACGTTACTTATTTTCTCAGCAATAATACGTATGGGATGAAGTAGTGTTCTTATGTACTTTCAGTGTATGGATACCTGCTACCTTGTGCCGACGGCCAATTCCACGTATCAGGTGCTAAAGATGGAAAAAACTCAATTAAAGTTTCTTAATTTCTCAGTCTTGATTTTTATATATGGTACTTAGGGAAATATACCAATACCTTATGCAAACAGCCAGACCGATCGTATGGGCCAAACATCCCGCCAGGTACAAATAAAGTCTCCCTAAGAGTATGACAGAATGAGCGAAATGTCATGACAGTAAGTATAGAAGGGAGACCGACGCGCATAGATAATCACTATCGCGCTTAAATGAGGAAATCATGACATTTCGCTCATACTGTCATACTCCTAGGGACACTTGTGTCTGGCGGGATGTTTGGCCATCAGATCAGTCTGGCTGCTTGCATAAGGTATTGAAATAGTTCCAAGAGTATCATATATAAAAATCAAGACTGAGAAAATATAAACAGTTGACTGTTTTCCATCTTTAGCACCTGAAATTGGCCGTCGGCAAAAGGTAGCAGGTATCCATACACTGAAAGTACATACGAGCACTACTTCATCACTGAGGGTAACTTGAACTTCGCAGAGAACGGTAAAGTCGGATAAAGATGTTGTAACTGATTATCTTAATATTAATAGGTTAGGTTTAACTTCCCAGAGAACGGCAAAGTCGGATAAGGATGCCGTAACTGATAATCTTAATATTAATAGGTCACCGGCGCTGCATTACAATGCGAATGCAGAATTTACCGTTCAATCAGGACAGAATGAAATAAGCAACTTTCTGTGGATGAGGTGAAAGATACGACGTTGAAGGCGTAAAACAATATTTCATCATATGAAAGACCAATGAACAAAGAGACAAATAACCCTAGCCAAGATGCAACAAACTAATTGGCAAGTAGTCCCTCGTAAGAAACGCACAAACGAGGAAATCATTTGTAATGGTGGAAATCTTGCATCCCAGAATTCCAAAATTCAGGGTGCTTCCAAATGATGTTGGTTGTATGTGGGTAAAATATCAGGAAGTAATGTTTCAGGAACTGATGTCAAGAATTATATTGGATCTTTGAGTAAAAAAACAGAAGTATTGGTGAAGAAATTGACTACAAAGGGCCATAACTCAGCTATCAGTGTTGGCCTCCCTGAAGAAGCCTTTACTGAAGTTTTCAATCCAGCATTTTGGCCAGAGGAAGTTCTTTTACCTGTATTTAATTTTAGCAGAAATTTTTTTCAGAAAATGAACGTGAACCAGATAATAAAATAGATGTACAAGTCTTCAAAGTAGTAAACAAAGCTTTTTGAGATTTTTTAGTATTACAGCAGAATGTTCAGTGAGTTTCATTATTGTAAAAGTAAATAGTAGTGTTATTTCTTTTCTTTGTTAATATTGAGTTTTTCCTATTTTGACTTGTTTTCATTTCAGTTTTGCATTGTGAGTCATATTGTGATGTAGAATTAATTTTGAGAACTAAATAAATATTATTATTATACCTACATGATACTGAAATGAAGGAATTCTTTTGAATGAGACTATTTATGAAATCTGATTATTTTGAGGGAAACCTTACCTGTTCAAAAGAAAAAAACGGAAGACTACTGCAACTAGTACCACCTGTAAAAGTATTTCTTCTTTGCAAGATAGGTCTAGGTTTGAGGGGATACATTCTACTACCACTGTCTAAGGGACTATCTGGAGAAGATTCAAGATCACTATCACTTTCACTAATTTCAGTCTCTAAATCTACAGGATCACAAACTGGGGACCTCCTGGAAATCAAAACAAATTTATTGGTCAACTTAAAAGAGACTAATTACTTCAAATGTTTGATGAAAACACTTTTGAATGAATTGTTTAAGCATCATACATTTCCTCAAGTATTTTCAATATTATATATATATATATATATATATATATATATATATATATATATATATATATATATATATATATATATATATATGTATATGTATATGTATATGTATATGTATATATATATATATATATATATATATATATATATATATATATATATATATATATATATATATATATATATATATATATATATATATATATATATATATATATATATATATATATATATATATATATATATATATATATATATATATATATATATATATATATATATTTATATATATATATATATATATATATATATATATATATATATATATATATATATGATTAAAAGATTATGTGAGTTCTCAAAAATACTGCTCATAATGTTAGCTTTTCTGAATGTAAAGAGGAAGTTTCAATATAAATTCATAATTTTTTGGATGTAATTAGTTAAGAGTTACTAACTGAAAAGTGTCTATCTAAATAACTTTTGTGATTTTTTCACTGATTGAAAACAATCTGTAATATTCACAATCTTTACATTCTCCTTCTCAAATAAATATAAGTTTTATGTAATGTGTTATACAAGCAGCAGTACACTTGCCTTGTTACCCTTATAGGGAGAAGATCAGGCATTGGAAGCAATACTGGAGATGGCAAGTTTTCATTCCATCTTGAGTATGGTTGACCTCTCTTCTTACTTGGTAGTCTATAAGGTTTCATATAAATCTGTCCATACACTTTTGTATGTCTAGGCCTTTTTTTCAAAGTGAGCACAATTTCAGGTGGAGATTCTTGTAATAGGAACATTACATTTTTTCTTTGCCAACCAACAACTGTAAGATAATTTACCTGAAACATGAACGATGAAATTTTTAAATGTATATTTATCAAAAAATAAACATTATTAACAAATAGGCAAGTCAACCAAACCTGAACAATTTCATCTCCTTCCTCAATTTTTGAGCTACCGTGAGCTGGTGAACCATATTTGATTTCTGCAATTTGATGAACTGCATGATTACTCGGCAAAATAAAGAAACCTAGCTCCTGTTCTTTTTTCTTTAGTGTTGCCAGATCTAGTGAGGCTGGTTGCAGTATCATAGGATCACTGAGGTCCTTAAAGGTATTAATGTTTCAGATAGCATAAGAATAGATTCACTTATTAAACACTTATAAATCACTCAAAAATATCAAGAAGCTTACCTGAATAATATGGTCTGCCATTTTGGTTAATTTTTCACAGATTTCTCGTATAGTAATTACAGGTTGTTCAGAAAATATATCCCTATGAGCATTTGTTGCCATTTCAAATGCCAATTCTAACATTTGTGTTTTGCAGTCCATGAAATCTTTTACTCCTGCAAATGGAGCTCTGAAAAAGACATTGAGTAATGATAACTCAAAACTGAGTAGACTATATAATATGTATTTATGTATATATATATATATATATATATATATATATATATATATATATATATATATATATATATATATATATATATATATATATATATATATGTATATGTATATATATATATATATATATATATATATATATATAAATTATTTCTTTCTTTCTCATATATACAAATCAAATGAAAAAAATGTTTACCTGTCCAACCAACAAACCAGTGGTTTGACAGCTGATATAATGTTATGGACATCAGAAAGAGTTTGTGATTTGAAAGGCCTACAATCATCTTGTACTGTCAGTAATTCCCTATACAATGAATTTGCCGCACATGACAACTTTAAAGCTAATGCTTGTAAATTCTCTTTATCTAACTCAAAATGCTGAAAAGTAAAAAGGTAATTTAAAATCTAAGAAAAACTAGTCCAGATTGAAATGGATATTCAAATTGATTACTTACAAAATGTCTTAAATGTTCTACTGCTTCTAAGATAATTTCCTGGTGTCCTAAAATTCTAACACCAAGATGTTCTAAATCATCAGCTCTCAGATTCAGCAGTTGGCCCCCTGTCACTCCATTGTTCAGGAATGATGTTGTATAGTGTGACACAGCACCGTCCAAACCTAAATAAAGGGATGTTCATTACAATGCATAGTAATTGTACTGCAACATAAAATTGTATACAAGCTTCTGCAGCAGTATTACAATTATTAATGTTAGACAAATCTGATTCTATTGGAGCTACAGAGAGTATAATAGCAAAATACGAGATATCTTTTAAATAAATTTATTTCGGTTCAAGGATTTGTTTATGTTTGTTATTGGATTCAAAAACTTGTTTATGTTTGTTACTTGATGTCACAATTATTTCTTTGTTATTTCTATAGCAGAAGCAACATCAATGACTTCATACTCCATAGAGCATACAACATCTGTAACAAGTGATTCGACATTTTAAGACTACAGCTATCATTTCAGTGGTCGGTAGACCAATACAACCTTCGAAATATGGGCAGTACAAAAGAAACCACAATAACGTGCTTTATTGAATCTCAATCCGATGAAAGGTATAATATTCAAAGGACAAACCAGTGGATTAAGGTTTAATCCTATGATCTTGAAATTGTTCATTTAATATTGATTGATTCAAATTTGAAGACCTATAATGTCCATTAATTCAGAAAATGTCTTTAACTGTTGTAGAAAAATCTTAACAGAAAAATATAGCATGAAAACATTGCCACTTTCTCCTCATTTAAAATTAACCCTGTCAGATGTCAAAACAAGTATATTCAAATTACACAAAATGAGAGCATCTTGTTACCAATTCTCAGAAAAGTTATCCAACATACTATTAGAGTAATATATGCATCCACATAAGATAGAATTTACTTAAATAACAAAATAAAAATGTAGATGCTGAGAACAAAACTGCCCTACTGTTTTACCTATATACCTGAATTATTTCTATTTTTATTATTATTGTAAGCCTCAAGGTTCAAGGATGGACTTTAGCAACAAATACATATCTGAGTTGGAATACATAAACTATTAAAAAATATTTGTTTTTGTACAAATTTCTTTTGGAAAAGTAGGGATAAGCATGATGATTTATAAAGGTATTCTATTGTATTATACAGTTTTCAGAATAATTGAATCATGCACCTTACGTTTTCCGAATAACATATTACTATAACTTAAGTTAACGATTTTTATTTAGCACTTAACATACCTAATATAAAATATAAAATAATTCCAGTTTTAATTTTCTGTAAGTAGTGTATAGAGTAGAGGCCAAGACAAGATATGGGGAGTAGAGGGAGACCGAAACCCGGACGGATGAGATCAGAAGAACTGCCGGAAACTATATCCGAGAAGCGCAGAATAGAACAAAATGGAAATGTCTTGAGGAGGCCTATGTTCAGCAGTGGACACAATGGGCTGTTTGATTGAATGTGAGTATAATTTATATACAAAAAACAATAAGGTTTGGAATAAAATAATTATTGATCAAATTTATAAATTATATTCAACATAATAGGCAACGTAAAAACGAAATATACCTTTCAACCAATCAGTTACTTGGTCCACATTCCAGTCTTTGACGTTAACGTACGCCATTCCTAGGGAAGTATTTATCAATGAACACCGACAACATTAATTTCCGAACTTAAATAGCGTACAAAATAAACAAATTCATGAATAATAATCACTAACGTCCCACTTTGTTGATTAGATTAGTTATGACACTTCTGTCCTTGACTTTTCAAGAATGAAATGACGCATCATTTGAAAGTAAACGATCTACTTGGCACAGAACAGGATAAAACTTATATAATCGATATTCTCAATTTTTCCATGCAGTTGAAAGAACTTGAATAGCCAGATATATGATATGGAATTAACCAGAAAGGTAGAATGTATTGGGATCTGACATAGAAGCGGAGCTAAGGTAATAACATCAAAACATGGCATCTCAAAAACAACTTTCGTCACGAGTTATATCAGAGATTTGAAAGTTTTTTGAGTTTTTCCTATAACAATGTTAGTTTCTAGTGAAAGTGTGAAGTGATATACAGGTGGAAACTTACTACAGAGAAAATACAGAGAAGGTGATAGGCTGGAAAGAACCAAATTCATAATACAATGTGGGAAAAATGAAGAGAATTCGAGGCCTGGTATCGTCAACTTTACTTCTTTTTGTTTATCTATTTCGATTCGATTCAATTTGATTTGTAAAATACCTAGTCTAAATCAACTGTATTTGTAAGTGATATGAAACTATTAATTCGAGCTTTTTTATGTAGGAAGTTCATAATCAGTCAGATATGATGATCAATAAACATATTTCAAAACTTTTTACTGTTGATTCTTTATTCAACTCAAATTTTTTTTATTATTCGACATTTAAATATTTCTTAAAGAACTTTGAGTAAAATATAGGTAGGTATTCAAAATTTCACGAAAAACATTCATTTAGTACTTAGTATACATGGATTCAATGAGAAATCATAATGTTTCATATAATCAAATGTGGTTTTCATAATAAAACACCATCAACCATAATGCAACTCAAGATGTATTAATAATGAATATACAAAGAAAAAGTTTTTGATTTCGGTGGTGTATTCTTATTATAACTGACTTCAATCTAATAAGCATAATATACATAAATTTGTTACTGCATCATTTCGCTTAATCTTTCATGAATTTATCATCGGAGAAGACATATTCATTTACCACATATCACTGTAAAAATTTCTTCTAATAATACCAATAAATTGCCAGGCGACATAGATCCAACAATTTTAAATGTTTTGGCTGCAGCATCTGGAATTTTCAATAATAAGGGGTACCAATCTAAGTTTCAATCATAGGGCTTAATGACCTGGAAGAATGTCATCAATCTCAATACAATATATTTGTTTGGCTTCGGAAACCGATGAAAGCTAATACTTGCATTTGTATATGCTTTAGAATTACAATTTTTCACGCAACAACACTCTCTAGACTTGCTGATTCTACGTTTTGCAAAATTAACATTTTCCATTATTGACCTTTTGCGACCTCATTTGTAAGAAATCAAAAACTTGTCATGCAATTGCATATAATATGCTGACGTTGGAAATAAAAACTTCATTCATCTGGCGGACATCTGGCCAGCTGACATGTCAGATCCATAGAAATCTTAATATATATTAGGCTCTTGCACCGTATATTATTAAACTCATAGCGTTCTCCATTGGTAAAATTGGTGCGGCACTGGAACTCGATTAGTTCTGTCACAAAGCTGCCCTAGGGTAATCCCAATTGATCACAAATGTTATAAATTCCGTTTCGGGTTTCGGTAACACTACAGCTGTTTGTTTTTTGAGGTTATGTAAGTTAAGTTCCGCTTTTTTATTTTTAATCGTAAAATTGAAGTTTTTCTTTGTTTATGAAATTTAATAAAATTACGCAAGAAATAAACCTTCAATTTGAAATAAATAACGAATTAGTAACCCTTTGTGTCCGTATTGATGACTGGGATACGATTTTTAAGTTGACAACTGAGTATTTTTATTAAAACTTTTTCTGGCCAGACTGGTTCTTGAGAGAGTGTGCTTTGATTACAGATGACGATGACACACAGTTTTTTATATTCTATCGTGCAGCTCATTGAATATAGAACATAGTGTAACATAGTAATGTAGTTTTCAATGTAATATTGTTTTGATGTTCTATATTAAATATTATTATTATTTACCTGTTCTTACATTATTAATTTAATAAATAATGGTAGGGTTTCATTGAAAGAACCTCTACCAAATATTTATAGAATGGAAGGTTTTGAAAGATTGCTTAGGTAACCATGCAGTCAGTAATTTACCTTATATGAAGTATATTGATTCACTGATTTAGATTTTTTTCTAATTTTGATCTGTAAAACTCTATATTAGTAATTATAAAATGCAAGATATTTCCTATAAGGTGATGAAATTAATTTTTATTATCTGTTAGCTGAAAAACTGGCAAAACAACTAATTAATATTTTATCTCTTGAAGTACATACATTTATTCTCTAAAAATTGGTTCAAGTAACTATATAAAGTTTAAATCATTCAATAACAATTTTCTGGCTTATTTTCACACAACAAAATCTATATTTCATTATATTTAACCGTCACGAAGCAATTAGGCAAGTACAGGCATAATTTTTTACTAGATCATGGTAAAATTTTATAAAATTATTAATTTAAAGTTCTCAATATTAAGTATTCTGTTATTCATTCAAATCCAATAACTGCACTGACCCCGGCACGAGCTCTCGTACCTCGTGCCAGAAAACATGCACTCAGTTCAATTTCTACTGCACTTGTTTCCCAATGGATCAAGAACCCTTACACTAAGCTCTCCGATGGATCATAAAAATTGCACTCAGTGCGCACTAGTTCTACCAATAGAGGACGCTATAAGTTTAATGATAAACCGAGTTTAATTTGAGATTTGATAAGCGAAAATGTTAAATTAAACTCGGTTTATCATTAAACTTAGTTTAAAATATACGGTGCAATATATATATGTATGTACTATAAGTATAAGTAAGTATATATAGTACATATCTATGGTCAGATCCCCGATAAGGTGAAGCAGAATTTCCATATTACATTTTATTGACTCACTAAAGTATTATAGGTATCTACTTCTGTTCAAGGAATATTCACTTCAATGTTCGCTACTTGAAGAAATAAACGATTAAATATTTGATTCACACTGTGGTATGATGATACAGTGATGTCCGATTTTGATTTATATCAGAGAAAGAACCATAGAAATCTTATAATGAGTTAAGGCTCATTTTCACGATGATAGTTTCTGCGTTAGTTACCGTCGTGACAGCAACTATCAAAGGAACTATCACCATATAAATTAATTGATAGTAAAGGCTCGTTTTCATGCGACATAATAATGCCATGACAATTCAAGTCATGAGAATATGATATTTTTAGTGGTTGTTTTCATGTATTTAATGTCACGATTTTTGTAGTAAATTTGAAAAGGTGTCGAGTAAAGTGATTGCGGCAGCTGCACGAGTGTTTAGTTTAATTATAAGTCGAGAAAATGAACAAAAAAAGGACAATTGCAACAAAACTCTGGTTAAGGCGATGGATCCAACGAAGAAATAAATTGGGTACATGTAACACCCTTATACGAAAACTTGCTGTAGAAGATAGCTTTTTGAATTTCATGCCCATAGACGTGGAACTCATGTAAAATGTCACAAAAATATCAACACACGGAAAAAAAATATTTAGCAGTTCTATTTGCTGGAGGTATTATTGCTGAAATAGCGGAACTGCTGTGAATTCAGCGAAAGTATTAGGTATATGCAACAAATCAGTTTGTCAAATCTTCAAGTCTCATTTTGCTAGGGGGAATACTGCACCGATAGCAATTCAGCTGCTCGAATAGCAATAACATTCAACAGATTAGTTCTGCTAAAATCCAACAGATCATTCTGCTGACATAACGAATCTCAACTGCTGAAATAACTGAATAATGCAGATTTTATGGAACTAGTTCTGCTAACGTAACTAACTATAATAACGATTTGAATCTGTGATACTTGCAGGATGAGCTGCAGATTTCCTAGAAGTTCATTCTGCTCTTTCAACATTTTATGATGGTAAACATTGCAGACAATCATGCAGATTTAACAAAACAAATTGTACAGCGTGCAGAATATTCAGTCAAATTATGAATTCTGTTACTACAACAACTATTCTGTAAATTGTACAGAACGAATCTGTTATTTTCACGGTCACGCTGCTATTATAGCGCATGGGCATTTCAGTTCGCGTCTTTTCTCAACCTTAACTAATAACTCGGAGACTGTATTAAAACAATCATGTTCGTTTTGAGTTGAGTGAGTACGTAACAATGGCCGATACAGATACAGAAGATTTTCTCAAAGCTTGGGGTTTGACAAACTATGTCGAGATTTTCAGAGGTAAGTGTTCTGATAAACTTGTAATCAAAATTCTGAATATTATTCAGCAAATGTGTATTTTGTTATTAAGACAAAAATCACTGATGTATTTTTCGTGCAGATAATGGAGTCACATCAAAAGCATTAGTAATGATGCAAAACGACGTTTTGAAAGACCACATTCCATTAGCAGGGGACCGGACGATATTTCTTGCCAATCAAAACAATTGGAGATGAATCCTTCAAATTCTTCCTCCAGTTAGATCTTTAGGGCCAAATTCCGAAAAGGTATGACACTTCGATTCATTTTTGCAATTGAATTATTAATATAGTAATAGGAATTAGAGGAATTGAAACACCCTTTCTTATACTTATTCAAATTCAAATTTGATCTACGTTTACACGTGACTATTGTCATAAATGAAAACCAAATAATTAAAAATGAAAAAATATATTTAACGAATCATTCCTTCATGATAAAGCAATACTAAGGAGGTATCATGGAAGTGTTCTTGGTCTGAACAAATTATTTTCCTTATTTCCATTGTTCACAAAGAAAATGCAGATTTTTTAGGATTCATACTTTATAGACATTTTTCTTCAATTTTATGATTTTTTTATTTTCAAATAACATTATTTGAATGTGTCAATTTGTTTGTATAAAATTCTTTAGTATTTCATATTAAATTATCGATATGTTCTGGAAATTTTAGTCTTCCGAATAAAATGCCGTGTCACAATGGAATTTTTTTTTCCAGGAGTCTACTGAGTCAGAACTTTTTATCCAATCTGAGGATTGAAGGCGAACAGCACCATTTCATCGATTTTAATGCTAATGAAGCAGTCGAGGGACCATCAAAAATATCTGCTTTTTATTCAAGAGACTTATGTTGTGAGTGTGAAGTCAAACGAAGAAGAACTTGGGAATATTCTTGATAAAAGTTATGAAGGCAAGGCCTACTATAATAATTTTATTTTAGTTATGCTTGAGTAAGTGATCATAAGTATTTTTTTTGTATCTATTCACTAAATTACGTTCCTGAAAACATGTACCTGTGATAATTGTGATAACTTTACATTAGTAGTTTAGAAAAGAATCATCTGTTAAGATGGATTACTCCAGATTATTTTATGTACCTATATAAACATATAAATATATTTTTTGATAAATTTCTTGATATGGAATATTTGATATGTATATTTCTTGGAGTTTCTTTAGCAATAAAATCCTCCATTAATTGAACACATTATATATTAGCGAAAGTTTGACGCTTCTTTACGTATTACAACTTCAGAAAAAATGGCCATTAATTTCTTAAACAGAACACCTAAAGAAGCGTCAATCAGTTTCTAACGGCTCATTTCTTCAAGCGATAGTGCCTGTTATTGCTTGAAAATCAAGAAAAATGTCACATGGATATATATACATAGGTAAATATATGTAAAACCTACTCAGACATATCTGTAAAAGTTTGTATTGAAAACGTGTGCGATATTGGGATGTTATGTTCATTCTGTTACTTTTTGATAAATCAATTATATTTTATACATTCACATACATACTTTTATTTCCTATTTTCCAAACATCGTATTTCGAATAATAAAGTTGTTAGTATGATTTATAAATGAATGAAGAACAAGAAGATACAATAAATAGTTTAATTTCCTCAGTTTTGAATATTTTAAATTAAGTCATAGATGAAATTTGTTTCAACTGGTAGAAGAATATCTGTGTTATTGTCCTGGTAGAACAAAGTATATCATAGCTGCTAGATGCTCTGTAGCATTGGTTCATATTCCTGGTGATGACTTATTATGAATATCATCGAGATATATTTATTTCATTGCATTTCATATTGCTCTATTCACATTACTACATAAGCATATATATATATATATATATATATATATATATATATATATATATATATATATATATATATATATATATATATATATATCAGGGGCGGCTAGTCAAAGGAGGCTAAGCCTCCTCAAAAATATTCCGTGTATCACTAATATATATATTATATTGAATAGTCAGCATTCAGCATATTAATCAAAATCATATTATTTTATGCACCTACCTTCCTTTCAACCTACATTATATAATATAATTTATTAATTAAGATAGAAGGTATTTACATTTACTGCATTTCATTCATTTCAAGATTTGTGGCAACGCTGCGGTAAGCTTAGAAAGGACGAAAGGTATATTCTCAACGTTCATTATGCCTACCACACAAAAGCAAACTCACACCACTCAAAAACAGAATACTTTATTGCAGTAATAAAGCAAAACACATGTAAATGGCAACACGGATGGAACCCAGTTTCGACCAATCACAACTATAAAATTCGCGTGAGATCGAGTCAATTTCGTTGGAAATCGTAATGTTTCGTAATTCGGTAATGGCCGCCAGAAAGCGTTCGCGTATTGTGTAAACATGAGTTTCATTACTGAATCTGAAGTTAATTTCAAAAATTTCAATGGTGACTTAGTGGAATATTTGTTATTCCATAACTTAAACAAAACCGCGGTTTCAATACAAAGAATTACGAGAGGAATCCTTGCCTAACCGGATCACAGGTAAAAAATAAATTATTTTGTTGGCAGTGTTTACTTTTTACTAGTGAAAATGTCTCTGTTTGGGGCCGCTTAGGATTTGACGATTTAAAAAATTTATCACGTTCTTTGGAAAGGCACGAAAAATCCCAGGAACATGTCGTGTCGCGGATCAAATTTAAAATGTTTGGAAAAAAAACATTATTAATGTTATTGATACAGCACGTGTTCAAGAGTTAGAAAAATACAACGAAAAAGTTAAGGAAAACAGAGAAATATTGGAGAAACTGGTCGACATTATATTATTTTTATGTCGCCAAGATATAGCGATTAGGGGACAAGATGAAACAGACGAATCTAGCAATAAGGGAAATTTTAAGGAACTCCTTGATCTATTTTGCAAATATGACGAAAAGCTGTTTAATTTCATTAACAACGCTACAGTTTTCTCCGGAACCTCAAAAACAACCCAAAACGAAATTATAAACTCTGCTTCCTATGTTTTGGAAACGTTTATCGAAAATGAACTTAAAAATGTTAATTTTTTTTCCTGGCAAGTAGATGAGACAACTGACATTAGCTGTAAATCGCAGTTGTCGATAATATGCAGGTTCGTAAAAGATGGAACATTATTTGAGAGATTTTTAGGTTTTCATGATGTCAGTTCTGGAAGTCTGCAACGATTTATTCGATTTTTTAAATGAGAAATTTTCGAAGTTTTAATTTTCTATCTAAACTTATAGCACATACCAATGACAGCGCAGCGGTTATGGCTGGCCATTATAACGGTATACAAACAAAAATTAAAACTGTTGCTCCTCAAGCTATTTATACACATTGTTATGCACATAACCTGAATTTGGTTTTTAAGTAACGCTTGTAGTTCTATTAGGCAAGTTAGAATTTTTTTTTCAAATTTATCTGCATTTTCAACATTTTTTTCAAAATCAACAACGCGCACAAAATTTCTAGATGCAATAGTAGGTAACAGAATTCCAAGTAACGCACCAAACTAGGTGGAATTTTACTTCAAGAGCTATTTTTACTATACACAATAATAAGGATAAAATTTTAGAGGCTCTTAATTCTATACCTAGTTGAAAGTGAGGAATTTTTCACCGATAAAGTAACTTTAAATACAGCACGCGGATTAATATCTTACTTACAAGATAAGGAATTTATATATTTTTTAAACATCTTTATATTAATTTTTGAACAAACAGAAATAGTTTTTCAAATCATACAGCACAAGTTTTCAGATGTAATTTACTCACGAAATCGGCTCAAGTTTCTTTTGGAGAAAATTTCAGAATTTCGTGCAGAAGTTTATTTCAAAAAACTATTTTTCTGTATTTCAAACGACTGATGATACGACTCAGTTTAGCCCAAAACGAAAGAAATTCAGTTTCGCAGATATGGAGCTTCACTATAAGCAAATATTTTTATGAAATTTTGGATACTATTTGGGGTCAAAAATAAAAAAGGTACTCTGAATTCAAAGAACTGCATTTCTTCGAATTACTATATAATTAATTGTTTACCGGATTTTCGGCTAATTTTCCAGATAACCTTTCGGAAAATATATGTCAAAAATACACTTCTTTTGATAAGGTGGCCCTAAAGAGTGAACTGTGTGTTGTTTTATAATGACAATGAAATTTTTTGGGGCAAAATGAAAATCATGTCATGACTATTAAATACCTTTTTTGATAATGATTTGAATCAAGATTTACCCAAGTTTATAAACTCTTATGTCTAATTGTTTCTATCCCGGTGACATCGGCTTCCGTAGAGCGCTCGTTTTCCACTCTTAAGAGAATTAAACTTTTTTACGAAATTCAATGAGCCAGGATCGTTTGAAAAATATTAGTTTGTTGTCTATTGAAAAGGAATTGGTAAAACTTATGGCGAAAGACAAAAAATTTTATGAGGATATTATAGATCATTTTGCTAACGTTAAAGATCGCAGAATCCCGCCTAATCTTCAAAAATATATAACTTTTTATTTGCTGTCCCACACATATTTTGCACATTTTATTTTCACAGGTTTTGTTTGTGGCCACTAGATACTTTATTACTTAGTATTATACCAAATAATTCGTTGTTCCTTGTAAAAATCTTAAAAG
This sequence comes from Cynegetis impunctata, assembly GCA_030704885.1. Lineage (NCBI taxonomy): Eukaryota > Metazoa > Arthropoda > Insecta > Coleoptera > Coccinellidae > Cynegetis > Cynegetis impunctata. The sequence goes on from JARQZK010003740.1 coordinate 75,068, forward strand.
AATTTATTTTTTGTTTGATTTTTATGCAAACATTATTTTTTATTTAAGGCTTCTGTCTTGGCATTGCATCTATGCAGGAATTATAAAAAATAGATGTCTATGCCAAAGAATTTATTTAAATTTTTTTTTTAGGTCTAAATGTATATTTTATTATTTTATTTCATTTTTATTTTGTTTTTCTTTTATGACAAGAATTTTATTTTAATCTATTTTTGGGAGGGTCCTATTTTATTTTTGGCAAGAAAAAACTCTCACCTCCCCGTTGGTTCTTGCTGGGCAACAATTGATTAATTCCTCGAATAAGTAACAAATTCGTTAAGTAGGTAGGTAGGTACCTACCTATTTTGTGATAGAAAAAAAAATATGATGAATAGATGAATTGATTAATTGGCTGAGAAGAGTTTTTGTGAATATTATAAATAGGAGTTGTAGGTCTCAAGGTATACACTCGAAAGTGAAAACAATTTTTTTCCAAACAAATTAATAGCTTAGGGTGCTTGTTTTACTTTGATTTTAAATTATAAGGCGGTTGACCTTGAAATCCTGAAAATTTTCGCCTATGGTGTATTTTTTAACACCTCTTGTAGCCTCCTCAAACCAAAACCTCACGAGCCGCCACTGATAGATGCTGTAAATTTCACGAACCATCTTGTACAAAGAGCATGGAATTTGGTAGATTCAACAGACTTATATATTTTCATTTGCGAGACATTCTGCAGAATTAACAGAATACGAATACAATTAATCATATCAATCTGCTGGAATAGCAGACTAAACTCTCATCGAAGTGTTATTCCCAACAGGCCATACTGTTGTAACAGCAGCAAGTTTGGTACATCCAATACTATTCAGTTTGTTAAAAGAACAGAATGAGACGATAAATTATGTAGTTAAAAATGTTGAAATTGCAATTTAAAGTTGCAACTTCAACAATTCGTGATTGCAATAGTAGTAGAACCCGTTTTTTAATTTCAACAAATTCTTGTTACTTTAACAAATTGAATTTAGCAGAAAGTGAATCGTTGATCTAACAGACTGCACTGCAGTCACTGTGGGAACAGAAATTTCTGTTGTATTTGCAATTTTTTTGTTGAATTTACCAGAAATTTCTTTCAGTGCATGATTTTGATATCGCGGCACTAATGCCACGGCTTCAAACTGTTGCCACGACAACGTGACTTTGAAGTTTGCATGTTTAAAAAAGTCGCGACTTTTAGTGTCATGGCACTAAAGTCGCTACATTGTTGTCGCATGAAATCAAGCCTATAACTATCGCACTGTTGCGACATCACTCTCGCACTATCTCGTCGTGCTAGATAGTTAAAACTACTCTTGTGATAGTTCGGGAACTTTCGCCGTGAAAAATGGGAGAACGATTTGATACACTGAAATTTTTAGAGGGTTATCAAAGGTTCCCATATTTGGGCAGGGAAAAACATCCCCCCCACCCCCCCCCCCCCCCACCCCCCCCCCCCCCCACCCCCCCCCCCCCCCACCCCCCCCCCCCCCCACCCCCCCCCCCCCCCACCCCCCCCCCCCACCCATTTGAGTTAAGATCTAAGTTTTGTTTTTAAGGAGGCAATAAAATAGTTTTCTTCAACAAAATGGTTCCTTAATTACTGTCAATGACTGGAATGCCAATCACTAGAAAATTGATGTCAATAACTAATCCTCCTGTCCCATTTTTCTTAATTATTAAAAAATATCAAAAACACATTTTATAATATTTGTTTCCACAATAATATTGACTTAGATATTACTTCAACTCAGTATAATTGTTGAACAGCAAAAAACTACAACTGAAAAAAATATGATTTTTTGAATCAAAATTTATTCTTAATGTGTCAATAACTGGCAATTTACCTTATATCCACAAAAAATTAAGATAGTGGAGCTATCTGAGATTTATAGATTATAGTTGTATATAATGCTTTGTTATACAAGTCTTTATAGATTACGTTTAATCTCATAATGTTTGTAGTTTGTATAATATGCTTCCATATTTGACTTCATTTTGTATCAAAAGTTCTAAAATATAAAGAATTTATAGAAACTCACCTTGTCCTCTTCAGATTTTTTACACACTACACTTTCACTCATATTGAATAATTATATTAAATACTTATAGATTCAAACGTATATAATTATATTGTAAGAGATGAAAGTAACAGTTAGGAAGGAAAACGCGGTTAAAAGTTCAGTACCACCATACAACTAACCTCAACTCAACATCCTCAACCAGACCACATATAACATATAACAAACAAACAGTTCTCGTAGCGAATGTGTTGAGAAAATGAACTAATACGACCCGCGAACTTTAAAAGATATAGCAGAGTAGTGGTTAAAAATACATTTAAGGAACCTTTTAAGATAATATTAATTCCAAACTTCTTGTACACATGTGAGTAATGTTTTAAGTTGGTTAAATAAAAACATCGGGTATACAACATAACCACTATGTATGAGACATATCTGGGCAACATAAAATCAACATTTTCATATTTATTTAATGAACATTTCTGGTTATGCTATTTCGATGTAATTTATATGTAACTGAAAAATATTGTGTTGGAAACTTCATGACGACATTATTGCAATGTAAGTTTGCAAACATTGCAAAAGTTATCTCTGGAAAATATTTTTGTTATGTATCATGTTTAGTGGGATGTTAGTTTCTAGTGAAAGTGTGAAGTGATATACAGGTGGAAACTTACTCCAGAGAAAATACAGAGAAGGTGATAGGCTGGAAAGAACCAAATTCATAATACAATGTGGGAAAAATGAAGAGAATTCGAGGCCTGGTATCGTCAACTTTACTTCTTTTTGTTTATCTATTTCGATTCGATTCAATTTGATTTGTAAAATACCTAGTCTAAATCAACTGTATTTGTAAGTGATATGAAACTATTAATTCGAGCTTTTTTATGTAGGAAGTTCATAATCAGTCAGATATGATGATCAATAAACATATTTCAAAACTTTTTACTGTTGATTCTTTATTCAACTCAAATTTTTTTTATTATTCGACATTTAAATATTTCTTAAAGAACTTTGAGTAAAATATAGGTAGGTATTCAAAATTTCACGAAAAACATTCATTTAGTACTTAGTATACATGGATTCAATGAGAAATCATAATGTTTCATATAATCAAATGTGGTTTTCATAATAAAACACCATCAACCATAATGCAACTTAAGATGTATTAATAATGCATATACAAAGAAAAACTTTCTCATTTCGTGTGTATTCTTATTATAACTGACTTCAATCTAATAAGCATAATATACATAAATTTGTTACTGCATCATTTCGCTTAATCTTTCATGAATTTATCATCGGAGAAGACATATTCATTTACCACATATCACTGTAAAAATTTCTTCTAATAATACCAATAAATTGCCAGGCGACATAGATCCAACAATTTTAAATGTTTTGGCTGCAGCATCTGGAATTTTCAATAATAAGGGGTACCAATCTAAGTTTCAATCATAGGGCTTAATGACCTGGAAGAATGTCATCAATCTCAATACAATATATTTGTTTGGCTTCGGAAACCGATGAAAGCTAATACTTGCATTTGTATATGCTTTAGAATTACAATTTTTCACGCAACAACACTCTCTAGACTTGCTGATTCTACGTTTTGCAAAATTAACATTTTCCATTATTCACCTTTTGCGACCTCATTTGTAAGAAATCAAAAACTTGTCATGCAATTGCATATAATATGCTGACGTTGGAAATAAAAACTTCATTCATCTGGCCGACATCTGGCCAGCTGACATGTCAGATCCATAGAAATCTTAATATATATTAGGCTCTTGCACCGTATATTATTAAACTCATAGCGTTCTCCATTGTACAATTGGTGCGCACTGGAAACTGCGATTAGTTTCTGTCACAAAGCTGCCCTAGGGTAATCCCAATTGATCACAAATGTTATAAATTCCGTTTCGGGTTTCGGTAACACTACAGCTGTTTGTTTTTTGAGGTTATGTAAGTTAAGTTCCGCTTTTTTATTTTTAATCGTAAAATTGAAGTTTTTCTTTGTTTATGAAATTTAATAAAATTACGCAAAAAATAAACCTTCAATTTGAAATAAATAACGAATTAGTAACCCTTTGTGTCCGTATTGATGACTGGGATACGATTTTTAAGTTGACAACTGAGTATTTTTATCAAAACTTTTTTTGGCCAGACTGGTTCTTGAGAGAGTGTGCTTTGATTACAGATGACGATGACACACAGTTTTTTATATTCTATCGTGCAGCTCATTGAATATAGAACATAGTGTAACATAGTAATGTAGTTTTCAATGTAATATTGTTTAGATGTTCTATATTAAATATTATTATTATTTACCTGTTCTTACATTATTAATTTAATAAATAATGGTAGGGTTTCATTGAAAGAACCTCTACCAAATATTTATAGAATGGAAGGTTTTGAAAGATTGCTTAGGTAACCATGCAGTCAGTAATTTACCTTATATGAAGTATATTGATTCACTGATTTAGATTTTTTTCTAATTTTGATCTGTAAAACTCTATATTAGTAATTATAAAATGCAAGATATTTCCTATAAGGTGATGAAATTAATTTTTATTATCTGTTAGCTGAAAAACTGGCAAAACAACTAATTAATATTTTATCTCTTGAAGTACATACATTTATTCTCTAAAAATTGGTTCAAGTAACTATATAAAGTTTAAATCATTCAATAACAATTTTCTGGCTTATTTTCACACAACAAAATCTATATTTCATTATATTTAACCGTCACGAAGCAATTAGGCAAGTACAGGCATAATTTTTTACTAGATCATGGTAAAATTTTATAAAATTATTAATTTAAAGTTCTCAATATTAAGTATTCTGTTATTCATTCAAATCCAATAACTGCACTGACCCCGGCACGAGCTCTCGTACCTCGTGCCAGAAAACATGCACTCAGTTCAATTTCTACTGCACTTGTTTCCCAATGGATCAAGAACCCTTACACTAAGCTCTCCGATGGATCATAAAAATTGCACTCAGTGCGCACTAGTTCTACCAGTAGAGGACGCTATAAGTTTAATGATAAACCGAGTTTAATTTGAGATTTGATAAGCGAAAATGTCAAATTAAACTCGGTTTATCATTAAACTTAGTTTAAAATATACGGTGCAATATATATATGTATGTACTATAAGTATAAGTAAGTATATATAGTACATATCTATGGTCAGATCCCCGATAAGGTGAAGCAGAATTTCCATATTACATTTTATTGACTCACTAAAGTATTATAGGTATCTACTTCTGTTCAAGGAATATTCACTTCAATGTTCGTTACTTGAAGAAATAAACGATTCAATATTTGATTCACACTGTGGTATGATGATACAGTGATGTCCGATTTTGATTTATATCAGAGAAAGAACCATAGAAATCTTATAATGAGTTAAGGCTCATTTTCACGATGATAGTTTCTGCGTTAGTTACCGTCGTGACAGCAACTATCAAAGGAACTATCACCATATAAATTAATTGATAGTAAAGGCTCGTTTTCATGCGACATAATAATGCCATGACAATTCAAGTCATGAGAATATGATATTTTTAGTGGTTGTTTTCATGTATTTAATGTCACGATTTTTGTAGTAAATTTGAAAAGGTGTCGAGTAAAGTGATTGCGGCAGCTGCACGAGTGTTTAGTTTAATTATAAGTGGAGAAAATGAACAAAAAAAGGACAATTGCAACAAAACTCTGGTTAAGGCGATGGATCCAACGAACAAATAAATTGGGTACATGTAACATCCTTATACGAAAACTTGCTGTAGAAGATAGCTTTTTGAATTTCATGCCCATAGACGTGGAACTCATGTAAAATGTCACAAAAATATCAACATGATTTTGATATCGCGGCACTAATGCCACGGCTTCAAACTGTTGCCACGACAACGTGACTTTGAAGTTTGCATGTTTAAAAAAGTCGCGACTTTTAGTGTCATGGCACTAAAGTCGCTACATTGTTGTCGCATGAAATCAAGCCTATAACTATCGCACTGTTGCGACATCACTCTCGCACTATCTCGTCGTGCTAGATAGTTAAAACTACTCTTGTGATAGTTCGGGAACTTTCGCCGTGAAAAATGGGAGAACGATTTGATACACTGAAATTTTTAGAGGGTTATCAAAGGTTCCCATATTTGTGGCAGAAAAGCATCACGACAAGTTCCCTCATTAGTGTTTGGGAAGCGACAAGTATATTTCTTCTTTGGATCCACTTTCTCACCCATATTTGCTTAGCTCTTCTCTCTTTTCTTCATTTTTAAAAAATAATTTCAACAACAACAGCAGCAACAGCTGCAAGAAGCTCTGTATCTGCCATATTACTAGTTATTGCTACTATAATCTGACATCAAGTTGAAATTTACACTGAGTTTTTATCATTGAACATGAAAATCAATAATAAAATAAAGGAGAGGACGAATAAATTAATTGGTTAGAGGAACTATGTATACATCATGAAAAGGCTATATTATAGAACGCCTATTTATTTAAAAAGTAAAAAAACTTTCAAAAGTTTCAAGAAAACATCTCTGACATGTCTACTTTCATTACCAACTGAAGAGGTTTTGAGTATAATGGACAAAACTAAGTACTTACCAGCAAAACTGAAAGAAACAACATGAAATAAGAGAAGAATTAACATGAAAACTCTGCTTGAATGGTTTTAACGTAATGAGTTATTATATTTTTTTAATTTTCCTGACATATAACAGGTCTCCTAAAAGTACGGCGGACTTCTGAGATTAACTGGTTTTTTTGATAAAATTTCTGTTTTCCTGGTTACCTATATAATTAAATATTTTAGTTTTTACCTAGCTATTGGCGACTGAAATTAAGATCGTAGCGCCAAAACGGCTAATATCGGTATTACTCTCTGGGCCATTAGCGGTTTGTTTACATTGATTGGTAATGGTATTTACGTTGGTTTCATTTTGATTTTTGGAACGATTAGCTACGTAATTTGTGTTTTTTTGGACTTCGTATTTTCTAGTGTTTTTATGTGTTTCAATTGAGGACAGTATTATCTCTGTTCAACAGTAGATAACCTACCTACATCAAGTTGAAATTTACACTGAGTTTCTATCATTGAACATGAAAATCAATAATAAAATAAGGTAGAGGACGAATAAATTAATTGGTTAAAGGAATTATGTATACCTCATGAAAAGGCTGTATGATAGAACACCTATTTATTTAAAAAATAAAAAAACTTTCAAAAGTTTCAAGAAAACATCTCTACTTTCATTACGAACTGAAGAATTTTTGAGTATAATGCACAAAACTAAGTACTTACCAGCAAAACTGAAAGAAACAACATGAAATAAAAGAAGAATTAACCTGAATACTCTGCTTGAATTGTTTGAACGTAATGAGTTATTATATTTTTTTAATTTTCCTGACGTATAACAGCTATCCTAAAAGTACGGTGGACTTCTGAGAGTCTGTTTTTTTTATAGAATCTCTGTTTTCCTGATTATATAATTGAATATTTTAGTTTTCACCTAGCTATAGAGTCAAGATTTATTTCATATTCTTGATGTTATGATAAACTGTTATTTTGGTTGTGGAAATAAACATTATTTGTTATTATTATTTTAATAGTATCTCTGGTTGTTACATGAAAGAAAATACAATTATCTAGAATCTCTGGATGATGGCCCAGGTTCAGATTCCGATAAAAGTGGAAGATTCTCCGTTGGAATAGCATTAGACGTCAAAAACTCTACGTTTTCGGTTAGCTGAAAATTGCACATCATTAGTTGGTATAATTCTATATGGAAAAATCCACAAACCTACTGCAGGGAAACTAATTATTCTCAGTAAACTGTAAAGAACAACTCTCTTATGTTCAGACATTTTTTTCAACCTTCAAGTTATGAATCCACACCTTTCTTCTGTCCATCATTTCCTTGTTTCCCAACTTTGTTTGGAACACAAGTTTGAATTATCTAGCTTTCGGAAAGGTATGTAACCTATATTCGGGTTTTTTGCCCAAGATGAACAATAGGATACACAACAATAGTGACTCATCTCTTCTGAACGTTCGTAAACGATCCCAAACAAAATTAAACACAATTAAAACTCAACAACTTCTCATATAAAATACACGTAAACAAATGTAAACAAAGTAATATATGGCCCATACGTTAGTAATAGTGGACACCGGTATGGGGCGTATTGCTTTTCTACGTCCGCCAATAGTATATATCTATAGAAAGAACCAATATTGAGCAAATTCAGTGCAGCCAACTCTAGGTACAGATTTAACTGTAGATTTACAGTTTTTTCAAAATGTTTCCAGTTTTCAGTTTTGGCCTCAAAATCTACAGCTTTTTAGGGTTCCGTACCAAAGCGTAAAAACGGAACCCTATTACTAAGACTTCGCTGTCTGTCTGTCCGTTCATCCGTATGTCAGACCGTCTGTATGTCTGTCTGTCACCAGGCTGTATCTCAAAAACCGCGATAGCTAGACAGTTGAAATTTTCACAAATTATGTATTTCTGTTGCCGCTATAACAACAAATACTAAAAACTAAATGATATAAATATTTAGTAATAAATATTAAAATTAAATACTAAAATATTTAAGAGTGGCATTAGTGAATGGTACGGAATCCTTCGTGCGCAAGTTCGACTCGCACTTGGCCGATTTTTTAATTTTAAATGCTAGCGTCGTCTACTACGAACTATTATATCATTCCAAGTGTATGCACGGACAATATAACGAAGCAAGTAAACAGGGTTTTGCGAACTTTACGCAATATCGATCTAAATCGTAACGAGACTGAACTGACTGACTGGAACAATTGAGGTTCTACTTTTCGAAAATAAAAAAGGCGATAATATGCAAAATTCCTTCTATTATCAACTGTTACCAAATAACGTCTGTGTCTGCCGCACTGTGGCAGACACAGAAGAGCGCACAGGTAGAGAGCTTGTTTGAAAACAAAAATAATAAATGAACTTTCTACGAGCTCAATAAAAGGCACTCTACATACGAAATCTGAAATAAGAAATTTTTTCGAACTTGATTACAAAAAGTTCAATAAAATTATGTACGATCTCAAAAACAAATAGTTTCGATAATTTGATGAAAAGTTTGATTTACAATATTTTTTTTATTTATCACCACCTTTGCATAAAGTTTGAAACCATAAACTAAGAAAAAACTGTACATTTACCGTTTTCAAATTAATATCTACAGTTTTTGCTAAGAATATAATGTAGTTTTTCACTTGGTTGGCAACACAGCAAATTTAATGTCAATGGTTTTTCATTGAATAGGCACCTATTCATTCAATTCTTGTTCGAGAATGATTTTGAAGTATCGATGCAAAAATAAAATCCTAAAAAGACTTTTATAGTGGAATATAGGCAATTTGACATTTATCATAACTGAATCACGTATTTGCAACGGAATCAATGAAATTTCTGCAGATTACTTCAACACTATTCGGGATGTAAACCATATTTTATAGCTACCACTATTATGTTATCCTTATCATATCAAATAAGTTTTCAGATTTTTATCCTCCTATTTCTAAGACGTTTGAAGTCTTTACACTCATTTTATTAGGATTTCCAAAATTTGTTTATAATTGTTTTCGGAAATTCTTTTTTTAAATTTCATTTTTACACGCAATTGATTTCCTTACTCTCTATAATTCTTCTATAATTTCAATGCATGTAGCAGATCAGATTTCATGATACAAAATTAGAATTATGTGATTGAAGGGAAATAATTCTGAGGCATACTGACATACATGACTTCGTTGTAGTATAATTTTGTATCCTTCAATGCTTTCAAATAATTGAAATAATGCTTTGTAGTTGTTTTCGTTATTTCATGATCCTGAATGATATGGAACATTATTACAGGAATGGTAGCCTTGTATGTACTTTTTCCTTTTATTTATGAAAATAAGATTAACAATGATGTACCTACGTACCTAACCTAATCAAAATAAGGGACATCAAATAAAATTCCAGTCAGTTGATATTGAATTAAAAGTAATGATAATAAGTTAGTATTCATCAAATACTTCCTATGCGATCTACATAATATCATCACTTTTTACAGAAATTTTCATAAATAATAGTACCTACACAAATTATATGAGGTTTAGTATTTCATGTTGACAAATTATGTAAACTGATTAATAGCACTGATAAAACTTTATGATGAATGGAACTTATTTAAAGAAAAAAAATATAATAATTAATAGAATAATATTAGACTATACGATATTCTCATAAAACCAATCAGCAAAATTTATAAAATATAATTTGAATTGCAAATCAATGAACTTTTTTCAGCTATATACCTTCTGGTAACATTTGAATTTTTGTATCCTCAGACGACTAGAGGTCAAATTTAGTGAAATAATTAAGATCTAGAACATTCAGCTTGATACTCTGTTGTATCACAGAGTGTACAGGCTGTCCCATTTTCGATGTCCTTACGGCATAAATCGCTTATTTTTAAAGATAAAGATTTGCGGTTTTCGCGAACTTGGCTACTGTTTTTGTGAATCTCATGATACCGCAAACAAAATTTTCATAGCTTGCTTCGTTTGTGGGATACAGGTTGATGTTGAAAATATTCAATTATCGGATTATCGCGAACACAAAGTTCGCGAAAACCGAAAATCTCTATCTTTAAAAATAAGCGAGTTACCCCGTAAGGACATCGAAAATGGAACAGCCTGTACACTCTGTGATACTTATAACATAGGAAGAATTGAATTTTTTTGAAATATTTTCAGGCAGTAAATAATCTAAATGTGTAGTATTATGTATATTGAATCATTTAAATCAAGTAAACAATTATGATCATCTAATAAGTAGAATATAAGTGGTGACTCCCAATATCCTTCTAAAATATATCGGACAAAATTGAACATTCACTAGGATGCATGTGTTTGATTCTGAAATAATGTTGCATTGTCAAAATTCAATAGAAAAACTATTATTAATTAATAGGTACCAATAGAATCATGATATATAATATTGTATCCAGTGGCGGATGGAAGCAGTAGAAAGGAAAGGAAGAGGGGCGGTCTTTAAAGATGTATTTGTGGAATTAAACAGTTTCTGGAAAATACTTCCGAAATAGGTTTTTAAACTCTCTCTGGCACTTAGAACTAATAACAGAAAAGTGTTAAACTGCCCTCTTTATCCTTGTGTTATCTCCTGCTTCTCACAAAATAAAACAAAACTAAACGTAAACTCACAGGATGGGCAAATTTCGATGTTGGAATGGGATATGTCTGAACTATAGGAGGTACTCGATCTCTTTTTTCGAGACAAATTCACTGGCAAAAACCAAAACTTGGTATCGTCTTTTGTTTTCGTGTCATAAATAGAAGTTCGATTTTTCTACTATTAGACAGTGTGAATATTATGGTTGTTTGTGAAGTTTCAATATAATAACTTTAACTTTCTTAAGGCACTTTTTTCTGTATAATTCAGTTGCGTTGAGAAAATTTGAAACGAAGTGCAATTTCGAGTTACGGCCTAAAGATGTATTTTTTTAAAATGGGAATCATAGTTGGCTTTTGGTTTGGTTGTATATTATCTCCTTTTTAATAGCGAAAATAATATTCAATTTTTCACTTGTATATTATTTGTTGATTTTACCTTAGATACGGTTGCTAAAAATACATTATGCCTAGGGCGTTATGAGCGTGCATTATGGATCATAACGCCCACTCATTTTACTAGGAGAAATTAAGCAACTTCCATTGATTAAATACTTCATAATCCTTGTCGTATACGACTCTGGATTTTTCTGGCAATGAATTATTCGCAGCTTTGGCTGCATTTTCTATGATAGTCTTGGGTAAATTCATTTTCATTTCCATTATTTCTATAAGACTACACAAAGAAAGCAGCAATGATATTCGCTAAATATGATGACAAAAATATTCACATACGTCAAAATATCAACAAATGACATGCCTACTATGAGAAGGAAAATAGAAAGTATAGGAGCAATGAACCGATTTTAAAATGGATGTTTCATTATAATAAAATAATTTTTTCGTGAAAAATGAAATCTTGTATGCACCAGGTGCGTTACTAGATCTTAATGTCCATCGGGCTCTCAAAACTCGTATAATTTATGACACTATTTCATCTGCACACCCTATAGCACCATTAAAAACACTGAGTCTTCATCAATACAGCTACATTTTTCTGAAATATGTAGGCTAGGCATATTAGGATTTTCAGACACAAGTTTTGCTATAGTTTGGATTTTCTCACCCTTTATGTTTTTTGGGTTGCTGAACACAAATTTTAAGTTTGCTGGCAAAAAACTTTTTGACCAAATTTTGGCACTTTTTTAAGTTTTCGGCCTATATCTCAAAGATGAATCCTTTTCATAGACAAACCCATTCTATACAAAATTAAAGCAGACATAATTGCCTACATTTCTCATACAAAACGTTTTTTTGTAAGGCTAACCGTTTTGCTGCCAGAGCCCGCCCAAAAATAGCTATATTTCCATATCTAGTGACATTCGTGACAGGAAAATCGTCCTTGCAGTGATACTCAACTGTTGCAAAAATTTAATACATTTTACAATTCATATTATATCACAGTGGATTTCTCATAAATAACGTTTTTTTTTTGGAAGACTCACCCAGTGATTCTCAATCACTGTGTCGCGGTATTTTTGTGTGCTGCGAAATTCATAAAATGTGCCGTCAAATTTTGGAAATATTAAAGAAAAAAAACTTGTTGCGGAGTCCTTTTATTGTTGAGAGTCAGGATTCTTCTCCGGCATCCTTAGAAGGTCCCCACAATGATATTCAGTCAGCTCTTCAAAACCATCTTTGAACACGTGTTATTATGAAAGTTTTTTGAGTTTTTCATAACAATGTTAGTTTCAAGTGAAATTGTGAAGCCATATTAATGTAAAAACTTACTCTAAAAAAAATATTGGAAAGACATCGTACAATTTGGGATAAATTGAGAGGAGTCGAGAACTGGTATAGACAAATTTAATGCTTTTTGTCTATTCATTTCTCACTTCAGAGAAATACCCCATAAGATGAAGAGTTTGCAAAATCAGAGTTTACAGAACGAGGGAAAATTTTAAAACATTTGAGTCCTCATTTGTTTGCTAATATGCATAGCCTAATGTATTAGTTACTTGGTAGATCAGAAAATGATTGTGTTAATACAATTGATTCTGGTCAGATGTGGCTGCAGGCGTAAAACTTGACATAGCGTAGTAATTCTCACTAAGACCGAAAAAGAAAGTACGATATTAAAACGAGTTACATTAAGATGCCTGAAATCAGATTTGGCAATCCTTTTCAAACTCTACTACCTATTCATAACCAAATAAGTTTACACACATAGAAAAAGTCGCTTTGCTGTAGTTCTGCTTTCAATTTTCTATTTATATAAGTTTGCACAAAATTTTTACTACAGAAATAAGTCACTGTTAGCATACTCACTAAGCGAACGCTGTGTTGGTATTATCCTCTGAAAAATAACCCACCGCCCTCACACGTAGGCATTTGAAATTTAAATGGAACACGTGCTTCTATCTTCATAGGCAGAATAAAGAAGATAGCTATTCGTTACAACTATGGTTCTCTTCTGATCCCTATATCAAGATACTAAGTAAGTTGCTTCGCTACCTGTAGAGCTGAAGAAAATAAAATTAATTGGTCTCATACCAAAAAAACCTCCCTTTACATGGTGCGCGAGCTAAAGTATGTGCTGGCCAGTGAAGTTATTTTGGCAGATTTCTGATATCTACTAGGTAACTTAATGTATACGACCGTAACTAAAATTTTAAAACGGCAGTTTTTATTCACAACCTTATGTGTATTTCAGTATTCAATTTAGTACTCTGTACAGGAATCACAAACCGGTCGAATAAATTCATATTTTGTAGCGTTATTTCAAAATAACATCTCGAAATTAAGTGAATATTCACAATATTCGGCCCTCCCTGTGTAACCTCTTTCTACGTCTGCGTAACTTCCCAGGACGTTGCAGAATAGAGAGTGGATTAAAGCAGTGTATTATCTTATCGGAAAACTCACACCTTGAACATATGGCAATTTTTATATAGTTTATTCATATATTCAGTTTTTTCTCTTTGTGCAGTGGAAACGATTGATTATCTTTTACAAAGTCATCTTCAATGTATGAGGTATGCACAAAAATCCATGTTTTTTTTCAAGAAGTAATACGGTTTTCTCAAAATTCCCTATTGCAGGAGTTAATATTCTTCAAATGATGTTGATTATTTTAACGAAACAATAATAAAAATAAATTCGAACGAAAACTCTTATTCAGAACCTTATTATATAGTTTTCTGTTGAATTCATGTGACTTTTTGGCCACATGTTCTCACAGGGACACTTCATTTATATGTAGGTATATGAATATATATATAGGTATATATATATATATATATATATATATATATATATATATATATATATATATATATATATATATATATGTTTATATATATATATATATATATATATATATATATATATATATATATATATATATATATATATATATATATATATATATATATATATATATATATATATATATATATATATATATATATATATATATATATATTTTTATATATATATATATATATACCTATATATATATATATATTCATATAAGAGTTTATATGAATTTATATATATATATAATATATATATATATATATATATATATATATACATATATATATATATATATATATTATATATATATATATAAATTCATATAAACTCTTATTCAGAATCTTATTATATAGTTTTCTTTTGAATTCATGTGACTTTTTGGTCACATGTTCTCACAGGGACACTTCATTTATATGTAGGTATATGATTTATATATATATATATATATATATATAATATATATATATATATATATATATATATATATATATATTAAATTCATATAACTAGTATAGTGTCCTCGCTTCGGCGGCGGTACATATACTATAGTTATACATATATAATATATATATATATATATATTATATATATATATATATATATATATATATATATATATATATATATATATATATATATATATATATATAATATATATATATATATATATATATATATATATATATATATTTATATATATTACTATACTTTGATGGAAGGAATAGAGTACAAGTGTATATTAAATTGCAAAACCATCAAAGCAGAAACAGAGTGATTATGATGATTACTTAGGTAATTGCATTTAAAATTTCAACGTTTATCTTTACAGTTGCCATTGTACTACTATCACACCTGAATAATTTATACTTTTAGTTGATTGACTGAAAGCGCGATAAGTTAGAAGAAAAATTGGAAAGTGAATTCGAAGTAAGGACACATCATATCAGCAATAGTTGATTCTTGACTTCCTTGTATTGGGTTCTCAGGTGTTGACCCAACCTTCTACTCTAGTAGCTAACAGAATGTCTGCAATTTCGCATTGTATTGTAGAATGAACTTTTTCAATTCACTGAGATAATGGTTTGAAATCAAGTCAATATGGAACAACGTAATGAAGTCAAAAATCCAGAATTCCAGATTGATATAATGCAGACCAGGTATGTTGAATTTTGATTATTATGTTGCCCATTTCATTGTTTACTATTATTATTCGTTTTCAAGAACTGAATGAAGAATTGAATTTGAACCTATTGAGAAAGTATAGACAGGAACGTATTCGAGCAATTTGTCCTCGAGTTCAGCATAAATAAAGTTAAGTCATAACATTAGAGAAAATAAGTTGATTATTGCGTTTACAATCGGAATATTATGATCCATTTCAAATTCTTCAACCTATTTTTCCATTGCGACGCAGTTACAGTGTAAATCAGAAGAACATATCTGTTATTTCATTTTATTCCTCTGTAATTTATTTCAGTTTCCATTTTTTCAGTGATAATTTCATTTGTAAAATTGTTATATCTATGTAAGTATATATACCTATATGGGCTTCGTCTTCGTTGAAGTCTGCTCGACGTTTCCGCAAAATCACATTTGCCATCATCAGGTATTTCTTCTTGGTCGGAATGAATACACTGAACTTCAGTGTATTCAGTTCAGTGTATTCATTCCGACCAAGAAGAAATACCTGAAAATGGCAAATGTGATTTTGCCGAAACGTTGAGCAGACTTCAACGAAGACAAAGCCCATACGCGGATACAAACCCGGAAAACCAGACAACCATATATATATATATATATATATATATATATTTCTGTATGTATGTGTGATTGTGGCCAGTGGTTCCTGCCACCAGTTTTATAAAGCGCGCATGCACTTATCGCAACGGCACTATCTACTAGACAATTGTATCTAAATATTGAATTATGATTCCGCAGCAGTAATTGCATTTAAGCATTAGGTATTTGTTGAATGCAAGAAAATCCATACAATAGAACTTGAAATTTATTTCGATATGAAGTGGTAGTTTCTTCCAAGAAGATTCCCTTTCGAATAACGTATAATGTATAATTTCTACATATTCACTGCATGAAATATTCCTTTGTTATTTTCATTAAAATCTTTTGCAATGACCCTCTACTCACAGTAATAAATGCTGATTTATAGAGTAAATATTCAAAATTTCTTGATTCCAATTTTTCATAACGCTGCCCGAGTTTTTTCAACCCATTTCTTCGTAATACAACCTTATCTACTGCTTCTGTATTATATAGCGCATTCCTAAGTAAATTCTTTTCTATAGTTACACAATGTAAATTTCCTGATTAGATTTTGGTTGTGAAGTTGACACTGTGCTACCAGAATAAAGATCAACAATTATAGTGTTACTATTACAATGAACAAGGTGATAGCTTTTTGAAGGTTTTCAATTACCCCACACGTGTCTTTTGAAGACAAAACTAATAGAACATTATCTATTGTACTGGGTAGCCAGATAAGAATGCAAAGTGCTGTATCTCGTAAACTATTCGTCGTAGAGACTTGCCGTGAAAAAATATTATAATGGCCATCAGAAAATCCTGGAATTTTCAGCCATCTAAAACTTTTAGTTTTAGATGGCTATAGAAAGTGATTTTTTTCTGAAATACACCAAGTGAACTTATCACAAAAATAAGTGTGCTTTTTAATCTTTATTTTAGTAATTTTTGTTCGACAATTTTTGACGTATCTATCTAAATGAAGTGGTGGAGTGATTCCCCCATGTTTGTTTGAATAAACAGCTGTAACTTCTGAACGACTAAACGGATTTTGACAAAGTAGGTCTCGATGGAAATGAATTTATTGCTCCATGAAATCCATCTAATCTGTAATATGTCAAATTGTAAGTGGTGCCGCTAGAGCGCGATTTTTGATATAATAACAAAAAAATGCCAATTTCTCTCTTTTTTCTCTTCTTCCGGTGCCATACCGGGTTTCGGGCGTAGGCGACCTCTCTTCAACTATTCGTGCTGTGCTTGATATAGTGATATACGAGTAGAAGGGACCTACAGTTTTACGACGGTTCAGAACGTCTTTATAGAGAGGCTTTACTAGGCAGAATACTTCTCGGTGATTTGCCATTGCCTTCCGAGAGGTGGCTCCGCATTAATTCGTTGGTTCGGCCGGGATTCGATCGAGCGACTTTCTGTTCAGGAGTCCAACGCACTGACCACTGAACTACGGAGCCACTCCAATTTCTCTGAAAAATTGAATGCAATAACCTTACTTCTTTCCTATAAATTTGTAGTGTAATGATACCAAAATAGGCTACTGAAAACCGTATCGTATTTCTAGCCTATAATATGGAAGAAAGAGACTTTAGTTATTATATAATTTCAATAAGAGGCCACTACACCAGTATTTATTTTCATTTATTTATCATTTTTCAAGATTGAATGAAGAAATTTCTTAATTTTATTATTTTTAAATAATAGTATTCTTAGGTTAGGTAAAAAAATTTAAACAAAAACGTGTAGGAGCATGATAATCAATGAATATAATATGCAAGTGTAATGTAGTCAGAATATGAGGAGCAAGTCGTTGAAGAAAAACATATGCCTAAAATCAAATTGTCAAAAAATATCAAATTTATACTTATAGTGGCAGTGTAATGAGTTTTCGTGGCACACACAAGTAAGGATTTAAAATGATCTAATAGATAAAATGGGTTTGATGGAGCAATAAATGCTTTTCTCAACGAGACCAACTTTGTTAAAATTCGTTCAGCCTTCGGAAGTTACAGCTGGTTATTCAAAAAATCACCCCCTCCACTTCATTTCAATATTTACGTCGAAAAGTTTTGAACAAAAATTACTCAAATGAAGCTTAGCTTGAAAACACATATATTTTTGTGATACATTTACGAGGTGTATTTCAGAGATTATATAACTCTTGTATGAATGAGCCAATATAATCCGTGAATTTCACATGACTGCATATGAGTAAATATATCCTTGACGACGCGATATAATCGTTTTGGTGTTTCGCCTCGTGTCAAAATGTGAATGTTGTCATATTGACGATGTTTTGACGTTTGTCAAAAAATTAATATTTTTTATTCGTTATATATTCGTAACGAATACCACTCGAGCAATCGAAAATAATCGATTATACTGACCTCGTCACTCGACTTATTTTCTTAAAATACGTCTCATGACTATGAAGTATAATCGATTAATTTCGATTCTCTTGTGATATTATAACTGACAATTCCACTCATGTATAATAATTTCCATTTGAGAGAACGAAAATCGTAGTTTGCTATAGGAAGGAACAGAAATGCAAGTGGATAAAAATATCGGATAAATTACGTTACCTCACCAACGCTGGCAATTATTCGTTTAGCAAGCGTTGCATCAGTTTGACAATTGTAAATGTCGAAAACAGAATTTTACAACAAATACCTAATATTCCAGTAAATATGTTGAGATTTGGAAATATTTGCGAGGCAGAAATAATAAGGGAGATCGAAAAATTAACTCCTGAAAATACAAAAAAAAAGTCATTCTTCCATTTGGAATCAATTTAGCGAATTTTGTGAACAACGAAACTTCAATTTGGAAACCGAACAGTCAGTGGAAAATGTGGCAGGAATATTGATGGACTGGGGCTTTAATATGAAGAAATAGAATGGGAAAGATTATAAAGAATACGTGGTGAAAACAATGTGGAACACAACCGCGAAAATTTTGCAAACCATGTATTTCGAAAAATTTAATGTTACTTTCAACTCTTTCACTGATTTGGCATTAACAATAATTCATGGAATTGTCTTACCAAATACCAGGCGAGCTCAGATTTAGCCGGATATTTTTTGTGGTTGTTTTCTCATACTTACTTTCATTGGCAATTTAACTCGATCTGTTCAGACAAAATCACTCGAGCTACGCTCTCGTGATTCTGTCAGAACAGCTCTCCTTAAAGCCAATGAAAGTAAGAATTCGAAAACAACGACGAAAAAATATCCGGCTAAATCTGAGCTCTAGTGGTATTACCCCCGATAAATTTTTACTAACTATAGTAACCAATCAAATTACTTAATTTAGAGTCATGTGTCAAAATTTCATCCAATCACCTATGGATTACAGCGATAATACCGTATATGTGGTGTTTTTAGTTTGGTGTTTTCGACAAAGAGGATCATCAAGTTTTTGATTAAAAATTAATTAAACGTCAAACTGACAACTGCTAAAAAAAATTATTTTATCGAATACCCCTCGGGCCTTGATAAATACTCAAAATTTGGTCATAGAGAATCCTTCAAGCGTGTTGCTTGAGGATAATAGCCCTCGGCCTTCGGCCTCGGGTATTATCAAGCAGCACGATTTCAGCATTCTCTACGACAAAATTATCTCGGTACTATCAAGGCCCTAGGAGTATGACTACTAAAAAATCACCTTAAAAGTTTTAGATGGCGGTTACGCCCCCTGGCGGCCATCTTGGAAACTTGAGAATAATTTCCAGGATTTTTTGTTGGCCTTTTTAGTCATAATATTTTTCACCTCAAGTCTCTACGACGAATAGTTTACGAGATACAGCACTATTATTATGCATTATTATCTGGCCACCCGGTACATAATTAAATTTTCATATCCAAAATTTTCTAATCGATTCTAGTACCTATCCATATAAAATTTCAGTTGTAACTTAATGTGTTTACACAATTTTGTGGAAGGTTTTTCCACGTTTTGAGATTATTTCGTAACAGCTGTAGAGAAATTATAATAAGTAGGTATATAATTCACATAAAATGTTGAATTTTCTCTCATATGATTTGCATAAGTAGCCTCAAAGTGCTGCAAAAAACATATCTTTATTGCTTCATTTTTAAATAATCAATATTATACCAGTGTAATATTACCTTACACATTTCCAACAGTGTTAATCCAGGATGGAAGTTCTGGAAAAAAAGAAGATACGTGGTTGCAGCTATGGCATTCTGGGGATTTTTTGTTATATATGCTCTGAGAGTCAATCTAAGTATTGCAATTGTTTCCATGACTGCAAATAAAACAGTAGTGTATGGGAATGAAACTCGATACGTAAGTTATAAATATTTCATAATTTATATACTACTAGTACTAATTTAAGGATGATTTGAAATATATTACACAACTATTTTTATGAAATTTTGAATATATTCAATAAGTATTTAGTTTAGATCAATAGTTTCAAAAGGAATAAAATTTTTACATTAATAAATAAGTCTTTATATTCAATAAACGATATTGCTCATTCAACTGAGGTGCGAACTCGAATTAAAAAAAGGCATTTGATTACTATCAAATAACCTTTCAAAGGAGCTTGCTATTGGAGTCCCAACAGCCAGCCCCACACATTTGGCATTTCGTTAAATCATTATGGTGAAAAATAGAAACATATGAAATCAATTCAAGTCAAGAAAATATAGAGCACTTTCAATCTCATTAGATCTTGGGTTGGATAATGATTCCTGCCAACGTAATATATGAAATCATTTTAACTCAAGAGTAACATACAGATCTTTCGATTTCATCAGATCACTTCATTGCTTTGCATTTGAAAAGGGGTCAGTTGTAAAATCGTTTCTTGTTCTCTACTCATATAAACAGCATCTATACTGGGATTAATGATTGCATTTATTTTTTCGATTTTCAAATTTTGGGTTGGCTATTGTTTCTTGGGAATGTTCAATGATGGCGATGTGGCCTTTATTAACCGAAGTATAGCTGTTTCGAATAAAAGCAGAGAACAAGTAAAAGTATGACAAATCAATTTTTCTTGAATGTACTGTTCTAATGAAATATAATACTATCGAAATAGCTCTATGTTGTTCTTAAGCTGGAGTGATTTGATATGAAGTACTAAATTCCGGATGTTGGGGCTCGAAATGGCAATTCCCATGGAAAGCTACTTCACAAATTTCAACGACAAATCGACTTCAATCGACTTCGTTCGAGTATATTTAATATATTTTTGTATACAAGAGAGTCATCTCTTTTTTCTTGTAGATCAGGGAATTCGACTGGGATTCAAAAGTACAAGGATATGTTTTAAGTTCATTTTTTTATGGTTACATTTCGACGCAGCTTCTGGGAGGATGGTTATCCACTAAAATCGGCGGCAAAAAATTATATGGTTTGGGAGTGGCCAGTACAGCACTTCTAACTCTCATTACGCCTATGGCTGCTAAAACAGACGTATCCGTTTTGATACTGTTGCGCATTCTCGAAGGGGTTTTTGAAGTGAGTTGAATTAACATTGTAATAATATAGTCCCGAACCTCATCCATCCAGGCGCGGATCCAGGCCCGACTTTTTGGGGAAGAACTTTTATATATTCAAAAGCCAAAAGGTACTGGTTTTTTGGGCAATGGTAAATCGAGTAGCTCCCAATCAAAACAATTAGGTGGGGCCCGGGCCATTGGGGGGGGGGACGTTCCCCCAGTTCCCCCCTCTGGATCCGCGCCTGCATCCATAATAGAGAGATAAAATATATCTATTCTATACACAAGTTTCTAGCTAACAGTCAAATAATGCATGTCCAACATAAATATTTTCAAATTGAAACAATTTTAAAACATAATATAGAAGATCATGTCGAAATTAAATAGAATATTTGGACTTATTTCCTTATTCGATCGTAAACGTTTGTTTGATTATTTGAATTATTTATATTGCCAAGCTTACGATGGAGTTTCCCGGGAATATTTTGAACAAAAATTAGCTCCACGGCTGAAAATGCAATCGAACAATTTCTTTCTCTTTCTTTCCAGTATTTATTTATCGTATGGCAACACATCACAGTAGTGTACAAAATATTCTGAATAAACAGTAGATATATAGATAAAATAACAACACAGTAGCCAGTTATAAAAAAACATAAAGAAAGTTCACAAACAAACATCTAAAATTCGGACGTATTCGACAGCACTGTCCGTTGCTTGCATGAAGTCGTTGTAAGGGCCAGCATTATGATCTTAGAGGAAATACTTCCACTATGTGTCGAATGGTCTGTCTGTCGGTGTTACAGTCGCATTCTGGGAAAGGCGTTTTACCCCATTTAAAAATTGAATCAGCGCATATTTCGTGGCTCGTCCGTATTCTGTTCAACGTTGACCAAGCTTTTCGTGTCAAGTCAAAGCCGGGTGGCTTTTGTGTCGAGGACGGCATATTATGTCCGTTGTTCGGCAGTTCCCTAGTTGGGCATAGCCCAGTTGCGCCAATTTTAAACAGGTACAAGAAATCGTATAACCCAATTGCGCCCGCAACCGACCAGCCCCTAAAATCACCATGACCCACTTGCGCTGATTGTCTCTACGGGAGACCTATTAGAGATTATAGCGCTAGTTAAGAGGATGGGAAGGGTGCCCGATAGGAAATAGGGTTTTGGGAATGCCGGTTTTACTTTTCAACTAAAATACTTCAAATAATCATTGACAGAGTATACAAGATATTTATTTATATACAAACTTTATTACAATGATAAGACGCAATTTTTACAAAATCGAACCTTTCAATTTGTCCTTGTTTAAATAAATTTAATTTTTCGGCTAAGATTCCAATTCTGTCTTCATACGATTTATTTGTAATTTTAATTGGTAAATGAATACTATTAATTTTAATGTAAGTTTTCGTTTGAAATTCCTTCAATATTCGAACAAATTTAAAAATATCCGGATGAGGTGCATAAAAACTTTTATGTTAAAATTGTTATCCCAAGTAACATTAACGCTCTTATTCCGATCTTCAAGATCAAATTGTTACTTAGGATTGCTTTCCGCAGTGGCGAAGCCTAATGACATCAAAATCGTTATTTACAAAATCTATATTTACCCAAAATTGTCTTCATTCCTTCATCGGTGAATAACTTGGAAGTACAGTTTTTTTTAGTACACCTCCACTTTATACCAAGTTTTGTTACACTGCAATGTCGAAACTTAAAATTGTCGAAAACCACTAACTTCTTGCTTTTTTCGCTATACATAAACTCCATTTTTATTGTGTCACAAGGAACTACAACACTGAAGATTTACATCAGTAATGAATAATTTTTGTAAATAATTCTGATTTTATGGTATTTTTTAGGGTAGAAGGTGGTCCGATAATGAGCAGACATAACCTGCTGAGTCTATAGATTAGGCTTATTTTTACCATCGGCGCAACTGGGTTATCATAAATTCCCGACCCTTTTGAGACCCGGATTAGACCAGGTAGAATAGGCGCAAAGGGGTTATCCCCCCCTAGTTAGTGCATTCTGTCTGCATAGGTGTGGCGGGGGAATGTGGCTTTATACGGGAAGCCACTGGGTGGGAGTTGATTTTATTGTACCTACCGAGAAATTGTTGGGTAATGTGCATTGTTCACAAGCCCATTGACCGTTCGGAACCAGCGTTAAACTGTAGGTCCCTCGAGTTAAAAAAAACAAAAAAAAAGATATGATACGCATCGTGTTGTTCAATTGGACTCCACTCTTCCTGCGTAAGAACTGTTGAGTCACGACGTCGAGGAATAATATTCAGCAGCAGTAATACAGCAGTTCCAAATACCGTTTTTAATCGTACTTTCCCCGAAAATAGTAGATTATTGCACTGCATCGAAAGTTAACAGTGAGGTGAAGGAGTGGTTCTTTGAATCGTTTTATACCTCATAACTATAATTTTTGAAATTTTTCGATCTGATATAATATATATGTATATATATTTATACAGGGTGTCCCGTAAATAACACGCCAGAGTGACACTGGGGGTAGATTGGCTTCAGGTCAATCAGATAACATCAACATGACCTCAGTAAAAGTTTTCTGGTTTTCGAGATATTGCCACTCTTATGTTTTTTTCAAAAATCAATACTTTTTAATCATTTTCTTGCCTGTTTTGAATATAAATATGTTCTAACTCATGGTTTTTTGTTCTTGTGCTATCATCAGTAGTTGGTTGAGATAATCAACAAATGATTTCATTGAAAACTAGCTCGCTAGCCTTAAAAAAAATAAGTTGTTTCTATTTAATTTAAATCCGAAAACCTTAAGTAAAGTTTGACTATTTACTGTGAAAAAATATTGTACCAGACAGAATCAGCAATTGATCTTAAAAACTAGCCTATTCAATGCTTTTCGAAAACGGTATAACATTTGTGGTTTTTTCCTTTCAAAAGTCTAAAAATTCCAATTTTTGTCATTGAAGTCGTGCTACTTGCGAAATACACTGCGCCGCACATTAAACGCATACATTAAATATTTCCTAAGTTTTGACTGAATATTTTCTCAGGCGGTGATCCGATTTGAATAAATTTTTCACCAAATAGTAGCTCAATTTTTTGAGAAAATGTAATAGTTATAAGATGATCAAAATAAATTAATAAACTCATTGTACAGGGTGTTCGAATAGCGACATCAACATTTTCTTCGTCCAAGTTTGCATCCTTCTGCGGGCAATATCGGATAGCTCAGGCGGTGTTATGATCGCATGTCTTCTGAGTAATTTGCTTTTTCAATCGTCTGTTTATCTTGAGCCACTTGAAAGATATTCATGTTTTTATAACCACTCACACTTTTCAAACGAAATTTTTAAAACATTTTTGTTAAACGAAATTTCATTAAAAGTTGACAACTTTGTTTATTTATTTATTTTGAATTGATTGGGCCGATACATGATGTAAATTAATAAAGATATCAAAACAATGGTTTACAAAAACAATATACATATTTATTTATATACACAAAGTGAGATAACGCATGACCCTCGTTTCCGTGAAACTTCATCTTCTTCAGATGCTTGATGCTAACTAATAAATAGGTTTCTCCGTTATATCGAATAGAAGAAATAAATGACAAAATGTGTAGAAAGGGTAAATAGAAGGATGGTTACAAATTAGTAAAGTAGGAAAAACCCATTCTAAACTGGTAGTCAGGTAGTATGGAGAGACATACAAAACCAAATAAACACAGTTTCTACTTTTAAAGAAATTTCTTATACACAGCCTTTTTCGCAAATTAACAAAAAAGTTTTAAAACATTTCGTTTGAAAAGTGTGAGCGGTTATAAAAACATGAATATCTTTCGAGTGTCTCGAGATGAACAGACGATTGAAAAAATAAATTACTCAGAAGACATGCGATTATAACACCGTCTATTTTTTGTTCTGCCTGAGCTACCCGATATTGCCCGCAGAAGGATGTAAACTTGGACGAAGAAAACATGTCGCTATTCAAACACCCTGTACAATAAGTTTATTCATTACATAAAGTGAACAAGGAAAATTCTTTAATAATTTAAAAATTATCAAAAAAATGATAATTTTTAAATTATTAAAGAATTTTCCTTGTTCACTTTATGTAATGTATGAAATTGTCAACTAGTATGTTTTTCATGATTGGATAAGTTTATTCTTTTTTTTTGATCATCTTATAACTACTGCATTTTCTCAAAGAAGGGAGCTATAATTTGCTGAAAAATTTATTCAAATGGGATCACCGCCCGAGAAAATATTCAGTCAAAACTTAGGAAATATTTAATATGCGTTAAATTTGCGGCGCAGTGTATTTCGCAAGTAGCACGACTTCAATGACAAAAATTGGAATTTTTAGACATTCGAAAGGAAAAAACCACGAATGTTATACCGTTTTCGAAAGAGCATTGAATGGGCTAGTTTTTAAGATTATTTGCTTATTCTGTCTGGTACAATATTTTCTCACAGTAAATAGTCAAACTTTACTTAAGGTTTTCGGATTTAAATTGAATTGCAACAACTTGATTTTTTTTTGAGGTTGGCGAGCTAGTTTTTAATAAAACGATTGGTCGATTGTGTCAACCATATATTGATGATAGCACAAGAAAAAAAATCATGAGTTAGAACTTATTTATATTCAAAACAGGCGAGAAAATGACCAAAAAGTATAGATTTTTCAAAAAAACATAAGAGTGTCGATATCTCGAAAACCAGAAAACTTTTACTGAGGTCATGTTGATGTTATCTGATTGACCTGAAGCCAATCTACCTCCAGTATCACTTTGGCGTGTTATTTAGGGGACACCCTGTATATGTATATATTTTTTTGTTGATGTTGTTGAATGTCATCATTTGATGAAAGGTCCGTTATGCAAAGAAAAGACATCCAGTATAGAAGAAATGTCGCCATATTCTGTCAAAAGATCTCCAGGACTTATATCCAAATATAAGTGTAGCTCGTAAGATGTTATTGTGCACACCAACCAGCATCTGTACAGCAGAACGTTCATTTTTTACTCTTTCACGAGTAAAGAATTATTCAAGATCAACGTTGGCCAGAAAACGTTAGTTAACTCAGCTGTTTCAGCCATTGAAAAAGACTTGACGTGTAATCTTGATTTCAATGATATCCTTGATGAAAACTTGAGTTTGAACTAGGAATTAAATGTTTAAGACCTCAATTAACAGTTTTATCATTGAAGCGTTTTTTATTCTATAATTTCCAGATGTTACTTTGAAAAAAAAACATAGATTTTTTTTAGTTTATGTTTATGTGCTCAATGGTGTTGAATTTAGTAAAAAAATATTCATTTCTGAAAGGTTGGTGAAAAATGATGAGACAAAAAAAAACAATATGGAGGACACAATTGGGTTTTTTTTTACTCTGGCCGGCAACAAGTGGCGAAACATGTAACTTTTCCTTTAATCCATATTCTTTCCTTAACTATGATAACAATAAATTTATTATGTTCAGTTTAACAGTTAAAACGATACCTTGAGGTATAAAAGGAAATCATAGATTTCTGCAAATATTCCACATACACATAATACTAATTGGCATTATTCCTAGATCATAGTTTTCATCTTAGATTTGGCAAATTCTTGCGTTTGGGAAGAGGGGGGCGGCGAAATGCTTTGGGCCCATGGCTAGCAAATTCGTAAATCCGGCCCTGTACAAATATATATATATATATATATATATTTTTATATATATATATATATAAATATATATATATATATATATAAATATATTATATATATATATATATATATATATATATATATATATATATATATATATGTATATATATATATATATATATATATATATATATATATATATATATATATATATATATTAATATATTAACCTATGTAAATACACTTTTTTCTTGCCGGTACACTTTGGCATCTCCAATATTTTTGAGGAAGACAGCGGCGGGAGGGTGCATAACGGAGAACAAGATATGTGGAAATTACTTAGAACAGCATACCAATTCGAAATTCAACTTTCGAAGGAATTTCACTCAAAATTTTTGTATTTCCATACTTTGGGGAATAGATTGACGGGAAGGTGAATCAGCGAAAATTATTCAAACTGGTGGCAAAAATTTATATATTTATTATGAACCACATATCCAAAATTCAACTTTCTTAGTTTTTTTGGATTATGTATGGGGGTGAAAATATTTTCACACCCCAAAACCGGGTTAGAGGGTTTAAAATTCATACGTGGATTGAGTTAATTTCTGGTGAGTGTATTTTGGGGGTATTAACTTGTTTTCTAACTGCCGCCATTTTTTAGATAGTGATTTCTTGTTTGTTCGTGGTTTATGATATTTTGATCATCTCCACAGTAACTGCAGAGGGTTGAAATTTGGTACGTGGATTCAGTTCAGGTCAAGGCAAAACCAATTTTTTCTCAACATCCACCATGTTGATATAGAGATTTTTTCGTGGGTTCTAAGGTTTTAGTCACCTCCACAGCGCATTCGAAATGAATTTTCATATAAAAGATGAGGGAAAGTACGACTTCATTGATAGAGCTGTGCTACTCAAGCGGTTTTCCATTTCACTATGGAATTTATTGATATATGCAGGTATTTCATTATTCCTGTTTTTGCTGTAGAATTCGTATATCGAACTAGCAAATAAAATGTAATTGAAAACGTGGCGAGAACATATTATATTAAAGATATTGAATACTTTCTTCTTTAAATAATACATTTGGAATACAGTATAATGATACTACGACGAAGTATTCGATAATTTTATTGTACTATACTAATTATAAATACCAATTAGAAATACTGACATCGAATGCAAGTTGATTTACATCGAACATGAGATTTATATTTTAACTTTTAGTTAGCAATTAAACTTCGTGAAAGTTGTTTTGGTTTATATGTAAAAATGGTCATGCTTCTATTTCAATTTTCTAAATTTGCCTTGTTAATATAGCGACATAAATATAATAATGATGTATACCCATCGTAATAAAGTACACCCATCGAATCTATCGAATATTCACACAATGAGATATCTATATGATCATTACTACGTCTTATAGGGTGTAACATATCCATGTATACATGCTGTGTGGTCGAAATGGGCACCACCGTTAGAAAGAACTAGACTTGCAACAATTGCTTTCACAGGAAGTTACACAGGGACTGTTGTATCTATGCCCGTATGTGCTCTTCTGGCCGAATGGTTTGGATGGCCAAGTATATTTTATGTCTTTGGTGAGTACAAAATAAATCAGTACATAATAAATAACGATCTGTAATTTGTCCTTATGATAGTTGAATCAGCATCTAGTATTTATTATGCTTCAAAGCTACTCAACGTCATAGTTGAAAAACTCTTAAAACTATAAACATAATTATATTTTCTAACAAGAAGAAAGGTTAATTTCGTGAACTCTATAAACAAATTAACTGCAATAAGATAACCACTTTTCGGCAAATAAGTATATGGATATATACATATCGATCAAAATCGAGTAAAATGATTCAATAGCTGAAAATTAATCCCATTATTTTCTAAATTTTCTAATAATTGTTTGAAGAAAGTTTTCTAGTTGACTTCAAGCAATTGACATTTTCTTGTTAAAGTTGAAGCTATAATTTTCCTATAATTCATTTTTTAGGACTTGGAGGTCTTTTTTGGTACATTCTCTGGATAATAATGATTTCTGAAAGTCCGAATGAAGATCCCCACATATCTGATGCTGAACTTAAATATATAACTGAATCTCTAGGAAACAGCCACATTAGTATAAAACATCCATGGAAGAGTATTTTAACATCATTACCAGTGTGGTCCGTCATATTCGCCCATTTTAGTGAAAATTGGGGATTCTATACTCTTATGACGCAGCTCCCGAAATATATGAAAGGTTTGTTCTTTTGCTACTCATATAAGTTCATTTCAGAAATTATGCTGGTTCTGGAATTCAGCTAAACTAGCTTTAACTATTATTTATTTTTCGTGACTGAGTGATAATCTTTGAAGAACAGTGTATGTTCTGTCAATAGAATGGACTCTACATCTTGATTGTTGGCTTAGCATATTGGCATGTGCCTATTTATAATATTCAGGGGGTAAAGGTTTCACATGATTGCTGAATAAGGTCAATAAAAAATATTACAGCTTTGTGTTTGATTGAAGAATCTTTACATATTTTGTGATATAATTTCAGCTCACGACTTTGCATTCATCGTGAAAATACGTTGAATAGACATGTCTGCTACTTGTTCTCGATGTGCTCTATGAATTTCCACTAGAAAATATAATGCACATTCAACTATTAGTCTAAGATCCCAAGTAAGGTCGACCTTCACTGATCTGCTTTGACTACTAACTACTAACTAAATTTGAATTTACTACGTTTATTATCACAAAAATACGTTGAAAAATATAACACTGCAATTTCGGTCACTAGACAATAATCGGGCAGATTGAGTTAAGAACTGAATACATAATTATAGATTTGCGCTTACGGGTGGGAAAGAATTATTGCAGGTACCTAAAGAGACAAGAGGAACACATTTCAAGAAGGGCTAATAGAAGTGGATTTCCCAAATTGGTACAATAAAATGAACTTAGAAAAATCGGTATTGTTGGATTACACTAAATATAGGAGAATATATTACGTCAATCTGGTCGTTCAGCAAGATATCTTTTGCATTATGATTGAGTTTTAAAATTTCTAATGATTCTAAGTAAGTAAGTTTGGTTCCTTTCGGTAATTTGTGAATAATTTGAAAATTATCTATTTGTTGAAATGGGTGGTGGTTTTCACGGCAATGATTTGAAAACGTTGAATCCGTTTTATTTTTTCAAAAAAGATTCTGGTGTTCTTTCAATCTTCTCTTGAACGATCGACCAGTCTGACCTATATACGCTCCTTTACATACCGAACAAATCAACTTATAAACTCGTGAACTTTCAAATTTTGAAGTGATATCACAAGCAAAACATGACTTCAGCTACAAGCAGCTCGTCACATGTTACAGGGTGTAAACAATTTTTAAATTATGGACCTTATTTTTTAATTTCTCAAAATTTCTCAAAATTTCTCAGCAACGGTTAGTATATATATATATATATATATATATATATATATAAGGCGCGCTAACCTCTCGGGCAGCGTGACGAGGTCTATATCTTCAGTCTTACTTCTTAACTTTCTATCTCCCCGATCTTCCATCTGGTCTTAATTATTATGTGTATACCAATAAACTGACTTGATGTGCGACCTTGGCCAAGCATACGCGTTTTCAAACAATTATATTATAACTAAACATTCTTTTTTACTATGTAGTAACGCATCGAGACACTTACTTACTTATCTACTCTCCACAAAATTATGGATCTTATTTTTTAATTTCTCAAAATTTCTCAGCAACGGTTAGTATATATATATATATATATATATATATATATATATATATATATATATATTATATATATATATATATATATATATATATATACACGGCCATCCATAACTTTCCACCCCAAATTTTGAGCTTTGGGATGGAATAACGAAAAAACGCTCAGACGGGTCAAATTTTGTTGAAAGGGGGACAAATAAGGGTGTTCAAATGAGTTTGATATCACTACCCCTCTAGCCGCAACCCCTAACAGCTCTCATTTTTGAATAGGGAAAAGGGGTCGAGCAGCACCTTGTTGGAGAGGCAATTCAATTTCCTGTATGAGTGTATTTTTTTTTTCATCGCTTATTAATTATTATACAGAGTGACTCAGTATTGCATCAATAACTTTCACACGCCAAATTTGGATCTTTGAGATGGAAAAAACGCTCGGACGGGTCAAATTTTGTTGAAAGGGGGACAAATAAGGGTGTTCAAATGAGTTTCATATCACTACCCCTCTAGCCGCAACCCCTAACAGCTCTCATTTTTGAATAGGGAAAAGGGGTCGAGCAGCACCTTGATGGAAAGGCAATTCAATTTCCTGCATGAGTGTATTTCTTTTTTCATCGCTTTATTATTATACAGAGTGACTCAGTATTGCATCAATAACTTCCACACGCCGAATTTGAATCTTTGAGATGGAAAAAACACTCGGACGGGTCAAAAAATGAATTCGATATCACTACCCCTATAGCCGCTCTCTTTAACTGAAAACCCCATTTTTCTATGCTAATATGTCAGAAAATATTAAAGTACGGAAAACTGATAAAAATTTTGAATCTTGTTAGGAATTTGTATTCAATTTGAAGCCAACATTCAAATTGGTTATCCATTTAATGTTACGCATTTGGATAATTCAAAAGGATTTTGTTATTTGTTTTCAGATGTTTTGGACTTCGACTTAGCGAAAACTGGAGCAATGTCTGCTCTTCCTTATTTAGCAATGTCCATAATGTTGCCCCTATCTGGTCAATTAGGCGATTGGCTCATAGTTACAGGAGTGCTGAGTGTAACTCATGTTCGTAAAATCTTCAACTGTGGCGCGTTCTTCTCTCAGACCGTATTTATGATAGGAACTGCATACTCAACGTCAGCTACTGTTTCAATGATATGTTTGATTTTGGCTGTGGGATTGGGAGGTTTTGCATGGGCAGGTTTCAGGTATTTTCTATTTCTATTCATATAAATGACTCTGAATTTTCGTTGATTATTTAATGAAAAATGATGAATATTATTGACTCACTTCGCTTAACATTTCACAATATACCTACTGAATCATAAATTCTGAATTGGTAAAACGTTCAGAAGAATTGGGATCAGAATGTTAGAACAGAAACGAAGCTTTGTTAACCACAAGTCTGATTCATATTATACAAACTATTTAATCTATGGAATTCACACTTTTAATTTGAAATAATTGATCCAGGAATACAACTTAGTTTTCTAGAATCGCTACAGATCAATGAATATATACATTCAGGCCTCCTACTGAATAGACAGATTGACCATACTACACCTTTTAGAACTAGTTCTAACTAATTATTTGCATACATCACTGTATTTACCGTTTCTACCAAATTGGTTATGTACAGAGTGTGCTAAATTGGAAAAGTCCTGTTTTCAAACTAAAAAGATGAAAACTGATTACTGTGCCTGAAACTCGATTTTTATGACAAACTTAATGGTGAGAACCGCATATCCATATCTATCATCGTTTCTGAGTTACAGCATGTTGTTTGAAAGTGTGCGTTTTCGAAAAGTTGCTGTAACTTTTTTCCCGTCAAAAATTCTTGGGTTCTATGAAAACATTTCCGAGGCACTTTTTTACGTAGAATCTAATGGTTTCAGTAGATAATTCATTTTTTCAAATCATACATCAATAAAAATAAATCCTTTATAAGTTCCATGGAAACACTTAGTCGTAGGTCATGATTGTGTATGTGATAATTGAAATCAATAAACAACAAATAATCAACAAACAAACAAATTGATTGCAAGATTACTACAAATCCACTGATCACAAAACACAAATCACAGGTCTGCCGTTTTGGCAGCAAATTATTCATTCAAGGTTTAATAGGGATTTTTCCTGATGAACATATATTGCAGATCTCTCACCTCCTGTGGGATGTGGTTATATATTTTGATGACGTTGTGTTGAGCATTCTCCATTAAATATGTTAGCCTGGTTGTAGGTTTCTTTATCTCGGTTTTATTTTTTGTATTATAAGTGTGGTCCTCTCCTATGTCTCGGAACAGAGCACCATAATTTTTGACAAAAGAGATTTCCCCATATATATATAATCCATACACCGTCATAATTGATTTTTCCTTGAAGTATGTTCTGCATGATATCATGTAACTCAGACCCAGTATACCTCGCAACCAACTCTTCTGCAGGAGCAAGAGAGATACCACACTCGACAAGTTTCCCCATATAGAGGGTGATTCACGCTGAATGACACATTAGACGTTTCTGGTGAACCATAGAACAGATCAAATTGAAAATTTAATGGAGGGCATAGTTGGACATTCTCTACCCAACTAAAATATTTTTGGTAATGCGGTAATGGTAATTTTGAATTTTCAAAGGGAACAGCCTGTATATAATATTATGTTTGGAATATCCATCAATTTCCTAACAACCTTTCATAATATTTCTCTATTCCTATCTGTTACCGTTTTCGAAATAAAAATTATTTTCATTTTTTTCGTCGGAAACCAAGACCTATAAAAACTCTGATATCTTTGAGTAAAGAAATACTGTGATATCGAAATTTCGGTTGGAGTTTATAGATACTTGGGGGCTTCCTACACTTCAGCCTAATCTCCATTACTTAATACAGGGTGGTAAAAAAATACAGTTATTTCGTTTGATTGCAATCGAACTCAAAACTATTATTTCGAAATTGTAGCACATATAATTGAAGATTTACTCTTATGAGAGCTCCTCATCTCTATTCCGAAACGTTAAGACGTTTTCTTTACGAAGATATAAGTAATAATTCGAGTCTATGAACATGATAAGCACTAATACAAGGTTCCGAAAAACAAGTTGTATTTTTTTTAGGTAAATTTGCCTTTTGTATTTTATTGCCTGAGTTTTGATTGTGACAATTATTAGTTTTTTGTAAAAAACCCTACATCACAAAATATTTCATAAACACCCTGATTTCCCCAATGTTATTTTTATCCTTAGATATTATTTCTAAAAGTTACTTCAAATTTCTTTCATTATTACATATCATTTTGATTATAATTTTTCATAATATTGTATTGCAAACTTTCTTATTCCATCGACTACATGAATGATCAAATGATACTTGTAATCAAATTCTGTAGCTGAAGAAGAATAGACTACATTCACTAGATCTCTTTGCGCTTTTTGGTATACCTATACTTTTGTTAATCCTAGAATCCTTTTTAAGAGATTCACCCAAAATATATTATATTGTGATGCACGTTTCGCCTCTTTCAGTGCTATAATTATAATTCTTCCATGAAAATAGAGAAAAAAAATGCGTTACAACTGTAGTATATTTAACTGCATTTGAAGAGAATGTAGGGATGCGCAAGCTTGATATTTCAATATAAAAACTATGGGAGATGTGGATTTCAAACACTTAAAAAGCACACTTCCCACATAACCTCGATTTCCATACAAATATTCAGCATTCTAAATGAATTTTGAGGGACTATAGAGATGCCCATGAAATTACTAAATAAAATAGGAAGTCGCTAATGAAACTATCGAAAGACAATACTTTAAAACCAGCTCTACTCACAAATATCAAGAGTCGATTGTCTCTCCAAATATTTTGAATACATAGGAATGTATACCATATTATGTGATTCTGCTAATTAGCTCTGTATTCTCATAATAATGTCAAGTAAATTTTTTAGTGTAAATTATTTGGATATAGCCCCTCAGCATGCTAGTATTTTGATGGGCATAGGAAACACATTCGCTACTCTTCCAGGAATTGTGAGCCCTATTTTGTCTGGATATGTGGTAACGACTCCTGTAAGTAACTCACTAGGTACCTATTAAATGTAATTACCATAACATACTAACCAATTAGAATTCCGAATTTTTTTCATTTCTTAATCGAACGCAATTATGTAGAAATATAACTTTTCATTTTCATATTACATTAACAATTTGAATATTTTTCAAAATAAAATCATGAAAAATAGGTATATACTAGTGGACCATGATGAATTTAATATAATATATATAAAGTGAACAAGGACAAGTCTTCAATAATTAAAAAAATTATCAAACAACTTTCCAAGGGAGCTGGTTATATGTATTCCCTGACGAGAATTCTATAATTGACTGTTGGATTGTGCATATAGAATTCTCGTCGCGGAATACATATAACCAGCTCCCTTGGAAAGGTATAATCAATGAAGAATTTTCCTTGTTCACTTTATGTGGTAAGTATATTAAATATTTTTCTCTGTCAACATCTATTTCTTTAAGCACAAATCGCAATATTTTTATATCGATTTCTTTTCCAGACGAGAGGAGAATGGCAGGTGATATTCTTTGTCACTGCAGGAATTTATCTATTCGG
This sequence comes from Cynegetis impunctata, assembly GCA_030704885.1. Lineage (NCBI taxonomy): Eukaryota > Metazoa > Arthropoda > Insecta > Coleoptera > Coccinellidae > Cynegetis > Cynegetis impunctata. The sequence continues at coordinate 110,860 of JARQZK010003740.1, forward strand.
ATGTATTTTTTACTGGACTTTTGCTTCCGGAACAGTACAGGACTGGGCAATGGAAACTGAAACCTTAAAAACTAAATCGATGCCACGGCGAAGGGAAGTTGAAAAAGGAACTGTAAATGTTAGTTATGAACATAATGAATCATAAATTTCATGCTCTAATGAATTTTCCAAGATCAGTTGTAATATTCATGGAGGATATATAGAATAATGACATGAATTAAGTATAATACTAGAAACGCACGAACTATAATTGAATGAGTACTTCGAAAAAGTTTTTAACAATCCATCACCATTCTTGACGAACACATCAACTTGTTATTTTCAAATTTAGTGCTACTTATTCAGGTTCGTATTTGTATTTCAATTCACACATGAGCAAAAGAAGTTTCGTGAATTATTACAAGCATCAAAAAAATGTAAATATTATTGCACACCACAAACTTCTGTGAAAATGTAGCCCATCAACTTATATGTTTATATACATGACTTGGTTTGTTGAAATTCTGTTTTAATAAACGGCTTAGGTCAATAAGTACGATTTACATACTTTTATTTATTTGTTATTGATATATGGGAATTATCTCCTGCTGTTCAGTGAAATCGAATTAATTCAATAACACTTATTGTACAGTGTTTCATCACAACTAGTCCAATAATAAAAATGATTCAGAAAAGTTCTTAGATAAGAATCTAGTACTGAAAAAAAATGATTCGTTATGTCAAAACGAATGCCACAAATTATTCAATAAAATTATGCAGAAACCTATTCAACTAACAGAAAGTCTGCAAATATTGTTTTTCGAAATCAAGCGGAACAATTTCTCGATGAAAAGATCTTAATCTGAATATTATTCAATTATTCGGAAAAATATACAGAACGCATTACATCTAAAGAAAAGAAATAGATGTATAAGTAGTCGCTGATACACCTGCAATAAAGGTTTCTCAGTCAAAACTTGTTATCTCTTCTTAGTTTCTTTTTGTACAACCGGAGAGTGATCTAGTTATGAGTGGCAAAAAGAAACCCGTGCCTATGACATCGGGATGTGACTCATTGTTCTCGGCATTCAATCATGAGTTCATAGATGGCATGAAGCGATTTTTCAAGTTAAACATCCTCTGACATAATTGCGCAACCTATGGTATAGTTGCATGCGAGATTTCTGATGAAATAACTTATCCCTGGTACCAATTTTCCAATTTTGTAGGGCAATACCTATATAAGGAATCTATGTGGCCAAGTTCCAAGACTATGTGTTATATCCTGTCAAAATGCACAGCATTTCCTGAATTTAATTAATAAAAGTACGTTTTTGGACCCTGAATCCCACTAAACTAGCTTTCTAGCGAAACGTACCAATTTCCATCTATTTCAGAGTCATGTCCGATATAACTATAGTAAAAACCTAATGATAAAGTATCTGCATCTTTGTGCATTACGTCCAAGACAGGAAAAAAATCAACTCTTATGAGAGCTCATCTGTCCCAGGGAAGGGTCGGTACGTCATTCGAGAGATCTTTCCATGACCTATTCAACGGTGTGTAAATTATTGGATTGGCAGCGTTTAGGAGCCACATAAGACAAAGTTTGATTTCAGTAGTTTTTTTCGAAAACAGAGAATTTCTCGCCAAAGCTGGAAGTCAGACTTTGTCATTTTCAAGGAAAAGTCGAATAACCAAACACATGTTTTCAACAATGTTATTTGAAAAGTTCCAAATAAGTCAATAGTTCAATAAGAACACTTTGATGGTAAAACAAATTGTAGTTAGAACATGAACATTTATAATTTAAGATATTGCTGAAAATTATCACCATTTTCTCCGAAAATTAAAGTCGACTCTGGCCAGTAGTTTGTAATGCGATTCCACAATTCTTTTCGGGAATCAACTGGAGAAGAATAGACAGAAACCTCTAACGCCCCCCAAAGAAAGGAATCACATTTATTGAGGTCCGGTGAGCGGGGAGGACAATTATTATTTTCTCGTCCAATCCAGTTATTTGGATATTGGCGGTTTGAAAAGTCACTAAAGGCACTAAAATGAGGTGGTGCTCCATCATGCATAAACCAATGTTCCAATCTCAATCGTAATGGCAAATCGCTAACTAAATCCGGAGGGGTATTTTGGAGAAACTCTAAATAACTTTCGCCAGTTAGCTGGTTTGGTAAAATAACTGGTCCAACTAAATAATGATCGATAAGACCGACCCAAACATCAACAATCTTAAACTTACGTTGGAAATGTCGAGGAATTATTACATGAGGGTTTTCATCTGAATACTCATGATAGTTATGCATATTTTCAATACCCCTACGAGTAAAACAAGCCTCATCAGTGAAAAGAATTTTCTTTTGAAAGTGAATATCCTGACGTGAAATAAATCGACAGAAATTCACACGCCAAACTAAGTCTTGGGGTAACAACTCTTGCCCTTTTTGGGAATAATATGGATGGAGTAAATTATGTGTAATAGTTCGATTTACAGATGATCTTGATATGCCACTCTGTCTAGATAAATTTCTAGTGCTAATGCAATTAAAGCGGTTGATCGTCAATGGTATCCAAAATAAGTTCTTCATCTCGCACACTCATTTGAACAGGACGTTCTCGATTAATACTATAAAACATTCCTGTTTCTCCAGCCCGTATTTCAACATTAAGCAATGTTTCTCTGTGAGGAATCAAGCGATTAGGAAACCTCCTTCGATATTCTTCCACGCTTCTTCTACAGTTTCCTGCACAAAAACCTAACACCAATTTCATATCAACTTGTTCGCTAAATGAGAGTTTTCCACTCATCAAAAAAAAATTATAACAATATAATTACTAGAAGAACTGAATTGCCAATTGTCAAATTTGTAGTATAAATTCATAGCCAGCTATTTACTTTTTATTTAACTTTTTGGATAATATTCTTGAAAACATGTGTTTGGTTATTCGACTTTTCCTTGAAAATTACAAAGTCTTATGAAATATTACTAGAGTACAAAAATTTTAGAATGAAATTATCGATGGTATGAAAAATTTTTCAAATCAATTGAGAGAAAAAAAACCTCTGTGGAATTTATAATGAGTATTAACTAATTAATGCAGAATAGTTGGATCGCTTTCTACTTACCAATACTCAAATGCTCTTAACAGTCTCATACAGTGTAACAAATTTGGTATTTTTGAGTTAAAGGGTTGCCAAGAAATTGATTTTTTTTTGAAATTTAGGGCCCTACTTTGAGGCCCTATAACTCTTCAAGGATGCAACTTAGTATAAAAGTAAATTGGCCCCAATCGTCATATTTTGGGCTCCCCTATACGCCTCTGCTGTGTGTCGGTTCTTATGCAGAACACCCTATATATATATATATATACATATATATATGTATATATATATATATACATATATATATATATATATATATATATATATATATATATATATATATATATATATATATATATATATATATATATATATATATATATATATATTTATACCATTGTATGTTTATTATATATATATATATATATATATATATATATATATATATATATATATTAGGCAATTTTAAGGTCATAAACCCGCATACGAAAGCAGCTGTTAACAAGTGTTTCAAACATTTTGGTCCTCATCAGAACAGCGTCCGAAACACGTGTAAACAGCTGCTTCCGTATGCGGGTTTATGACCTTTACATTGCCTAATATCTAGATTATTCCCCGCTTAAGCCTCATTGTATCTATATATATTTATATTTATATATATATATATATATATATATATATATATATATATATATATATATATATATATATATATATATATATATATATATATATATATATATATATATGGTTGAAATGCTCGTGACTGACTAGTTGATGAAAGAACTTCGAAAACCAACTAAAAGGTATCTGTTCGTGGGGCTGCAGTCAAAATTTTGGGAGTGCCAAGGAAAAAAAAAGAAACTCCTTTTGTATTCTGTCAAACTTCGAGAAGTTTCAATGAACACATACAATTTACTGTAGAAACAGAATGTGAACAACGTATCCCTTTCTTAGATATGAAAGTTTGTAGAGATATCGAAGGTGTCTTGCGCTCTAAGTAGTATCGTAAACCCATTTGAAGTGATAGATACATAAATTACCATTCATACCATCCATATAAGATGAAAAATAATTTGATAAGAGCGATGAAGAGTAGAGCCATCAGGTTGTAACATCCTATTTACAGACAAGAAAGCTTGAATAAACTTGAACATATTCTGTTTGAGAATTCTTATCCTTGCAAATTGATAAAGAATATTTTGTTTAACTCTCAGGGCATGTTTGTCCTGAACATTGTAGTTGGTGCCACCCTTATTAACAGTAGTGTTACAGATGTCACTCAAAATAACCCAAGTCCAATTTATAGATCTCTTATTTATATTGAACAATTTACGAATAGACTTATTAACATTTTTAAATCTGTAAACCTTAGGATTGCTAATAAGAATGTGATACTGTGTCTGAGCTCTTTTCAAGAACTAAAGTTTACAAGATAGAGTGTAGGGATTGTGATCAGTCATACATAGGGCAAACATCACGTAACCTGTTGGGAAGAATTGCGTCTCATAGGAGTGATATTAGGTGTAGTAAATTATCTTGTTATTTTACTGAGCATACAATCAAACAGAACCATGCGGTGAATTTTGATGATGCCAGGATTCTTGGTGTTGAAAGGAATTTGTTTAAACGTTAGGTTGGATATAAGTAATCTCAGTTCTATTTACACGTATATACTCAGGTTACATAATGATAAATTCAAGGGTAATTCAACTGACATTTCTTCTTTGTTATAAAATTGACATATTTAGTAGTTTTTCTTTAAATGATTTGTTTTTTTTTTGTTTACTGTGTTTTGTTTTGTATTAGGTTGGTTTTTGTTTCCATTCCTTGCCTTTAAGTAAATTGACATTTGTAAGCATTTAACTGGGGGGAATTATTGTACTTATGGTTGTACCGTGGTGGGATGTTAAAAATTTTTCATTGACTCTGTTTCTTAGAGATGCTAAATTGACTGTTCTGTTGTTTGATGAAGATGTTAGTTTCCTTCAATACTTTCGTTTGTAAGTAGTATCATCCTATCATTTTAGTGTTTTTGAAGTGTACCTAGTCTGATTGTTTCTTAATTTCTTTTAGTTAGTCCTGAAGAAGAGAACAAAACACCAGAATTTCTAGAGATGTATTTCAAGCAATTGGTAATAGACTCTTGGATATAGTGAACACTTCACTCACGTATGGTGAGTTCCCTGAGGTATGGAAGACTGCGATAGTTATTCCAATACAAAAGGTTCCTGACACTCAGGTTTGTGAGGAATTCAGAGGAATTAATACAGTTCCGGTGTTTGAAAAGATAATAGAACTTGTGATAAAACAACAACTTATAGATTTTTGTGACAGAAATGAAGTATTATGCGGCTCCCAATCTGGTTTTCGTGCGCGACACTCATGTGAAAGTTCAAATTTGAAAGTGTATGATAGGTGGGTTAGGGAAATCGATAAAGGTAAAATAATATTAGTGGTTTTTCTAGACTTTCAAAGAGCATTTGAAACTATAGATAGAACTTTTTTGATAAAAAAATTAAGTAAAATGGGACTGTCGGGAAATATCATAAAATGGTTTAGTTCCTATTTAAAAAAGAGATCTCAAAAACTTAGATTTAATAATTCGATATCGACATCTAGAATTAATGAATATGGAGTTCCACAAGGAACGGTGTTAGGCCCTCTATTGTTTATTTTGTATGTAAATGACATTGTTAAGTATGTAAGAAATTCTGAGATCTCAATGTTTGCCGATGACACAATTCTTTATGTAACGCGCGAGGATATTACATTTATGTCACAATCACTGCAAATTGACTTAGATAAGTTATATATATGGTTATGAGACAACAACATGAAAATTAATGTTAAAAAATCAAAATTTATGATTGTTGGCAGTGAATACAAGATAAAAAATTTAAGTGAAACTGACCTAAAAGTAAAAATTAATGCAGAAGTAATTGATAGAATAGATAAAATGAAGTATCTTGGCATAATAATTGACGAAAACTTAAATTTAAAAGCGCAAGCAGAGTACATTGCAAATAAGATGTCAAAAAAAATTAGCCTTTTATACAGATTAAGAAGTAAAATTGATATGAACACAACCTTATTATTGTTTAAGACATTGACACTACCTCACATTGATTATTGTTCGTCACTTTTATTAAATCTACAAAAAAATTGTATTGATAGATTGCAGAAAATACAAAATCGGGGTATGAGAGTAGTACTAAAATGTAACAAAAGTACACCTATTAAAAATATGTTGTCAGCATTACAATTAATGAGTGTAAATCAGGGAATAACTTATCGAACATTAGATTATATATATATAGGATCAAACAAAGAATGTTACCTAATTATCTAAGAGAAAATTTGCAGTTTGTTAGTTAATACCATGGTTATCAGACCAGACATCGAAACGACGTACAAATAGATACCTATAGGACACAAAGTATGTATCAATCCACGATGAGTAGGGGGCTTGTATTTTACAATAAACTGCCCATAAATATAAAGTACTGTCAGAACTACCGAGATTTCAAGAGATACTTGATGGAGTATACTTTCGAAAACTATTTGTAATAAATTAAATGTAAACTGTTAGTTGATAATAGCTTTGTGCTAAATGAAGATTATTATTATTATTATTATTATAAAAAATTCTCGAAAGCTTGACAGAATACAAAGGGAGTTTTCCTTTTTTCCTTGGCACTCCCAAAATTTTAACAGCAGTTCTTATATATATATTCATATATATATATATATATATATATATATATATATTATATATATATATATATATATATATATATATATATATATATATATATATATATATATTTATATATAAATATATATGTATATATATATATATGAAAATCTTGGTTCTCGGGATGAACCGCGTAAAAGATTTGAAAAATCTCGACGTTTCGGCTCTTTTTGCGAAGCCATCTTCAGGAGAATGTAGCGGTGATGGCTCAGGTGGCATCGCTCTCGACTAGCAATCGAGAGGACGTGGGTTCGACTCCCACGACAAACCAACAAATTTTCCATACCACCGCTACCGTGTTTCGGAGGACACGTTAAGCCGTCGGTCCCCCTGGGTTAGTACGCCTCGGTACTAATTACCTAAAACAGGGTTAAAGAGGCAACTGACGCCGGAATACCGCACATCATGTGTAGGCACCCCGGCAATAATGCCATACGACTATTATTATTCAGGAGAATTACAAGGGAAAATAATTCAGATACGTGGCCTCAACTTGCCTACTCCACGATTCGAATTAGGAGGAATCGGAAACAATACGATTGCGTGGTCTCAACATGCCTACTCCACTAACCGTACTGCTTCTTGTCAACTCTGAAGTCTCAACCTGCCTACTCTTCAGAGTCAACTGACGGGCCGATCGTCGCGTGGCCTTATTTATAGGGAAGGAGGGCGGGTACTCTACTGACGTAGTTATTGACGTAGTTATTGACGTAGTATTGACGTCAATGGGGTATTCACGCACGGTATCAGTGCGGGATGCACTCCGATTGGGTGTGACACGGCGACCACTGAGAAGCGGCTTCCATGCTGATGGGAGTCTGTGACTGTCATCTCTGGTGTTCAAACAATTTGGACGTTTTTCTATTTCTACAGCTTCACGAAATATTCGGGATTTGAATGATCGGACGGGAGCAATAGTTCTTGTATTGGGGAAATCGATAATGTGGCCTGTTTGGGTGTGATGTTGGGAAAGGGCGTTGGTGATATCTGAAAGTCTTACTGAAAGTGAATGTTCCTTAGCACGGACCTGAATTCGTCGGTTCGTTTGTCCTATATAAGAACGAGGACAATTGGAACAGGGAATCTCATAAACATCGTGTTTTTCGTTAGGAATTTTATCCTTGATGGATCTGATTAGATGGGAGAGTTTTTGTTGGGTGGTGAATATTGTTTTGATGTTTGTGTTTTTGAGAGATCTTGCGATCTTATCTGTTACTCCTTTGATGTAAGGAAGGAATAATTTAGGTGTAGATTCTTGGTCAGTGGGATTGGAACGTGGTAGAGGTGGGGTGATGTTTGTGTGTTTGCGTATGTTCTTGTTGATTTGATATGTGTTGTAACCGTTCTGTAATAATATATGTTTTAGAGTCTTGAGTTCTGATTCACGGTGTTCGTCGTCAGATAGTCGAATGGAGCGGTAGATTAGAGTATTAACTACAGAGTTAGGTTGAGAGGGATGGTGGTGACTCTGGGCGTTCAGATAACGGTTTGTATGGGTGGGTTTACGATAAACTGAATAGGAGAAGCCTTGGGATGGAAGTTTTTTGAATCATTTGAATGGCATACATCCAAGTATCTAATTCACAATGGAAGTGGAAAACGATGAGTCTCTGCCATTCCTCGATGTCATGGTCAAAAAACTTCCATCCCAAGGCTTCTCCTATTCAGTTTATCGTAAACTCACCCATACAAACCGTTATCTGAACGCCCAGTCTCACCACCATCCTTCCCAACTTAACTCTGTAGTTAATACTCTAATCTACCGCTCCATTCGACTATCTGACGACGAACACCGTGAATCAGAACTCAAGACTCTAAAACATATATTATTACAGAACGGTTACAACACATATCAAATCAATAAGAACATACGCAAACACACAAACATCACCCCACCTCTACCACGTTCCAATCCCACTGACCAAGAATCTACACCTAAATTATTCCTTCCTTACATCAAAGGAGTAACAGATAAGATCGCAAGATCTCTCAAAAACACAAACATCAAAACAATATTCACCACCCAACAAAAACTCTCCCATCTAATCAGATCCGTCAAGGATAAAATTCCTAACGAAAATCACGGTGTTAATGAGATTCCCTGTTCCAATTGTCCTCGTTCTTATATAGGACAAACGAACCGACGAATTCAGGTCCGTGCCAAGGAACATTCACTTTCAGTAAGACATTCAGATATCACCAACGCCCTTTCCCAACATCACACCCAAACAGGCCACATTATCGATTTCCCCAATACAAGAACTATTGCTCCCGTCCGATCATTCAAATCCCGAATATTTCGTGAAGCTGTAGAAATAGAAAAACGTCCAAATTGTTTGAACACCAGAGATGACAGTCACAGACTCCCATCAGCATGGAAGCCGCTTCTCAGTGGTCGCCGTGTCACACCCAATCGGAGTGCGTCCCGCACTGATACCGTGCGTGAATACCCCATTGCGTCAATACTACGTCAATAACTACGTCAATAACTACGTCAGTAGAGTACCCGCCCTCCTTCCCTATAAATACGGCCACGCGACGATCGGCCCGTCAGTTGACTCTGAAGAGTAGGCAGGTTAAGACTTCAGAGTTGACAGGAAGCAGTACGGTTGGTGGAGTAGGCAGTTTGAGACCACGCAATCGTATTATTTCCGATTCCTCCTAATTCGATTCGTGGAGTAGGCAGATTGAGGCCACGTATCTGAATTAATTTCCCTTGTAATTCTCCTGAAGATGGCTTCGCAAAAGGAGCCGAAACGTCGAGATTTTTCAAATCTTTTACGCGGTTCATCCCGAGAACCAAGTTTTTCAAATACTTTCGACCGCGGAAATCTTTCTGAACATATATATATATATATATATATATATATATATATATATATATATATATATATATATAAGTATATATATACAAATAAATATATATATATATATATATATATATATATATATATATATATATATATATATATATATATATATATATATATATATATATATATATATATATATATATATTTTTTTTTTTGATTGATTGGGCCTATACTTGGTGTAAATTAATAAACATATTGAAACAATGGTTAAAAATAACAATTTACACATTTATTTATAAAAAATAACGCATTGACGCACGTTTCGGTGAACTTCACCTTCTTTCAGATGCTTAATTGCAAAAAACTGAGCATCTGAAGAAGGTGAAGTTCCACCGAAACGTGCGTCATGCGTTAATTTTTTTATAATAAATGTGTAAATTGTTACTTTTTAACCATTGTTTCAATATATATATATTTATATATAAATATATATGTATATATTATATATATATATATATTATATATATATATATTAAATATTATATATATATATATAATAAGTATATATATATATATATATATATATATATATATATATATATATATATATATATATATATATATATATATATATATAAATATATGATCTCTTGAAAATTATTAGCAATAAACAGGCTTGTTGAATCTTAAAATACTCGATTTTATTAAAAAGTTGACGTTTCGCCACGACATTCGTGGCTTTATCAAAACTATTTTAATATAGCAACGAATGTCGTGGCGAAACGTCAACTTTTTAATAAAATCGAGTTTTTCAAGATTCAACAAGCCTGTTATTGCTAATAATTTTCAAGAGATTAGAAATAGTTCACAGGCAACAACAATTCGAATGAATATAAATATATATATATATATATGTATGTATATATATATATATATATATATATATATATATATACATATATTTATATATTTATATATTTATATGTATTATATATATAACTTCATAAAGAAACAAAAACTAACTTTTCACAGGTTTAAATAAAATTTAATGAGTAAATGAGTAAACGCGTTTCGTCATAACATTGACTTCATCTCGTACTAAATTAGGCTAAGAGCCCCCCTGTGTTCAATTTTTGTATAAATAGATTGTTTTGTGATACCATAATTTAGTACGAGATGAAGTCAATGTTATGACGAAACGCGTTTACTCATTAAATTTTATTTAAACCTGTGAAAAGTTAGTTTTTTGTTTCTTTATGAAGTTATGAATATGAACTTTCACCAAGGAAATGCCAATTCAATTCAATATTATATATATATATGTATATATATATATATATATATATATATATATATATATATATATATATATATATATATATATATATATATATATATATATATAAATGAAAAGTAAATAATAAGAAACAACTTGTCTAAAAACCACAAAATGAAAATAACTTTTTATTCGACTAGTTTCGCCTGTTACAGCATTATCAAGACTGAATACGTCGTATTCAGTCTTGATAATGCTGTAACAGGCGAAACTAGTCGAATAAAAAGTTATTTTCATTTTGTGTGGTTTTTAAGACAAGTTGTTTTCTTATTATTTAATTTTTTTAATATAAATATGAAACTACCACAGAGTTGATTCATCGTCCATCGAATTTATATATATATATATATATATATATTTTTTTATATATATATATATATATATATATATATATTATATATATATATATATATATATATATATATATATATATATATATATATATATATATATATATATATTATATATATATATATATATATATAAATATATATATATAAATATATATATATATATATATATATATATTATATATATATATATATATATATATATATATATATATATATATATATATATATATAATATATATATTTATATATATATATATATATATATATATATATATATATATATATATATATATATATATATATATATATGTCAATCATGAAAACATTTTTGAAAATTGTGGTTCAGGAGTTCTAAAACGGATGAAAAACCGTTCTTGACTGCTTTCCTTCGATATATTGCAGTATGTATTTTGTGGGTAAATACGATTGAAAATGAGGAGCCATAAACGTCTGATGATTCGGAATACATGTTAATTTCCTTTGGATATTTCAATATAGGTACACCGTTTTGAGCAGTTATTTTTATTTATTCAGTTTTGAAATATTTAAGTACTTTTCAGGGTACAGTATTTTATTTCAATTTCTTTATTTCACGGAAATACTATTTGATCTTTGAGAAGCTTTCAGTATTCCAATTACAGATTTAGTAGAACATTCATCTGTGACCACGAAAATTGCAGACATGCAATTGAAAAAATACACATATAAAGCTATTATTACACTATTACGTTTATCACTAGGTATTGTTTTTCACTCATTTATGGTAGACAGTTCACTGAACAGTATACTGTTAGTAATTAGGAGAGCAAATAAAATAGAACTTTTGTTGATCAAAAAACAGAGAAATCTTCCAAAGGTTATAATTTTATGAATAAACAACATTCTCGGAACTGATTTTATCTCCGAAGTAATCTCAATGACGAATTTCAACAGACTTCTCATTAATCTTATATAAACTAATTTCACTACTAATAGATAATAGCCAATGGATTTAGTATTTAGTTTTTTTTCAGTAGTCGTCAACATAAAAGTGATCTTGAAAAATCTACGAATATCAAACTCATTGTTCGAAAGATTTCAAGATCCAATCACTTCAATTATTCTACTCGTGGAGATTGATCATGTTTTTGTGAATTGTAATAAACATAATCATATACACTCAAATTGAGAACTATGATGAAACTACTTCATGATTTGGGAAAATAATAATTACATATATGTTCACCTTTAAGGATTTGCGGCCCAATTCTGTATTCTGTATTTTTGGGAGTGCAGTCGAGACCACAGCACTTAGGCCCCATTGGGCCCTTTGTGCATCCTCCCCGGGAACATCACCAGCCTAGGCTCCCAACCATCCCAGTCGTTTGAAAAAGAGGGTGATTGCACCTAGGGGGATTTCCCTCAAGGTGGCTAAAGTTGGCCACCGTTCACCCAGAATGGATTCTCGGAGTGACAGGACAGCGGAGCATTCACAGAGGACATGCTGTACTGTCTCGTCTTCCTGTTCACAGCCTCTGCAGAGAGGTGTGTCGCTTAATCCCATATTAAATAAGGGCTTCCGAAGTTGGCAGTGTCCCGTTAAGATTCCCACGACGTTGCGTAGTTTTCCTCTGGGCATCGACAGGTAAGTCATTGCTGCCTCTTTATTGGGATAATTTAAAAGTTCCCTGGCTAGTCTGCAGGGTGGTTGTTTCATCCCATAGGATTTTGAATTTTGATGGGTGTTCTCTTTCATCATTTGTGACTTTTCTGTCAGCGGTAGTAGGCTGGAAGGGCCAGGACCGAATATTTCCAGGCCGGCTGCTTTTCTAGCCAATTCGTCAGCTTTTTTGTTGCCATTGCATCTCGAGTGGCCTTTAACCCAGCACACCATGATTTGGTTTGTGTGGGCTGCACCCGCAAGTGCTGATGGCATTCCCATAGTGACTGTGAAGTTATTTTATGATTCTTCAGGGCCAGTAATGATTGTCTACTATCTGTGTAGATTTTAATGTTTTTGTTCGTTATGTTCCTACGAGCAATCTCGTTCGCGGCTATGGTTATGCCCGTTAGCTCTGTCTGAACTATGTTGGCACATTTTGTCCATGGTCCACTTAAGTTGAAATCGCAGGTGTCTCGAATATATTCCACAGCCTGCTCCTTTTTCTCGCTCTGATCCGTCCGTGAAAATATTGATCGTTCCTTCATCGGAGGTCTCTTTTCCATTGTTTGTGTGTATTGAGTAGGATGTGTCAAAAACCAATCGCGGGGGAATGCGGTCTGCCTTACCCTGTAGCAGGGGCATCGTGTTAGTAGCCTCAAGCCACTTGCGACGTCTAGTCTCCCCACATCCTACTTCTGGCTTTTATACCAATAGTCTCAAGGCGTGCCATAGTTGCCAAGGCCACTTCTTGTAGATAAATATCCAAAGGTGGCAGGCATAGCATTACCTCTATTGCCCTAGTTGGTGTTGTTCGCATAGCTCCGGTCACACTTAGACACGCGGTCCTTTGTATCTGCCCAAGCTTGAGTTTGCTGTTGCCTGTTGGCTTTTAGGCCACCAGACAACGGCTCCATAGGCTATCATCGGTCTCACGATGGCAGTATATATCCACATGACCACCTGGGTTTTAGTCCCCAGGTTTTCCCCATGATCCTGCGGCACTGTCCGTAGGAGATCTGTGCCTTTTTTAGTCTTCTCTCCAGGTGAAGATTCCAAGTGAGTTTTGGCGTCAAAGGTCACTCCCAGATATTTGACCTCTGACATGAAACTTAATTCTGTGTTTTAGGAGAACAGGTGCTTTTAATGGCCCCAGTTTCCTTTCTTTGTGAAGAGAACCATCTCCGTCTTTCTGGGGTTGATTGATAGAGAGTTCTCCTCACACCATTTTTTCGATTATTCTCAGGGCACTCTGCATTCTGTCGCACAGAACTCCTTCAAATTTTCCACTTAGCAGTATCGTTAAGTCATCTGCGTATGCAATTGAGTAGAATTCCTCATCGCAGAGGCGGCGCAAGAGGCTGTCGAGAACTAGGTTCCATAGCAGCGGAGATAGGACACCCCCTGCGGACAGCCTCTCGCGACCATTCCCCTGACGACGATGTTGTCTACACTGATTCTAACAGCTCTTTTGAGAGCATGTTTGAGATCCAGCCCCTGACAGTCTGAGGAACACCTCTGTCTGCCAGTGCGGATTCAATTTTGGGGAAGTGGTTTTGTCAAACGCACCCTCAATGTCTAATGAACACCCCCAGGGTGGACTCTTTGTTGTCCAGAGATTTCTCAATTCGACCAGCAACCAGATGGAGGGCTGTGTCGGTGGATCTGCCTGGGGTATATGCGTGCTGGTTGGGATGCAGTGGTTGTGTATTCAAAATAGCATCCCTTAGGTATCGTTCGCATAGTCTCTCCATTGTTTTCAGCAGAGAAACGAGGTCAGACTAATTGGTCGTTATGCTTTGGGTGTGGTGTAATCCATTCTACCTGTCTTAGGAATAAATACCACCCTCACCTCCCTCCACGGCTGTGCTATGTACCGGCGCGCCAAGCACGTCCTGAACATCCTCATCAGGTGCGTCATTAATTCGCCCAAGCCCCACTGTAGCAAGGCGGGGTAAATGCCGTCAATGCCTGGTGATTTGAAGGGTGAGAAGGTCTGTATTGCCCAGCCTATTCTGTCTTCAGTAACTATTTGGTTGGCTTGTTGCCACTCCAAGTCTGAAGGTTCTATTTCAATTTCAGTTGGCCATTCCTTCCCTTTTGTGACCACGGAATTGGGGAAGTGAGTTTGCATAAGCAACTCTAGGCTTTCACGAAGATCAGCAGTTGTGGTGCCGTCTTCTTTCTTCAGTAGACCTAAATTTGTGTCTCGATCTTTAGCAAGGATTTTACAAAGCCTAGCGGCCTCTGAGTAGTCTTCGACTTCCTCACAGTAGGCTCTCCATGCTTCTCTTTGTTTTTGTCTAACTAGGTTTTTGAACTGCCTCAGATGCTTCTTGTACTGGTTCCAGTCTGGGGCAAGTTTTGTCATTTTAGCCCGATTGAATGATTTCCTAGCCATCTTCTTGCGGCCCAATTTTCCAGCATAATTTGTATCGCGCTCCAGCATGCAATAAAATGTAAAAAATAATAATAAATATTCGGCTCTTAACCTAGATTACTGAAAATTGTAATTAAATACGTAAATTCATGAATTAGTAAAAGATTCGCGTTTTTCGTTTTTGCGTTTCCCCAACTGTGGACATATGAATAAAGAAGTATTGTTTATTTCATGTTTCAAGAAAATGCATCGATATAATTCCTAGAGTTTTATATTTTCATTGAAATAATTTTTTGTTTCAACTATGAATAGAAACTGCATAAATTAAAATAATTGAAAAAATAACGATGGTTTTGTGTTTTATGAGAATATTATCATTCATACAATAAAAAAATAATTTCACGTTTCAAATATATTTCGTGAATAAAAATATTTAGAAATGAATAATTGAACAAATATCGTTGATTTTATGTTTTATGGAAATATATCATGTATCCAATAATTGAATAGTTTCACATTTTATTTGAAATATATTCTGTAAAAGAAAACATTAAAATGAAAATAAATTGGAAGAAAATTGTTGATTCTATTTTTCATGGAAATACATCGATGCATCGAGAAATAAAATAGGTCAGCGTTATCAGTTAAATATAGTTTCGTTCAATTAATGCTAAAACAAAATCATTTGAAAATTCGTAATTCGAAATAATGAAAATACATTGACGATGATATAAAATAATTTTTCATTATCACTAAAAAATTTTTTTGTGGCATACAATACATTTTTGCATTGATACTGGAAAATTTAAATAATCGAAAAACTATCGTTGATTGACATTCGTTGGTTTATGAAAAAGTATGGATGAATTGA
Organism: Cynegetis impunctata; assembly: GCA_030704885.1. Classification (NCBI taxonomy): domain Eukaryota; kingdom Metazoa; phylum Arthropoda; class Insecta; order Coleoptera; family Coccinellidae; genus Cynegetis; species Cynegetis impunctata. The sequence goes on from JARQZK010003740.1 coordinate 127,103, forward strand.
GAAATAAAAATGTTCAATATTTCCAATAAAATAATTTCTTGCTTCAAGTGTGAATTGTGTTTCACAATTTCATGAAAATATGGTTCACAAAACCTCTAAAATTGAATAATTGAAAGTATTTCCTTGATTCAATATTTTATAAAAATACTTCGAAAGATTAAGAAGTAAAATAGTGTAACATATTCAATGAAATATTTTATCTTCCTAATTTGAATCAAAAATGTAAAAATAAAAATAATTGCAAAAATAACGTTGATTCATCAATGTTTTATGAAAATGCATCTACACATACAGACATACTCCTAGAATAGTCTAACATTTTCACTGAAATAGTTTTTGTATCATGTGTATTCAACTCTGGAAAATATAAATAATAGAAAAAGTATAGTTGATTCAATGTTTTATAAAAAACTACCTATCGATGCATTCATTTAAGCATACAATATTCCTGCGCGTATATTACGATATGGTCATTCATTTATTCGATATTTATCAAGTTATTCAAGAAAAATACAAATATTTTCAAATTTGATTTGAAATGTTACTTTTTTGGTGTATTGCATTGTTTCGGGACCAACTTGAACAGTAAGGTGTTTCTTGCGTTACTTAATTGTGGGTTTTCATGAGAAAATTAGCAAATATTGTCTATTTTGAATAGTCACGTTCATGTTATTAAACGGTAGATTCCACTGCGGGATATGGGAAATCGGCATCGGCATTTCTATTGGATGGAGAAACAGAAATCACAAAAATAATTAAAAAATATAAACCGGGATTGTTATTTCGGTCACATCATCGTAGTAAGTAGAAAAATCTGCTAATAACATACGAAATTGTAGGTTATACTATAATTGCTTTCAAACTAAAGATAAAATTCTCAGCATTTTTATTCAATGCCAAAGATATCACTTCAAAATCTGAAAGTTCAGGGGTTTACAACTTGATTTCTCCTGTATGTAAAGGAGTGTATATAAGTCAGCCTGGTCGATCATACAAAACAAGAGTCAAAAAACACCAAAAATCAAATAGAACAGATTCAAAGTTTTCAAATCATCGACTGTTTCCACAAATAGATAATTTCCAAATTAATCATAATACAAGAGGCGATGTCTTGCTGAACGACCAGATTGACTTGATATATTCTCCTATATTTAGTGCATTCAAACAATGAGGTTTTTCAAAGAACTTGTACCAGTTTGGGAAACCAACTTCGATCAACCGTTCATAAAATATGTTGCTCTTGTCTATTATCTCTAATAATTCTACCCGCAAATTCATATTCTGTGTTTAGGTTTTAATTCAATCTACCCGATGATGGTCGAATGACCGAAATCGCAGTTCATATCTTTTAATTAGTAATGTGATAATAAATATAGAATATTCAAGTTTCTTTTTTGTTCATCGTGTTAAATTATCACATAGTAACTACGGATTCCTTCAACTTTCAGATGGAATACATCGAAAGTTGCATCTCTGTTTTCTAATGTACTGGTAGATTAAGACAATTGAAGAAAAAACGTCGTTATCGTTTCACTATGTGAATATGTTTGAATAGAAATAGGATTCCACGAAGCAATGCAATATCAGTGAATTTTATTTGACGTGTCTTTTAGGTTAAACCGTGAAAAATAAAAAATTGGAAAAATATTGTTGTTTGGGATTTCATGTTTCATGAAAAAATATCTTTGCATCCATTCAAGTACACAAAATTCCTACGAATTTGTTAGGATATGGGCATTCATTATATTTGATATTTATCAAATTATTCTAACAAAAAATGCAAAGATTTTCAAATTTGATTCAAAATGTTACTTTTTTGGTGTATTGCATTCAAAATATTCCGGGACCAACTTGAACAAGAAGGTATATCATGCGTTAATTGTAGGTTTTTACAATGACATAAGTAAATAATGTCTATTCTAAATAGTCACGATCATTAAACAGTGGTTTTTACTATGGGATATCAAAAATACATCGGTGTTTCCATTGGATAGATTATATCGGAAGTATGGATCGCTGTTTTCCAATGTACTGATAAATTATGACAACTAAAAGAATTATGATATGGCCTCATTATGTTAATATGTTCTTATCAGAATAGCTCTGTTTTTTATTGGAATATTGATAACTTCAACTGTGAAAATATAAATTAATGAAGAAATATTGTTTATTTCTTGTATTAAGAAAAATGCTTGGAAATGTGGTTTCACATTTTCATTAAAATAATTTTCTGTTTCAGCTGTGAACAGAAAGTGTTAAATATAAATGATAAAAAAAATAACGTTGATTTTATGTTACATGAGTAAATATCATGAATACAATAATAAAATAGTTCAACATTTCATTTGAAATGTATTAAAGAATAAAAACAGTGAAATATAAATAATTGAAAGAATATCGTTGATTAAATGTATCATAGAAATACATCGATGCATCCAGAAATGAATCAGATCTCCATTATCATTTAAATATCGTTTCGGTTCTATTGTGAATAAGAATGGAAAAAACCTTAATATTTGAAATTCGATATTATATGATCATACGTCGACCCTTTTATAAAAAAGTTTTACATTTTATGGATTAAAACTGAAAAAAGTACGAATAATCGAAAAAATATCTATGAATGAGATTCGATGTTTCAGAAAAAAATAACAGAGCATTCAGTAATGAAAATGATCTATATTTTCATTGAAATAATTTTCTGCTCAACTGTAAATAAAAAGACTATTGTTACATTTTAATGAAAATATGATTCATCATGAACAGAAACTGCGAAATATGAATAGTTGAACATATTTCCTTGATTCGCTGTTTCATGAAAATCGAGGCATCCAGAAATAAAATATTTTTTCGTTTCTATTAAAATAGTTCTATGCTGCATGGTGAATTGAAACTAAAAATGTAAGTAATTGAAAAAACTTCGTTGATTTGGTGTTTAATGAATATACATCAATGCATCTCATAAATCACAAGCATTTCGAAACACCGATCGATTCGATGCTTTGTATTGCAAATTTCAAATACATTCGAAGCATCGACGTATATCGAATATCAGTTTACAAGGTAATATCCTTTTCAAGCAAACGACAAAATTTTACGAAATAAAATATTAAAAGTTTGAGAAATTTTATAAACTGAAAATATCCTCAAAGAACATGCCTGGTTCTCATCATCACGAAAAATATTTAAGAAACATTGAAGATGAAATAATTGCCTTTTGTATTTAGTCTCAGAATGAAAATAAAATAATTATTAATATAAGAATAGCCAAACACTTTAGGACCGGTGCAAAACAAAAAGTAATTTTTTTGCACCACTATATTTCTCAGGATTATTTATGCAAAAAAAACTTCGTTGATTTGATGTTTCATGAATATACATCAATGCATCTCATAAATCACAAGCATTTCGAAACACCGATCGATTCGATGCTTTGTATTGCAAATTTCAAATACATTCGAAATATCAACGTATATCGAATATCAGTTCATAAGGTAATATCATTTTCAAGCAAACGACAAAATTTTACGAAATAAAATATTAAAAGTTTGAGAAATTTTATAAACTGAAAATATCCTCAAAGAACATGTCTGGTTCTCATCATCACGAAAAATATTTAAGAAACATTGAAGATGAAATAATTGCCTTTTGTATTTAGTCTCAAAATAAAAATAAAATAATTATTAATATAAGAATAGCCAAACACTTTAGGACCGGTGCAAAACAAAAAATAATTTATTTGCACCACTTTATCAAAACACGATAGGGTGTATTAAAAGATATTATCAATAAAATATAATCCATAAAATGAAGATCATTCAAAGAAGATCGTTTGTCAGGTTTCGAAGAATACGCCTACATCAGCGGCTCAATCGAAATTTGTGTGTTTTGAAATGTCTACGTTCCGTGAGAACACTATTAAATTAGATTTTAAAAATGTTAGGAAAAAGCCAACAAACTTAGCATTACATAGATGGATCAGGAAGAAATTACAGTTAAAAATCGATCAAATAATATAAATTCAATTCGACCACATTCGATATAAAGTATTCATCGGTGTTATTTCAATTGCGATAACGCAAGCGGTTGTGAACAAATTTTCAGATGGTGTGGCAAAGTATGTGGATGAAGACGGACAAGAATATGATATAGATATTGAAGAAGAAAATGACGATATATTGGTGAGAATATATGATTTTCCACCGAATCTTCCGAATGAAAATATTATCTCCAAATTATCCCTTTATGGAACCGTAAAATCGATTGAAAACGAAAAATATGCTGGAAATGAAGATTTATTTCCGGTTTTAACTGGAGTGAGAACAGTATGGATGACAATGAAAAACAAAGTACCGTCATACATCACAATAGGTCACATTACATCACTTATAACTTATCAAAATCAAGTGAGAACATGTGTGGTTTGTGATGAAACAGGACATGAGAGAAAAGAATGTCCCAAAGTAGCGAGAAATAGAATGAAAAATATAGTACGACCCAATGCCCCGGTAATTCATAATACTTCTTCTGCAACCCAAATAAAGAAATTGAAAATAATGAAAGAAATGAAGGAAAACAAGGGAACTTGGAAACAAAGTCAGTGACAATGGACCTAAGTAAAAAAGACAAAGATATTATTGAAAGTAGTCAAGATTATCAGTATGGTAGATCAGAAACATTAAACAAAAGAACCTTACAAAAACAAATATCGAGCGAAGAGGAGACTATACCAAAACTGAAAATCATAATAAAAGATAACCAAATAATTAAAATGTCGAACAAAAAGAAAAAATCAAAAGAAAAACAAAAGGATACGAATAGTGAAGAGAGAAATGCAGGTGATAATTAAACTCCTGTAGAAATGGATTTTGGTTCAGGAAATGATAAAAGTGAAAAAGAATTTTATTGAAGTTAGTTAGGGAATTGCATCTCGAGTAGGCTCAAAAGATATTGTAAATTTCTTTATTCTTAAATCAAAATGACTCAATTATTCACATTAGCTACGTTCAACTGTAACGGTCTAAAAAACAAAACCAAACAGAATTTGTTAATGGACTTTATTAGGAAGTACGATATTGATGTTCTCTTTTTTCAGGAATTGAACACCGATGCCGTACAGCTGCCAAAAAATAATGATTTTATGAGTAATATAGGAGATTCACAAAGAGGTACCGGAATCATATATAGGAAAGGTTTTAGTTTAAAGGATACATTATGTTCTGTCGATGGAATAATTATATCAACCTCGATAAACAATGTGAGATATGTAAATGTGTATGCTCCATCGGGAGCACAAAACTACAGAGAGCGAAATTTATTTTATGAAAAAGAATTAACCATTCATCTGAATTTCAAATCAACCCTATTTCTATTGGGTGATTTTAATTGCACGGTACACTCGTCGCAATCAAAAAATAGTACCAACATATGTAAAACTCCCACCAAAATTCTGAATGATTTACAATTAGAGGATCCATGGGATTTAATAAATAAAAATCAGGTTTCATTCACATACTTCAGAGAAAATACTGCCTCGAGGTTAGATCGTGTATATATTTCGAAAGAACACAAATATATTGTGCATAAAAGTAGTATTGTACTAGTACACTTCTCAGATCATAGCAGTCAAATAGTTTACCTAAAATATGACAAGCACAAATATTCAAATATTTTGAGGTGTGGATGGGGTTACTGGAAGATTAAATCTGCTTATTTCACAGATAAAATAATAGAAAAATTTAAATTAGAAATTATCAATTTGAGGAATTCTTCTTCATACAAAGATGGTTTTGTCAAATGGTGGTTTACAGTATAAGAAGAGAGCTATGACATTTTTTAAGAGCAAAGAATATGTGAGAAACTTGAAACAAAAACAAACATTAGAATTTTATCAGTGCTGAATAAGAAATTATGTCAAGGGGAAAACGTAGTCGAAGAATATAGGGAAATCAAAAGAATTATTCTTGAATTTAAGGAGAGATTTTTGAATGAGAGATTTCAGAATTATAATAAGGAACAAATCGAGAATAGATACGGGCTCTACGAATCAATAAAAAGTCGTAAAAATAAGAACTCAATAATAATGGAATTGAAAACAGATAGTGGAAGCTCACTTGAAAACTTGAAAAATATTTTAGAATACGCTAAAGATCAATTTGAAAATTCCTTCAAAAAGAAAACAGTATATGATGAACAAATTAGAATACTTCTGAATCAATTAGAACCAAAATTAAATGAAGAAGAAAATAGGGAAGTGACAAAAATCGTTACAACAAGGGAAATCGAATATATACTTAACATATCAAAGGAAATTGCCGAAGATCTTACAAAGTTGTTCAATGAAATGTTTCCTAACGCAAGTAAAATAACAACAGCGTTTTGCGAAGCTATAATAACGTTAATACCGAAGAAAAGAAAGAGCCAATGTTTGAATGATTTCAGAGATAACTCTACTGAATTCAGACTTCAAAATATTCTCCAAAATATTCGGAAAAGAGCAAACTTGCGGTACGCCAAAATCCATATTTAATAATCTAATGCTATTAAGAGATGTCGTTTTATATTCTGAAAATGATAAAACAAATACAGGTGCAATTTTAAGTTTAGAATTCTGTCGAGCTTTCGATAGAGTTTCCCACAGGTATCTGTGGTTAGTTAGAAAAAATTGATATGAGCGCCCTCATTATACCAGTTATAAAAAAGATATATGAAAAGGCATCATCAAAGTTACTCGTCAACGGTCTCATGTCACAATATTTTTCAATTCGATCATCAATTTGCCAAGGATGCCCTTATCGATGTTCCTATTCTGTATATCGCTAGATTCAGTCATCAAAATGCTAAGATTCAAAGCTGATTGGTAGAAAAATTCAGGACAATATTCATAAAGTTGCCGCCTATGCTGATGATATAGTTTTGTTCATTAAAAATGGGAATGAGATAAATACAATGAAAGAAATTATAAACATTTATGAAAAAGCGGCTGCTGGGGAATGAAAGGGATGCAACGGTTACAAATTATCAGAATTTCACAATCACAAATGAAATTAAGGTACTAGGGATGATTATCACTGGGAACTTTCGAAATATGATAAACTTAAATTGGCAGAAAGTGTGTAACTTAATAAGACAAACCTTAGCAATAAACTACACTCGAAAGCTTGACATAATTAAAAAAGTGTGGTTTGTCAATACATATACCTACCTTATCCAAAGTATGGTTTTTAAGTCATGTAATACCCATTCCGTTAGCGTATTCCCAAAAAGTTGTGTTACATACAGGCGACTTCATATGGAATCGGCATCTATATAGAATTTATAGAGAAAAACTTTATCTACCCTATAAAAAGGGGGGTTTGAATTTGATAAATGTATAACTCAAGGCCAAGGCTCTTTTTCTGAAAACACTCCTACTGACATGGATTACAGTACCAAATAAAGTTATATACAAATCACCTCTCAACAAAATTTTTGAAAACTCAGAAACCTTTACTCACCCATGCCTCAGACATACAACGAAGATAATAAACGATGTACATTAATAGGAAAAGGAAAATACTCCCAAACCAAAGAAATATATGGAGCGGAAAAGACACCTAGAATTCAAAAAAAATATGAGAATTTCAATTGGAAAAAAAATGGGAAAATATTTTAATTCATAACAACAGCCCCACAAAATGGAGATAATGTTCATACAAATTCATAAATGGGATATACCCAGTTAAATCAAAACTGAAAAAACATGCTATTTCGGACACGGACATGTGTGCTAAATGTAAAACCACAGATAATTTGAATCATAGATTGACTGGTTGCGGACATTCGGGGAATATTTGGAAATTTTATAAAGATGTAGTAAAACTCAAATTTCAGACAGAAATAGGGGATGATCCTAAAGTATTATTCGCCAAAACTATGAAGAAAGAAGACCTCAATGTATGGTGTTGGTTGCTTCACGCAATAATTTATAACAATATGGAAAAGCATTCAAATTTGACGGACTTCATATAAAAATTGAGAGTGGATAGATATCAAAAAATTATTAATAATGGAATTAGCTATTGTGAAATCCCCTGATAAATATAGAATAGGGTACTTAATTTTCAATAGTATAATCAAATCTGTGATAATAATAATTAAGTCAGTTAGAAATATGTTGTAAAATGGTGAAATAAAGGTGTTTTATTAAAAAAAAAACATGGATTTGAATAAAATTCAAAATTCTGCTTCCGCCACTTGCTAATTCATACTCGGAAACATATTTTTGTGAGAAATTTTTAATGTGGAACAAGTTGGTAAAATTTCAAGTTAATTAAGCTGTCCCATTTATCAGATATAACTCAACAGGCACTTAGTTCATTCGACTAAGAATTTCAAAAATGTTTTCTGTTCTGAATAAATGAAATAAGTAAACCAAATTGACAATGCGACTCATTATTTGAATTTATAAATTTGCGAAATTATCCAACAAATGATATTGAATGGAAAATAAAATCCACTATGTTTATATATGATGAAAATATTTTATCTTCACATACATCGGCGAAGGTAGTTACTTTAAATTGTGAGATATATACTATTTATAATTTTTATGCAAATTTCTCGGAATTCATTTAACGACCAAAACCCTAGACTATATGCAATAGGCGTATGAGAGTTCCAAGACGGCCAACGGAAATGCCCCAGTACATGGCGCCTGATATATATATATATATATATATATATATATATATATATATATATATATATATATATATATATATATATATATATATAAATATATATATATATATATATATATATATATATATCATCTAGGTCACATGGGATTCTCACCTAGAACTATGCCCTAGTTTGCTCAACCTGCTAGACAACGGCGGCTACTCACTACAAATGTTGTTTACAAATATTCATATCAAATAATTTTTTTTATGGTTTTCTTGTTTCCTTGAGCTTATTCAAATTAATCCAAACAAATATATACTTGAAAATCACTAATTATCACAAGAACATAGAGTCAATTTACTTAGAGTTTTGTTTCTTATAGGGTATATAATTGTAAGAGTAAACGAAGAATTTTTTCATAGGATAATAATAATGGAATTAAACAAACTTGTACAAATAAACCTTCAATTTCAAATATTGTTTTTCAACATTCATTGTAATATTTCCGGAAGTGTTCATAAACCTTCAATTTATTAGAATGTAGAACGTTCTTGATCATTCATAGTATTATTTTTGAAAACGAGTGGGCAGTAAAGCTCCGTCGTAAATTCGTAATCTACATTACAATAGCAGCTTGAAATCCTGCAAAAAATAAAATTTCAATATAAAACTTTCCGCGTTAGGAGAAATTATTGAAAACTTCCAAATAGCACCTCCCTCTCAAATCCACCCAATTCATGCACAAATTTTCAGTCTTCTAATTGAATTTGAAGTGGATGTAAAGATACTGAGTACTAGAAAATCCTTAAAAACGCATAAAATTTTCACATATATATATATACATATATATATATATATATATATATATATATATATATATATATATATATATATATATATATATATATATATATATATATATATATATATATATATATATATATATAAAATTATTATGTGTATATATATATATATATACATATATATATATATATATATATATATATATATATATATATAATATATATATACAATATATATATATATATATATATATATATATAAATATATATATATATATATATATATATATATATATATACAAGGGTGGATCCAGGCATTTATTTCGGATGGGACCATGAGTCTTAGGATGTATTTGTAGCGTAAAAAAATTGCACCTCCTTTTTTTAAACAGTAAACTGTGTGATTATCCGTAATTCAGCCAAACAACAAAATGGTGTATTAAAATAATAAAATTTTTTTATATAAAATAAAATAATTTATTAACTTTATTTAAAAACATTACATATTAAATAAAACGCTCAATATAATAAATGAAAGTACTAGTAATAATCGCTATAAATATTACAATTGTAAACGATAATTTGATCACATCTGCTTTTACATTTGCGTAATTGCAATATGAATGACTATGAGAGTGAGTGGTAGAATGACGATGAGATGATATGCTTAATTTAAGGTTGAATTGGTTATGCAGGTAGGTTCAAAATGAAGATTTCAAATTTTTTCTCAAATGTAAAATCCATTTAAAATGGTAAACTACACTAAGTATTTGAAGCATGAAAAATGATCCTTTAATTTAAATTTCATAAATAATAACAAGGTTAATCCACGTCAAAAGTACAATTGCAATCGATGTCTTTTGAATTGTCTCACTCATGAGCCAATTCATGAGGAATTTTTTTGCCATTTTTGCGAATTTCGAGGAGTATTTTACGGTTTTTACATTCTTGCTTTTCTCCTCCGAGTCTCCTGTAAATCTAAGCACATATTTGGATCGAACATATTTTACATCGAACATGGTTTTGTGAAAATTTCAAAAACGTTTTTACATAAATAAAAAGGCAAAAAGTTAAAAAAAAGGACCATATTGTCTCTTGGTTACCTGAATAATTGAACCATCTAAAATTTAGATGAAATCAATCCCATAAATATCTGAGACCGAAACCTTCAATTTGAGATTTTATAGAACCTTGTAGTAACAAAGACTTGATTCGCACAGTGATTTGAAATGCCGGAATATATACCTATATCTAAGTATGTAAATGGTAAATGGGTAAAAATTGGAATTAGCGCTACTCACCGTAGAACGGCCGTAACTTTGATTCTTCCTACCAACATTTTTCAACAGTCAAATGAAAGATTCTACTTTATATAACTCTCATTTCACTACAGATTTCCATTTAAAAAAATTAAATTTTGCGTAATAATAAACGACAATGCCATAATTTACCGCAATAGTAGCCCGATAGCTTTGAGAGATATTTTTAAGATTTAGCACACCTGAAGACTTATAATAACGTCTATTATAACACCGGAAGGAAAACTTTCAATTTGGCTGCTGAAACATGTAGATAGGTGGAAAAAGGAAAAAAAAAGGAAACACATTCCTCCATGAAGTATGTGTCAGGGAGACGGGCAGCTTGAGTTTGGAATCAACTCCTTCAGCCAGATCAGAGGATACACTTGTATGTACAAGTGATATTTATGCAACATAGGAAGTGTGGGTAGGGTTCAGAGGATTAATACTGGTCCAGCATTCGCCTTATAAGTTTGCAAGCAGTGACTTACATTACCATGAGGAAACCTCTGAAAAAAGTCAAGGCAGACCAGTCGGCCCCGGGGTTTGAACCTGATATGACCAGGGGTAATATTGAACACTATTTTCATGTAGAGATTTCTGATATTCGCGGTTTTTGAGATTTTGCGCTCATCCACAGCTCACCAGATTTAATAAGAAACTTGAAATCTGGTACGTGGATTAGGTTGATGGTAAAGTAAAATCTTTTGTGTTTTTTACGCTTTGCTACCGCTGCCATTTTTATGTAGAGCATTTCATGTTTGTTCGTGAATTTTGAGGTTTTGTGCACCTCCACAGTTCCGCCACATTTTGATAGAAGGTTGAGAATTCGTAGGTGTATTGAGTTGATATTAAAAAGTACTAAATATTATTCTATTTCCTCATTCGCCACCAATTTAATGTGGAGATTTCATAATAAAATGATTTTGTGGGTTTCGAGATTTCGCTCACCTCCACACAGTCCCTCTAAATTGACCTAAGATGTTCAGATGTTATTAGGACGAGGGGACTGCTGCATATGTATTTTTTCCATATAATTTTGTTATAATTTTTATTTTGGACTCAGAATATCAAAGTTGATATTTTTTTTTGTATCAGTTAATTGGCTTTGATGTATCAATGGATATAAAATCAATCAATCAAATAATTTATTTCCATTATCCTACATACATTTACAAATGTGTGGAAAGCGTCAAATATCTACAAATCACAATTTCAAATTGAAAAAACATTTGGAAAATACTCCTCCAAAGAATAAAACATATTCGTCAATAGATACTGCTTCAACTTCTGTTTGAAGCAAACCATGTTCCTTGCCTCCCTGATTTCATAGGGCAGGTGATTGTCGAGTCTTGGACCCAAACAGTTTGCGGACTTTCTGCCTATGTTATATCGTTGGAATAAATTGCGTATATCATTTCTGGCGCGTGTGTTCCTCTCATGTATATTTTTTTTCTTGAGAAATTTGCCCCTATTAAGATGAACATATGTGCTCAATTCCATCAGAAATAATCCGAACAGAGGCAAAATCCCATAACGTGCGAAAGGACCCCGGCAAGAAACTGTAATGCTTATGCCCTCTAAAGATCTCACTATGCGTTTCTGACTGATGAATATGTCCGCAGCACCTGAGGAAACGCCCCAAAAGCAAATTCCGTATCTCAGTCTAGAGTGAACCTCAAAATTATAAAATTTATTAGTTGTGGCAGCGTTAAACCTGTTCTCAGATTTCTCATAAGATATGATACACCCGAAAGCCTACCACAAATACCAACACCATGCTTCTTCCAGTTCAGATTCTCATCCATCTTATTCCTAGGAACTTACCATGCGACAGACCAGATAATCGATTTCCATCAATGATCAATGATTTCATATTTATCCACATTTTTTTGTGAATTTCTATACTGGACAATGTTAGTTTTGGAAACATTCAGTAATAGTCGATTTTCATTGAACCAGCTCAAAACGCTACCCATATTATCTTCACACTTTTTCCTAAGTTTCTCGCCAGTCCGTGAGACAATAAAGGATGTATCACCTGCAAAGTATGTGTCACGAATGCTCTCAATAACCACATTTGTTAAATCATTTATATATAGTATGAACAGCACCGGGCCAAGTACTGTTCCCTGTGGCACTCCTAGTTCAATCTCATTTACCCCCGAGTTTGCAAAAATAATCTCCTTTTCATTTATTATGTGGTACTGAGACAAACTGCTTTCGCCTTTTAAGGTGAGCAGAAACCCACCTAAGTGGCTCTCTCCTAATACCAACATCCTCAAGCTTCTCCAAGAGCCTATCATGTGATACGCAGTCGAAAGCCTCAGTCACTCACCGTTCTCCATTGATTCAGTTTTTCTCTCGACAACAGGATCAATTGCCATGGCAGTTGAAAAACCTTCACGAAACCCATATTGGCAGTAGGTATCATGTTTTTTTGAGAAAACTTTCCGGCCTAGACAAGAAGGCGTACTCAAATATTTTAGAGAAACATGAAGTGAGTGCTATCGGACGGTAATTTTTCTTAAGCTGCCTATCATTCTTCTTAAACACCGCCATAACTTTGCTCAATTTGAGAGCTTCAGGAAATGATCCACTCTCGAAAGACAAATTTAAGAGGTAACTTAGTGGCGAAGATATTGCATCCGCCACTCTTTTGAGCAGTAAACTAGCCCATAAATAAGGACCATCGATTGAGCTGAGAAGTCTTTTTTATGTTCTATTTACTACTAGCTTCGCCCGCTTGGGGAAATTACTTCAGTTGTTACACTGAATGACAATCAATTAAATAGAATTGAATAGAAAAGAAGTAAAAGTAATGTTCTAAGGTGCACCTCAACAATCTTCCTCCCCTCGCCCTGCTGACCACATAGCGCATTTTATTGTGTTTTCGCATAAACACATTCATAAAATCTAAACTACTTGTCAATACAATGTTATCTCTAAATCTACAAATCCGACTTTAAAATTTTTTTCACCAATATTCAGAAGAGACTTCCATGGTATACATAGACTACGTATTATCCCGTTGGAATAATAAGTGTTTTCGTGACGACGACCAATTTTGCATATAATAATCATCCATATATCAATAGAAGAACGGTATATTAATATCTATCTGTATATATACATATATATATATATATATATATATATATATATATATATATATATATATTATATATATATATATATATATATATATATATATATATATATATACATATATTTATATATATATACATATAGATATATATATATATATATATATACACATATATATATATATATATATATATATATATATATATATATATATATATATATATATATATATTTATTTGACTTGTTGTTGCCTGTGAACTATTTTTAACTTTTTGATAATTAATAACTGAAGACGGCCACAGCCGTAATGAAAATTTTTGAAAAAAGATAAATAGTACCCTATCTTTGACTTTTCAAAATCGAAATAATTTTAACCTATTTCGAACATAACGTGGGTAAAGGTTTCTGTGGTTTCCCTTACCATCTAATAATAACAGATTTGAATGTTAATATTGGACTGAATAGCACGTAATAAATAACAGAGAACGGCCACAGCCGAAAAATTTTGATGAAACATAGTACTCTTTTTAAACTATTCAAATTTTTTCAAATCAATAAATGTCAAAGAATTTTCAATTTTTTCAAAAGTTTTGATAAATCCACGAATGTTGTGGCGAAACGTCAACTTTTTAATAAAATCGAGTTTTTTGAGATTCACCAAGCCTGTTATTGCTAATAATTATCAAAAAGTTATATTTATATATATATATATATATATATATATATATATATATATATATATATATATATATATATATATAGTGGAGGATCAAATTATTAGGTGAATTCTTTTTTTACGAACGCTGCCTTAACGATAGGATATACTCAAATGTTTAAAGAAAAAGAACCTACTCAAGAAGGTCTATAGAAATGTCTTCGACAACGTATATCTATGTATATGTTGAAGTTAATACATTAATTGAATTCCACGCTGGCAACGCCGCGGCCATAGCTAGTATTTTATCAATTTGTGTATTGAACTTAACATTTAGGTATATATAGTCGTGGATTTCGATGAAGACTTTTCTGATTTATTCATTTTCTCTTACCGTTAATTCACTAGAACGTTTTTTCGTCGACTTTATTCAAAAAACTGGTCACAACGAAAAACCCTATTATTGAACTTCCAACCTAAAAATCCATTCTAAACAATGGTGAATGAATTTATGTAATTGGATTAGTAGTTTCTGAGTTTACCTCCTACATCAAAACATAAAATCTCACAAACTCACAAACTTATGAACATACAAACTTTCCCCTTCATGATATTAGTATAGATTTATTATAGTTGGTCCAATATTCAGAGTAATATTGAGATCTATGAATTAGGTATTTATGTTTCATCTATTTGTAAAAGATGCGGTAGGCTATAACTTATTATGGCCTACCATAAACTATTTGTTGAACCTCCCTTCAGATTATCCATAATGAATCTAGAAATTGCAATATACCTAAATATTAGTAAAAATTAAAGACCCATAATTGAAACATCTTCTACATACGTCAATAGGTTAACTTGCGTTATTTGAATATTAATCATTCATTTGTCATTTGAGTCATGCTGATATAATTACAAATCATACTTCCAGACAATTATTCTTCAATTTGCTGTGAAAAATACTTTTCCTCTCCGATTATTCAGAGAATTACAGAATTGCAGAATTACATCGTGAAGATAATTCTAAAGAAACCCAGACTGTGTCACACAAGTTTGCTGTACTCATCAGATTTATATAACATTAAAACATTATATATCCTTGCAGTGTGTTGTTTTGTGCAATCTAATGAAAGTTTGAAGTCCAACTGTATTGCCCATGGCTATATGACCAGGGGTAATATTGAACACAAATTGAATATCCCGGATTCAAGAAAAAATATAAATCGGCCCTTTATAAACTATTTGGCTCATACATTTTATAATGTAATTCCTTTTCACATAAGAAATATAAAAAATATCAGTGGCTTCAGTAATTTATTTAAAGACTACCTGTTTTCAAATATGGATTTATTTACGTGTTTATTTTAGGGTTGTATTTTTAGGATGTGTGTATTTTCTGTGATAAAAAAAAACAGAAAAAATCAATTTAATAAACTGCAAGGCTATAAATACTTAAGTGTAGTGTCATAATTACCTTAAATAAGTACTATAATTTACAATAATTAGATTATTATGCACATACAGGTGTTTTCACCTAGGTGTTTTGTTGCTACTTGGATATATTTAAAATATGAAAATTGTAAACCTGTTTCAATGTAATCTAAAACAATTGCTTGAATAAATTGAAATTGAATATTATCGATCAAGTCTATATTTACTAGAATTTAATAGATTACCTATCTTTTCTCAGAACTGAATCACTCACCAAGGAGTCTGTGAAATTAATGAAACAAATCCTGTAATTTACATCTGATGTACAAATTTCAAAATTACATAAAACGAGAGAGAAACCATATTTGTAACTGAGGGAGTTCATTAGAAAATTATTAAATAACATTCCAAGAGAGTTGGCTGTTTGTGGCCCAACTTCGAGGATAATATATATATATCTGAGATTGAATTCTCGCACATCACTTGGTGAAACATCATAAAGAATAAAGTATAAACTTTAAAATAAAAACACTTGGCTTATGTTTCACAATATAAAAAATATTTAGATACTGTATTTAGCAGTAATAAAAAGTCGACATGTTTCGAGCTATGAACTCATTATCAAGACTGACTACAGGAGAGTATTGCATCGTAATTTATAAAACAGACAAAAGCAAAGGTGATACCTGAAAATCAATTTGTTCATTTACAAGGGGTAATTGACTATTATGGGCGGAACTTATTTCGAGAATTTCGAGAAGGTCAAGACGTTTACCCTTGTTACCTGAATGTAACAATTTGGTTTTGTTGAAATCCAGGAAGTGATTGAATTTTATACAATGTTCAGAGAAGCCAGTGGTATTTTACAAAACAAATTTTTTTTTGTTTATTAACAATTTACGCACCTTAATTAATCATAACTTTCATTTCTTGATTCTCTTATAAACAACGCATTTGTTTATAAAAAATTTTTAAACAATAGGAGATGAATATTGAAAAAACCATTTCCATGTAGCTTCCGATAATAAAAAACGGATCATTAAAATTAGAAAAAAAAATTAATTTTGATTTTGCAAAACTATACCTACGTAAATTTTCAACAAACAACTGAAAAATTGAAATTTTTTCAATGAGGATTTACTCTGAAGCCTTATAATAATAGCTCTAAGAATGAAAAATAATTTCAGATCCACAGTGAACAGTTATCACACTTACAATTTTCATGTTCATGTACCAAAAAATTGTTCATTAACTATTGCATAACTAATTCAAAAATCGCTATTATCGCTGGATTATTGCTCATTCACCGATTTAGTAACTGTATAAATTTTTCATTCCCTAATTTTCATATTTAATATGGAAAAATAATTGTTGTCCTAAATGGGCGTGACTTGCCCATACCAAATTACCCGTTTTCGGCCATATTTTTAACTATCTGAGAAAATTATGAATATTGATCCTACAGTTCCAACAGTTGGGTCTTTTTTTTTGGAAATTTCCTCTTCTTTTCGAACCTTTCTTCAGATTTCAAGAATCACAATTAATTTTTGACATATTGGCAAAGAACCAAACCCCCTTTTTTTCAGTATATTGTTTACTTTCATAATTTTCGCGAGCGAATTTTTATTTTTCTCAAAAAACGTCTATATGCTATTCCGAATCGAGTGACACCTTGCTCATATTTTTTCGAGACTGCTGAAAAAAGTTGAACAAAAATGCACTTTTCGACTAAACTAAATATATTAGAAAGATTTTCGATGTTTTTCAAGCATGATTTATACGAAATTGACAAAGGAGTTGATAAATTCATCAAAACTGATGAGTTTTATCAAAAATTTCTTACTGCCACACCTGCTGTTCTCGTAACTTGAAAGTGTGGAAGAAATATTTAATTCATAAAGGCGATGTTAAGCCTAAAAATTCAATAATAGAGCTTGATGTTTGCCTAGAAATTTTTTTTTCGAATATCAATATGTTGTTCAGAATATTAGCTATGCTGCCGGTATCGACGTTTGAAGCGAATAGAAACGATTCAAAGGAGCACGATAAAAGAAGTGAACTTGTAATGACCCTTCTGAACATATTAAATTCATTGCAAATTAAAAACTCATGTTTGTCTAATTTTTTGTTTTTGAAAGGTTTGGCTGCTCTGGCAATTCATCGTGACATTGGAATCACAGCGGACAAAGTCATGAATGTCGAAAAACGCCGAAAACTAGATTTTCTTCTCTAATTTTCCCAAGAATATGTTCAATGAGTTATATATCCAATTTAATATAATTCAATTTTTCACTAATTCTTGATAAATATTTTTATTTTGTACTATCTACATGAAAGATTTTTTTTATCAACAAGAATAGAACTTTAGAAGAAAAACTTATGAAATTTTGCACATCCCCCCCCATCGCAAAAAGCTATCTACGCAACTGTATATATATATATATATATATATAATATATATATATATATATATATATATATATATATATATATATATATATATATATATATATATATGTATATATATATATATATATATATATATATATATATATATATATATATATATATATATATATATATATATATATATAAGGCCACAATTTATTTTCACAATATTACACAACAAAAACACCGAAAAACAAAATGAGTTATTTAGCTTATCAAATACCGTGTAACGATTGTGACGGCGTTTATATTGGTCAAACGAGCCAGTATCTAGAAAATCGATTGAAGAGTCATAAATACGACAAAAACAACTCCACCGCCCTGACAAAACATGAAATAACGAAAAACCACTCATTCAATTTCAATGAAACTAAAATATTAAAAACTGAGCCAAACACCAAAAAAAGGGAATTTCTTGAATCGTTGGAAATCCAAAAAAATATTAAATGTGCAATTAATGACAAGAAAGATGTAAATAATACAACCAAACAGTATGGTCCTCTGCTATACGTTCAGAAACAACTGACCTAGCAACGCCGTTGACTATGACGTATGTGTAGTAAAAATGTTTTATTCTCTATGTTTCATTTTAATTTGTTGATTATCTACGTTGAGGGTAAGAATATATTTTAGATGACTTTTAAAATTAATGTAATATACGTCCTTTAGATTAGAAATTTTGAAAAAATGCATCATTTAATGTGACCTAACACCAAGAACATATTACGAAAAAATATATTAGGTCAAAGAAACACCAAAACTAATATATATATATATATATATATATATATATATATATATATATATATATATATATATATATATATATATATATATAATTATTTATTCGAATTGTTGTTGCCTGTGATCTATTTTTAATCTCTTGATAATTATTAGCAATAACAGGCTGATTAAATCTTAAATATCATAGTGAAACGTCAACTTTTTAATAAAATCGAGTTTTTTAAGATTTAATCAGCCTGTTATTGCTAATAATTATCAAGAGATTATATATATATATATATATATATATATATATATATATATATATATATATATATATATATATATATATATATATATATATATATATATATATATATATATATATATATATATATATATATATATATATATATGTATACAGTGTGCCCCTTTTTAAAAGAAGCACCCCTGTAAAATTTGAAGTTGAGAACCGATTGCAACCATGTTTTTTTTTAAATGTCAATTACTAAAAGGTCTATCTTTGGACATAATAAAAAAGAGTCAATTTAATTTTAAGGGCATACAATGATATTTTTTCTTAGTCGAAATTAGCAATTTTTTTTAGCGATGTTTTTATCGGAAAAATCACTACGCCACTGGCTTCAGCGTGTCCCTAAATAGGTATGACCAAAATTTCATGAAAAAAATATTCATTCATAACAAAGTTATGAGAACTCAAAATTCGAAAACTCACACTTAACAGTCACAAAAAAAACACCCAATATGAACAGATAGCCATAGAAATATTTTTTTTTATGATTTCAAGAATGAAGTGCCATCAGATAAATACTCTACAACATCACTTCTAAAGTCATCTCCCGAAAGACGTTTAATTTCAATTTTCTCTCACGCTCAATCATTTCCATGGCAACTAAGATTTAAATTGAAAAATCTATTAGGTCTACTATTAGTTTTAGTTGATTTGCGTGGAAACTTGAAAATATTTACGCTATTTCATTGTTGAAATCTTAAAAAAATATTTCCATGGCTATCTGTGGATATAGGTTTTTTGTTTGTAAATGTTAAGTGTGAATTTTCGAATTTTGTGTTCTCATAACATTGTTATGAATGAATTTTTTTTTATGAAATTTTGGTCATACCTATTTGGGAGCACGCTGAATTCAGTGGCGTGGTAATCTTTTCAATAGCGAAAAAATCGCTAATAAAAAAACCGCATTTCGACTAGGAAAAAATGACGTAGTATAAACATTTCATGTCATAAGGTAGACCTTTTAGTTTTGGATTGATTGGGCCGATACTTGGTGTAAATTAATAAACATATTAAAACAATGGTTAAAAATAACAATTTACACATTTATTATAAGAAATAACGCATGACGCACGTTTCAGTGGAACTTCACCTTCTTCAGATGCTAATGGCAAACTTCAGATGCTAATGGCAAACGAAACGTGCGTCATGCGTTATTTCTTATAATAAATGTGTAAATTGTTATTTTTAACCATTGTTTTAATAGACCTTTTAGTACTTGACATTTCAAAAAATTGGTAAAAATCGGTTTACAACTACAAATTTTGCAGGAGGTTCCATTAAAAATGGGTCACACTGTTTATACACATATATATATATATATATATATAAAAAAATATATATATATAAAAATATATATATATATATATATATATATATATATATATATATATATATATATATATATATATATATATATATATATATATATATATAGTAAATAATTCTTTTATTGGGTTTTCTGGTTCAGTTTAAAACGGAAATGATGTTGAAATTGTTCTAATAACGTTTCGGTTACTATTTTAACCTTTATCAAATTTACATAATATGTCATGTCATCGCTAAAATAAATAAATACACAAATCATGCTTAACAATAACTTTACAGGTTCATATCTTACCATAAACATATCATAAACCACATTCACAAAATTTAAACTTGACAGAAACGAACAATTATAGTTTTACTTTTCACTTTGAGATCTTTTAACACTTAAATAAAACGATCATATCTCTAATGCACGTTGTACCTATATGATTGGATCTGGAAGACTGATAAATCAATGCATCATTGTTCATATCACCCGCATCTCTAAGTAATGCCGCGTGTTTTTATGTGGTTAATATATTGTAATAAATTTTACTGAGCCCAGTTATATCTATTTTGTCGTTTATGGATTCAGGGTTTTTTTTTATATATATCATTTCTTGAATTTCACGTTTTCTTTTATGACATTCAGTTTTAAGGATCTTTGTAGTAGAAAAATCAAATTTATGACCCAATGTTTGTTCGTGTTTTGTGAGGGCAGTAGTGTTTCTTTTATCGTATCTATGTCCATTCAACCTGTTTTTTAGGTGTTGGCTAGTTTGTCCAATATATATGCCTGTACAGTCTGAACATGGTACCTGGTAAATTGTGTGGGTTTTTTTATCAGTTGGAATACTGCTTTTTAGTTTGCTGAAATTGTCCGTTAGCAGATTGTACCCCTTATGGCACACTGTTATGTCATATTTTTTAAAAAGTTTGTCCAGGTTTTCAGAGAGGTGCGGAATATATGGTATACATAGATATTGAACATCATTTTTATCCCTATTTTTAGTATTGTTAAAATTATTCTGTTGTTGTGTTAAATGCTTTTTTTGTCTTTGTTCAAAAATTGCATTGACAAGTCTTTTGGGATAAGAGTTGAGACGTAGTACTTCCTTTGCTTTATATATTGCGTCCTGTACAAACTCTGAGTCACTAAGTCTAATTGCCCGATCAGCCAGCCCAATAACGACAGATTTTTTTTGGGATATATGATGCTGTGAATTGTAGTTTAGGTAACGTCCCGACCATGTGGGTTTGGTGTACCATTCCGTTTGTAAGTTGTTGTTTCTGTGGTGAATTGTCATGTCGAGGAAGTTTATTTTCCTGTCATTTTCAGATTCCACGGTGAATTTTAGTTTCTCGTGATAGTTATTAAACTTCTCCAGTATATATTTCGTTTTGTTTTTGGGAACAGCTGTGATACAATCGTCTACATATCTGTAGAAGAATGGTAGGGAAAAACTCAAATTGGTTACTACCTCACACTCCAGATCTTCCATCACTAACTGTGCAATTATGCTTGAAATTGACGCACCCATGGCACATCCGTCGCGTTGTTTGTAAAAAGTCTCATTATATTTAAAATAGGTAGATGTAAGTGTAAGTTTTACAGCTGTTAAGAACTCATTTAATGGGATGTCAGTAAATTTAACTAAATCGGTCCATTTTTTTTCTATAACTTTCAAAGCAGTTTCAATTGGTACATTGGTGTAAAGTGATATCACATCTAATGAAATTAATTCATATTCATCTGGGATACTGATGTCTTTCAACTTTTCTTTGAAAATCCAGGAGTCTTTTATATAATAGTCATTCTGATAAGCCACATTTGATAAAATATTTTTAAGGTATTTGGACAAACTCTCAAAAGGTGATTGTATACAGGATACAATTGGTCGCAAAGGTGTTCCTTTTTTGTGTAGCTTGGGTAAACCATATATTCTCGGTGGTAACGCGTTATGTATTGTGAGTTGCTTGGCTGTGCTCGGAGAAATATAATTTTTGTTTTCCCATCTTTTAATTAGCTCGTTATTTTTCTTTTGGTAAATAGCAGTGGGATCATTTCTTAGTTTTTCGTATGTCTGTTCTTCTCGAAGCAAGTTGTTAATTTTACTGTCATATTCCGTTGCTGTCATAATGACAGTTTTATTTGTTTTGTCCGATTGTAGGATTTTAAGCTCAGGATTTTTTCTTAAAAATTGTTTAGTTCTTGCAATTTTATTTTGAAAATCCGCAACATTTTTTGTTACTTTGGTTTTAGAATTTTTTCCTTTGAAATTGGTTAACACATTACAGCATGATGCCCTTATTTCGTCTTTTAAGATATTCGATTTCTTCTCTATGGCTACTTCTATATTTGCAATAATGTCCGGAATAGGTAATGATTTTGTTCCCTCCCTCAACGGTGCTGCATACTTTGGACCAAGTTTGAGTATTTCCTTGGCATATTCTGGTACTTCAACGTTTGACAAATTTTCTATCCATTCATTTGTATTGTCTGAAATTCGATTGACATTTCTGTTTTGTTGAAATTGGACTTGTGTATTGAATTTTTTAATATTCTTAAATTTTACTTCTGTGAAAAATCTTTCATATCGTTTTTTCTCTTTGTTGGAATAAATGTGCCATAAATCTGATGGAACGCATTCAATAATCTTTTCACTAGCTGTTACCAAATCCATTTCCAGTTTTTTGATTTTATGAATTGTGTCGGCAATTAAAATATTGAGTGTTTTTTGGTAAAATGAAAATAATATATTTTTGAATTTTCGTCTATGGTTCAAAGAAACAAAGGAAATATTATTTGTATTCCTGATAAGAAATTTCGGAACAATATTGTGACCTCTGCATTTCAGCAGGTATACTCTTCGGTTTCGTTGATTAGCAAGTTTGCGATTAACATTTGAATACCTCTTCATCTCGGCGACAACATTTTGACCATATTTATCTCCTATGTATTGATAACGCAGCATTTTTTCACCCATGCTATATGTATTTGAATATGTATCTGACTCATGAACCATCTTATTTATATTGTAAATAATTCTTTTATTGGGTTTTCTGGTTCAGTTTAAAACGGAAATGATGTTGAAATTGTTCTAATAACGTTTCGGTTACTATTTTAACCTTTATCAAATTTACATAATATGTCATGTCATCGCTAAAATAAATAAATACACAAATCATGCTTAACAATAACTTTACAGGTTCATATCTTACCATAAACATATCATAAACCACATTCACAAAATTTAAACTTGACAGAAACGAACAATTATAGTTTTACTTTTCACTTTGAGATCTTTTAACACTTAAATAAAACGATCATATCTCTAATGCACGTTGTACCTATATGATTGGATCTGGAAGACTGATAAATCAATGCATCATTGTTCATATCACCCGCATCTCTAAGTAATGCCGCGTGTTTTTATGTGGTTAATATATTGTAATAAATTTTGCTGTGCCCAGTTATATCTATTTTGTCGTTTATGGATTCAGGGTTTTTTTTTATATATATCATTTCTTGAATTTCACGTTTTCTTTTATGACATTCAGTTTTAAGGATCTTTGTAGTAGAAAAATCAAATTTATGACCCAATGTTTGTTCGTGTTTTGTGAGGGCAGTAGTGTTACAATCTGCTAACGGACAATTTCAGCAAACTAAAAAGCAGTATTCCAACTGATGAAAAAACCCACACAATTTACCAGGTACCATGTTCAGACTGTACAGGCATATATATTGGACAAACTAGCCAACACCTAAAAAACAGGTTGAATGAACATAGATACGATAACAGAAACACTACTGCCCTCTGGAAAATTAGCCGAAAATCCGGTTAACAAATTTTATTGAGTAAGTCGAAGAAATGCAGTTCTTTCAAATCAGAGAACCTTATTTCTATTTGACCCCTAATAGTATCCAAAATTTCATGAAATATTTGCTTATAGTGAAGCTCCATATCTGCGTAACTGAATGGTAGCATATTGGTAGTTAGTAATGTGGTTAAATGGTAACAATGAAGAAGTGAGTGAACTCAGTTCAATGTATTCACTCAGACCGAGAAGAGCTACCTGAAGATGGCTAAAGTAATTTTTCTGAAACGTCTAGCAGACTTTAACGAAGGCGAGAACCTGAAATATATATATATATATATATATATATTTGTAAAACTTGGTTCACGGAATGAACCGCGTAAAAGATTTGAAAAATCTCGACGTTTCGGCTCCTTTTGCGAAGCCATCTTCAGGAGAATTAGAAGGGAAATAATTCAGACTCGTGGCCTCAATCTGCCTACTCCACGAATCGAATTTAGGAGGAATCGGAAACAATACGATTGCGTGGTCTCAATCTGCCTACTCCACTAACCGTATTGCTTCCTGTCAACTCTGAAGTCTCAATCTGCCTACTCTTCAGAGTCAACTGACGGGCCGATCGTCGCGTGGCCGTATTTATAGGGGAGGGGAGTGGGTACTCACGCTCATCAGTGCGGGATGCACTCTGATTGGGCGTTACATGGCGACCACTGAGAAGTGGTTTCCATGCTGTTCTTGTCACAAGAACTATTGCTCCCGTCCGATCTTTCAAATCCCGAATTATCCGTGAAGCTGTAGAAATAGAAAAACGTCCAAATTGTTTGAACACCAGAGATGACAGTCACAGACTCCCATCAGCATGGAAACCACTTCTCAGTGGTCGCCATGTAACGCCCAATCAGAGTGCATCCCGCACTGATGAGCGTGAGTACCCACTCCCCTCCCCTATAAATACGGCCACGCGACGATCGGCCCGTCAGTTGACTCTGAAGAGTAGGCAGATTGAGACTTCAGAGTTGACAGGAAGCAATACGGTTAGTGGAGTAGGCAGATTGAGACCACGCAATCGTATTGTTTCCGATTCCTCCTAAATTCGATTCGTGGAGTAGGCAGATTGAGGCCACGAGTCTGAATTATTTCCCTTCTAATTCTCCTGAAGATGGCTTCGCAAAAGGAGCCGAAACGTCGAGATTTTTCAAATCTTTTACGCGGTTCATTCCGTGAACCAAGTTTTACAAATACTTCCGACCGCGGAAATCTTTCTGAACATATATATATATATATATATATATTATATATATATATATATATAAACACATATATATATATATATATATATATATATATATATATATATATATATATATATACATAAGCATAATTTGAATTATTGTTACCTAGTCTTCTATATGTTTATCTTTGAAGTGATTGGGTTTCTCGGTTAAGTAGTAAAATTAATTTATTCTATATAAATAAACGTTTCGGCGTATTTGCTGTCATTTATGTCATCGTTGCGTTCTGAGGGCAAATACGCCGAAACGTTTATTCATATAGAATAAATTAATTTTACTACTTAACCTAGAAACCCAATCACTTCGAAGATATATATATATACATATATACATATATATATATATATATATATTTATATATTTATATATATATATATATATTATATATATAATATATATATAATATATATATATATATATATATATATATATATATATATATATATATATATATATATATATATATATATATATATATATATATATATATATATATATATATATATATATATATATATATATTATATAATATTTATATATATATTTATATATATATATATATATATATATATATATATATATATATATATATATATATATATATATATATATATATATATATTATATATATATATATATATATATATATATGTATATATATATATATATATATATATATATATTATATATATATATATATATATATATATATATATATATATATATTATATATATATATATATATATATATATATATATATATATATATATATACTATATACATATATATAAATAATAAGTGGTAGAATTACTTTGTTTGCTGATGACACCAGTGTAACTTGGAGTAACTCTGATATACAAGCCTTACAGTCAATCATAAGTAATGATTTGATGGCTATTAAGGCCTGGTCTGATTCAAATGGACTTTGTTTCAACACAGATAAAACTGTAGTAATGTCTTACAGAGGAACCCTACAACCTGTTACCCTAAACAATAAAACAATTCAAACAGTGAACTCAGCGAAGTTTTTAGGTCTTTATATTGATGAGTCGCTCAAATGGTCTACTCATATAGACATATTAACAAAAAAATTATCTTCTGCATGTTTCGCCATTAGAACGGTTTCTAGAGAGCTTTCAATTTCTACTGCGTTGTCGACATACTTTTCTTTGTTCGAATCACACCTTCGTTATGGTTTGCCATATTGGGGTTCATGCAGCCTCTTCCACTTTGAGTCTGTTTTCAGATTGCAAAAGAGAGCAGTTCGTTATATGTTTGATCTGAGCAGAAGGACACATGGCGAATTCTACTTTAAAAAATTCAAAATTCTAACTCTTCCTCCACTATTCATATTCGAATCCGTCTGTTTGGTTCGCAAACACATTCATAACTTTTCAGAAAGACCAAATCATAGATATCCCACGAGAAATTCAGATACCGATATTTATTTAATAACGCCCACCTCCGTCTTAACAAAAAACTCCTTTACCTACAATGCCGGAAAGTTATACAATCATCTACCATTGGAGCTAAAATCCTTGAGAACGTACAAAAAGTTCCAAAGTTCAACTAAGGCTTTTCTTTTGGAGAGACCATTTTACTCAGTGGCAGAATTTTATTCTATAACTGAATTTCACAATGTAACATAGACCCTTGATATCCACATTTAGTAGCAACATATATTAATATTTTGTTTTTTTTTGTAATATACAAAATTCTATATCTGTATAATAAGTTTAGTTGACAAATATATTGATTCTTAACATATGTTTATATATAATCGACTGATAAATGTTTTTCTATTTTGTTCTTCTATTTAATAGATTCTTGTTTTGTTCAACGATTGAAAGTGTGTTTTGTTCAATTAGTTATCATTGTTAAATTTTATTTTCAATTTTTTATAGGTATGTGCTTTGTCGACAAAATTTTGTAATTTTATAGGACAATAAAGCTGTTTCTCTCTCTCTCTCTATATATATATATATATATATATATATATATATATATATATATATATATATATATATATATATATATATATATATATATATATATATATATATATATATATATATATATATATATATACGAATATATAGGTGCATTTCCCTTAAAACCGAAAGATTGGCATGTAAAGTGTTTCTTTGAAACACTTTACAAAAATTCGGGTAAATTCAGTCAAAATTTTGATATCTTGAAACTTTAGGCAAGGGAGTAACGAGGATGTGTATAAGCGGTACCTGTAGTAAAATTGTGCAAATAAATTATGAATAACATATTCGGGCACATGGGCCTAGAAATACTGGTTTTTGGAGAAAGTTTTCACTCTCTAACTGCTTCTGAATTGTGTGAGGGAAAATATAAGGAAGTGCGTATTGGCGGTAGGTATAAACTTTTATCCCTAGTCATCGCTATTTTAATACAGATTTTTTATTTTTTCATTGTTTTTTAGATTTAAGGCACCTCCACATATCATACAGACGATTGAGATTTCTTAAGTGGATTGAGTTGATTTTAAATATTTCCTCTATTTTCTTCAATGGCTGCAATTTCAAGGTAGAGATATCTTAGTTTTTCGTGTTTGTTTTGACGATTTGCCAGCCTCCGCAGCTTCTGCTAGTTGAGTTAAAAGCTTGAAATGAGTTGATGTGAGAGAAGTACTCATTGGAAGTTTTAATTGAGTTTTGCTATCGTTCGTATTGCTACGGGTAAAGTCTATGTACATTAATAATCAGTCTGCAGGTTATCCTCATCAGTGAAGATTTTAACAATAATAACTTTTAATTTGGTCGCCTACTTACCTTAATCACATTCATCTGCTCGAATCAATTCAACGCAGATTCTTGAAATATATTGTGTATAGAATTGATGGAATTTATCCCGAACAAGGTTTAGATAATAATTTATTATTAAAAAGATTTTCCCTGTTATCTTTGGAGGACCGTACAACTTACCACTCTTGCATATTTGTCTATAAGCTCACAAACTATTTGACTGATTGTCCAGAGTTATGGTCTCAGCTTAGCTTTAATATACCTCGTTTGAACAGTAGAGGTTCACTTTGTTTCTATTTACCTACACCAAGATCGAATATACTATTGAGATCTCCAATTTATTCGATGTGCAAAAAGTTCAGTCAGATATGCGAAAAAATTTATCTATTTTCAACATCCATTGGAGTGTTTAAAAAAGAGATAAAAAATATTATCTTAACTCCCAGAGATTCTTGAAGCTAATGTGAAATGAAAATATTCCTCTCTGTTCGTACATGCTGTTTAATTCTTGAATGTTATTGCGTCTCTTTACATCTATTGTTTTTTTCTATGATTACGGAATGATTCGTTAAAATATTCGTATTTAGTTTTTAGTTCTCAGATTTTAGTTCTTGTTCACAGTTACATGTATACATAATGAAACGCTGTCCTGTAAGTTGGTCTTGTACCTGTTTGGGCAATAAATATTTTTTTTAATGTTTTTCGATTCATTCTTGTTTATACGACTATGAGATTAGTATAAGTTAGTTGACAGTTATATTTTGTTCATTTTTTTTAATTACGTAATTATATGTTATCTGAAATGACGTCATTGTCCCTAATTGGCATTCAAAATGAAATAAACTAAACAATGATTGTAATGAAATACTTAAATTAATTTCTTGTTTTATTGCTATTTGCAATGTGTAGATCTACGTCCTAATTCACAAGTAATATTGTTCAGCACTGAATAATTTATCATTTACGCTATCAAACTGTTAATTCGAGATAACACAAATGAATTGTTTTTCCAAATCTTTCTTTATTGATTCAACTTCCAATCTCGGGAAGGTGTGAAAAATAGGATCAGGTCAAGTTTAGTGTTGTTCCATATTTTGAAAAACACGCGGTATTTTCGTCATCTTGAAAACATACCTACCTGATCAGAATAATGTGATTATTAGTATCTAATATTTGAAATATAAACTGAAAAGTCTTGAGGAAATAATTCTACTGATTGACTGAATCACAACTGCGTCGTTTCAAATTTTCCAATTATATTAAATGTGCTAAATTATTGTGCGCTAATTGAATATTGAAACAATATTTCGATATTTTAAATAATCATACAATTCTTTTGAAGAAATATTCATAGTCCGTAGTTACATGAGCACGATTTTATTTTGAATTTTTAAGCAGCTCTGCCGTCTGAGGAATAATAACACTATGTGATTAATACAAAGAGGAGTGCAAAGTGTATATGTGTGTATTTATGTGTAGGTTTAACTAGTGTCAATAATCCATTAATAAGTTTCTCACTACCGCAAAAAAAAATTATTTTTTCGATAAACTGTTTGATTTATCCAATTTTTGCTTCAACCAAAGCATCATCAACGAAGGAATCTTTAATCCTTTTGAGATCATGAAAGGATGTATATTTATTGAAAAATTCACAAGCGTTAATATTGTTTCACTCAAATAACAAACGTTACGAAAGAATACAAGAAGTCTATTTTAACGAAATATTAATATTTGGATGTAGTAACTATAATTTTGCTATGAATGTTTTTTTTATTGAATTACTAATTCACTTAAGGTTTCTAGTGAATGAATAAACTTCATTGGACAGTCGACGTTGCATTGCACATCCAACAAATCGGTCAAAACAACTTAATAAAATAAATGGGATTTTCATTTGTGAACGTACGAAACATATACCTATGTACTTGTAAGTATTGAATTTTGGTGCAATTTATAGTTCAGAAAAGATATTGGTCGTGTGGGCGACGCAATAAAAATTGGATTATTCATTTTTGATTGTTGTTTGTACGGCTGATGTTTGAGGTTGTTGTTAGTGATTATTGATGATGTATTTTGATAGGAGTGATGAAAAATCAATCATAAATTTATATATTTTGATTCTTATTTTCTGTGTCATCATCTATTTTCTCGTTGAATTTGCATCGTTCATAATAATCAGAATTTATTTTCGTGTGTATAGAAAGTGAACTTCATTGGATATATAAGCATAAAAACTTATAGAAAAGTGAATTTTATTTGATATAAAATGTGGTTTCCTTGTGAAGAAAGCTACACTTTTCTACTGAGTTTGAATTTATTTAATGATTTTTGCGTTTCATTTTCAAGTTTGATGTTAGATGGTTTCAAGATATATTATGTCTCATGGGATGATTTTATATTTATGGGTGCCAAAACTCCGTATTATAGTTTAGAGATTTTTGAAAATGTACATGGATCGGTTTTTGAAAGACTTTTTGCAACCTTGAATTCCTTCTGAATTGAGTTATATCGTTCAACATCCTGTAAGTGATTAAGTTGATTCTAAAAAAATTCATTTTTTCTCTGACCACTTACATTTTTAAGAAGCGATTACTTGTTTTTCGTGATTTTTTAGAATTTGCGCACCTCCACAGTCCCAGCTGATTATTATATATATATATATATATATATATATATATATATATATATATATATATATATATATATATATATATATAATTATTTATTCGAATTGTTGTTGCCTGTGAACTATTTCTAATCTCTTGATAATTATTAGCAATAACAGGCTTGTTGAATCTTAAAAAACTTGATTTTATTGAAAAGGTTGACGTTTCGCCACGACATTCGTGGCTTTATCAAAACTTTTGAGAAAAAATTGAAATTTCTTTGACATTTATTGATTAGAAAAATTTCTATAGAAACAGACTACTGTTTCACTAAAATTTTTTTCGGCTGTGGCCGTTCTTTGCTATATATTACGTGCTATTCAGTCCAATATTAACATTCAAATTTGTTATTATTAGATGGTAAGGGAAACCACAGAAACCTTTACCCACGTAATGTTCGAAATAGGTCCAAGACTGGATCATAATTACATTGGAATAGTTCGTTTTTTCCTTCCTAAATCATTCGAAATTGTGGAGTTACTAAATAACCTAGAATTGTATTCTTCCTTCAGAAACCGTGCTAAAATAGATTCTGAAAGTTTTTGACGACTTTAAAGTTAATTTCACAATATCTTACCACATTTTATCTCTTCACAGAGTGCCAGTGAATAGCGAAGCATTTATGTTTACGTACAGGTTAACCTATCTTCGTATTTTTCGAAATTTTCACTTTGGAATAAACATTCCACACAATTCACTTGTATTGGTAATAATTTGGTACTTTAGAATATATTTCGGCATCGTATTTCCAAATAAGAGTATCCAATCGTGATGTTTTGCTTCTTTCGTTTTTATACGGCAGTGTATAAGAAATTACGAAATTCAAAACTACGTAATTTCTGACAGTTTAGACTATTACGTTAGGTTATAACCTCACCTGGAATTCTATTATTGTTTATTTGCTAAAAATGAATACTGAGACAGTTACTGATAACAGTAATTTAACATTAACTTACCTCATAATATCATCACAAATGATTAGAATAGCCTCTTGACGGGTACCAGTATCTATTCCTTTACATTCGTAATTTATTTGGAATTGAAATATTAGGCCATAAAATTTCCAAGAATTGTATTATTCGTTTACAAAAATTGCTAAAATGAATTATATAACAGTCATTGATAACGTTAAAAGTTTTATTACATTAACTTACCCTGTGTCTAGCCTCTTCACAGGGTACCATTAAATGGCTAGGCTTATTTACGTAGGTACCTTCTTCGTATACGACGAAAATTGCACTTTGCAATAAATATTTCAAACAATTCACTTGAATTAGTAATAATTTGCTACTTTAAACTGTATTTCGGCAACATATTTCCAAATAAAAGTCGCCAGTCGTGATATTTTACTTGTTTCAATTCACTACGGCAGCGGAATGAATGAAATTGGGAAATTACACAATTTCTGCAAGTTTCCACTTGAAAATTACCTGAAAAATAATCAACATTATCTATCGACGATAAATAAAGGCTTTGCACGTGAAAGACTCACCTGGAATTGGATTAATTTTACCTTGTAAATATCGAAATATAAATTATTGTCGTACTAAGGTAAACATAACCTCGTCGAATAGAACTGAAATTGAATTTTCCACTGAATTTTCGAAATTATCTACCTCGTATGCCGTAAAATCTGCAATTTTAAACCATTTTCCATCTTTATATTATTGTGAAGGAGTCGCTAAATGCGTTTTTCGAACTCATTCATTTCGACATTGAAATTTACGAAATTAGGAAATGCAAACTTCAATTGTGACAGCTACCGCTTCGTAAACTACCTGAAAATGAATATATATTACCGATCGACGGCCAATAATTTAATTTTCACGTGAAAAACTCACCTGGAAGAGCACTTAAAATTCGTATTTCGGGAGGACATTTTAGCGTCCTTTCAGAATAAATTTTTCGAGAAACAATATATTATTCGTCGCTAGGCGACCGCATTATCTCGACCGAGAATCGAGGAATCGAATGCCCCGTGGACGTATTTCGTTTTGTCTCTTTTCATTTCGCCATTATTGCACATAAATCGAGACACTACGTACGCGTGTGATGTGTTCGAGCCTAGTTTTTTTGTAAATTTACCAAAGCGTCATGTTATTGCCAACGGAAAATCCGGCGATTCTATTGGTTCGAGAATTTTGGGGCGCGGCTTGAGCCGAAAAATAATTCCAAAGGCGACTTTCCGAGGTTCCGGAATCGGCGTAATTTCGACAAATTTCTTCCGTCAACGCGTTCGTCCGACTTTGAAAATTCGGAAAAGCCTCAAAAACCGCCAGGTCGAAAACGTTCAAACGCCTATTCATTAGTTTATTCTTTCGTCTCTCGAAAAAAAAATGCCTCGTCGAAATTCGTCGATTTTTGGCGACGTAGACTTCGCCGCCGTTTTGCACTTTTTTCGCTCGAAAAAACGGTGTTTTTTTTTCGGGAATTTTTTTCGGGCGTTTCTCGGCCGATTTCGACGCGGTAAAAAGTCTCGACGGCGTTCGGAAGGATCGAATTTACCGATTTCGCTCGATTTCGCCCTCCAAGTACGGCCGTTCGGTCTGGGGGCACTTTTTGAAAAAAATTTCGACGGGCTCTGGGGGCCGAACGGGGCCCCCCAGAGACCCGAAATTTGGCACGCCCCTAGATCGAACCCCAATCTCCCGGGGAAAATTGTCAAATTCCCGAAAAATCGCCCAGTTTCCGACTTAAAAACCTTCAAAGTCCCGGTTCAAAATTCAACTGTTTATTACTCCCCAGCTTCCCCTCATATGGCCTTATTTGTTTTTTTTTAAAGACAACAATCAAATATTTTAAACCTATTTTGTACATTACGTGGGTGAAGGTTTCTGTGGTTCCCTTCCCTTCTAATTGCAACGGACCTGTCTGTTGATATTCGACTGAATAGCACGTAATTAATAACTGAAGACGGCCACAGCCGCAATGAGAAATTTTTGAAAAAAAGATAAATAGTACCCTATTATTATTATTCTTTGACTCTTCAAAATCAAAATAATTTGGACCTATTTCGAACATTACGTGGGTAAAGGTTTCTGTGGTTTCCCTTACCATCTAATAATAACAAATTTGAATGTTAATATTGGACTGAATAGCACGTAATATATAGCAAAGAACGGCCACAGCCGAAAAAAATTTTAGTGAAACAGTAGTCTGTTTCTATAGAAATTTTTCTAATCAATAAATGTCAAAGAAATTTCAATTTTTTCTCAAAAGTTTTGATAAAGCCACGAATGTCGTGGCGAAACGTCAACCTTTTCAATAAAATCAAGTTTTTTTAAGATTCAACAAGCCTGTTATTTGCTAATAAATATAAAGAGAGTATATATATATATATATATATAATTATATATATATATATATATATATATATATATATATATATATATATATATATATAAAGTGTGTTCGGCACATGAAAAACCAAAATTTTTTGGGTTATTGTTGGGGTCATTTGCTACCTTTTCTTTTTGGTCCCTGGGTCCTAAGCCTCACGGTTAAGGAGATATAAATTTTAATAAAAAATTTCTCAAATTTCCTGAAATTCCGCCTTTAAACCCTTATAAGTTTTTTATTAATACCGGTAAAAGTCCAAATTTTTCAAACGAATATTTTGTAATGTGTGCTTGTTCAAATGATCAAGAGTTTTCATTAAAACTGTTGGTACCAAAGGCGCATACGAGGATTTTTATTCCACAAAATTAGTGATTTTGTGAGAATGAATCAACTTAAAAATCTAATGTTGAAAAAAGTAACGACAATTGAGAGCTTCACTCTCCTTTAAATACTTCTTTACTCGATAAAATGTTTAACGGTATGCTACACATTGATAGGAAAAAAACATTTCTGCTTCAAATTGCAAATAATTTTATTTTTATGATCGTTTATTTGAACAAACATTAAACTACTAACAATAATTCAATATATTACTGTTCTCTTGTTATTAATTTTGCTCGAACTGTTCTCCCTTGTTCCTAATGCACGTCTGGCACCTTTTTCTTACTTCAGCCGTTACGGTAGCTAGTTATTTGTTGAAGCAGAAATATTTCTCTTCTTGCTCGACAAAATGTGATTTTAATATCGTTTATTCGAACAGAAGATAAACCTATGACAATAATTTAATTACTACCTGCTCCCTTGTTGCACATTTTGCTGTAGAAATATTTATTTTTCGAACAAAATGTGTACCAAGAGAGTAGACAGCTATTAAATTATTATAAGTAGTAACTTTTGTTCAAATAAATGATCATAAATTCACATTTTGATCCAACAAAAACGAGAAATATTTCTGCTTCTACAAATAAGTAGCAGGAGCTCCGGTGGCGGAGAGGCTATAGGTAGCGCTATGCCGTCTTCGTTGACGGAGTTGGTGGGTTCGATTCCCACCGTGTTCCTGGGTGTTTGTATCCGTCCGAATTTAAGTTGTTCCCCTCATTATAGTAAATTGATGGCTAAATGTTCTAGTTAACGAAGCCAAAATTGTACGGAGGTCGGGCGCGTGTGAGAGGGCACACGTCCCACCTCTTTAAAAAAAAAAAATAATAAGTAGCTACCGTAACGGCTGCAGTAAGAAAGAGGTGTCAGACGTGCATTAGGAACAAGGAAGAACAGTTCGAACGAAATTTGTAACAAGAGAATAGTAACATATTAAATTATTGTTAGTAGTTTAATGTTTGTTGAAATAAACGATCATAAAAATAAAATTGTTTGCAATTTGAAGCAGAAATGTTTTTTTCTTATCAATGTGTAGATTACCGTTGAAAATTTTATTAAGTAAAGAAGTTTTTAAAGGAGAGTTAATCTCCCAATTGTTGTTACTTTTTTCAACATCGAATTTTTAAGTTGATTCATTTCAACAAAATCACTAATTTTGTGAAATAAAAATCCTCGTATGCGCCTTTGGTACCAACAGTTGTATTGATAACTCTTAACTATTTGAACAGGCACACATTACAAAATACTCATTTGAAGAATTTGGGCTTTTACGATATAATTTTAAAAATTATATCTCTTCAACCGTGAGTTTTAGGACTTGGGGTAAAAGGAGGAAAGGTAGCAAATGACCCCAACAATAACCCAAAAAATTTTGGTTTTTCATGTGTCGAACACACTGTATATATATATATATATATATATATATATATATATATATATATATATATATATATATATATATATATATATATATATATATATATATATATAAATAGTTCACAGGCAACAACAATTCAAATAAATAATTAAATATTGCAAGCTGAAAATATGTCAATAATCCCAAACTTTTTCATGAATTTGGAACAACAGCACGGGCAACAAGCAGTTATTATTTTGAAAAATGTTTGTTCTATCAACAAGAAGATTACCAATCTGAAGTCGAGAAGAATGTTTTTACTGCGTTGCAAGCATGAAAATCTGTGTCCTACATTCCTTAAGCTGAGAGTTTCAAACATTGTTCTAGATTGTGAGTACCTTTTTAGAAGATTTGAAATTCTAAATGAAAATTTCTTCAAAAATCACTCAATTTAATAATTACCGACACTGTTAAAAATATCAACATTTTAACGAAAGCACAAACTATAAAAACTTACCACAATAAATGCAAAAATGAAAAACAAACATTACATAATAAACAAACCATCAAAAACTTATATGAAACCAAACAATTCATCAAATCTAATCCACAACTAACAATAACTAAATCAGACAAAGGAAACAAAACAGTTATACTAGAAACTAATACATACAAACAAAAAATTACTACAATGCTTAGTAACTCATCTACATATAAAAAAATTAAAAAAGATTTAACTAAGACTCTGCAAAATGAAAGTAATAAATTGTTTAAGACATGGGAACAAAAAAATTTCATTTCTCCGCAAAAATCAAAAGAATTAATTCGACACAACAGCCTTTCTCCTAAATTTTATGGTATTCCTAAAATACAAAAAAAACATACCATTAAGACCTATTGTCTCTTATATTCAATCACCTCTATATAATCTTTATAAATTTCTTTCTTCAA
Source organism: Cynegetis impunctata (assembly GCA_030704885.1). NCBI lineage: Eukaryota > Metazoa > Arthropoda > Insecta > Coleoptera > Coccinellidae > Cynegetis > Cynegetis impunctata. Next base: position 164,431 of record JARQZK010003740.1, read on the forward strand.
TATTAAAAAATATAGTAAATCAAAATCCTTATTATATCAAAAATTCTCTCGATCTAGTAGACCATCTTAAAACTTTAAAACTACCTAACAATTATAAATTTTTTTCATTAGATGTTGTTTTTCTTCATACCAATATTCCAAATTCTTTGGTTCCAATAATAATTAATGATTAATGGAATATTATCAAAAATTATACAAATATTCCTAAAACCGATTTTATGGAAGCAATTCAATTTGCACTTGGTACAAACTATTTTCAATATGAAAATAACTTCTACCAACAAATTGATGTTGTAGCAATGGGAAGTCCTATTTCCAGTGTTATAACTCAATTAGTTTTAGAATATTTAGAAGAAAATGTATTAAATAAATCGAATGAACGAATTATAACTTTCAAAAGCTATGTTGATGATTGTCTTATAATAACATCAGAAGATTTTATTGATGATATTCTTAGAAAATTCAACAACTTTAATAGAAAATTAAAATTTACTCTAGAAAAAGAAACAAACAATACATTAAATTTTCTTGATATTACTCTCATACACAAAAACAATGAAATTATCAAAATATGGCATAGAAAACAAATTTTTTCACAAAGAACATTGAACTACAACAGTACACATCATTTATCACAAAAGAAGAGTTTAATTATCGAATATATAGACAAAGCACTTAAACTTACTTCACCTACACACAGACATGAAACATTACAAGATGTTCATGAATTACCCATAAAAAACGATTACCCAATTACAACACATTAGAAATGTCAGAAAAAGAAAATATTAACAAAAAATATATTCCTCATAATAAAATATCACATAATTTAAAATCCACACGATATTAAAGTACCCCACACTGCACATAATCAGATAAAACAAATATATTCTAAATTAAAAAGTAAAACACCTCTTCGGCAAAAATTTCATGTTGTTTATAGTATACCCTGTAATAATTGTAATAAATCATATATAGGATAAACTTTTCGAAATTTAGAAGGAAGATTAAGAGCACACGAATATACCAAAACGCAAACCACAGCACTAATGAATCATAAAAACAATGAGAATCATAATTTCAACTTTAATAGTACAAAAATTTAAGAAATAGAAAAAGATCGAAAACGCAGAGAAATTTTAGAAATGTTACACATTCAAAAAAATTTAAATAAAGTCGTAAATGTTAGAACAGATATAAAACATTTGAGTTCAATATACGTAGATTTAATTCTCTAATTTTTCTAAGAAACAACATAAATCAAAACAAAATAATTCAACAAACAAACTCTAACCATAACAACTCATCTTCTTAGACAAAATCTAAACATCTAGAATTTTCAATTTTTCTAAAAAGAAAGTATAGTTTAGAACATGTGATCTCCAAAATTACAAGTAGTGTCTTTTTAAAGACAACAATCAAATATTTTAAACCTATTTTGTACATTACGTGGGTGAAGGTTTCTGTGGTTCCCTTCCCATCTAATATCAACACACCTGACTGTTGATATTGGACTAAATAGCACGTAATTAATAACTGAAGACGGCCACAGCCGTAATGAGAAATTTTTGAAGAAAAGATAAATAGTACCATATTCTTTGACTTTTCAAAATCAAAATAATTTGAACCTATTTCGAACATTATGTGGGTAAAGGTTTCTGTGGTTTCCCTTGCCATCTAATAATAACAGATTTAAATGTTAATATTGGACTGAATGGCACGTAATAAATAACAGAGAACGGCCACAGCCGAAAAATTTTGATGAAACATAGTAGTCTTTTTCTACTATTCAAATTTTTTCAAATCAATAAATGTCAAAGAAATTTCAATTTTTCAACAGTTTTGAAAAAGCCACGAATGTCGTGGCGAAACGTCAACTTTTTAATAAAATCGAATTTTTTGAGATTCAACAAGCCTGCTATTGCTAATAATTATCAAAAAGTTAAAAATAGTTCACAGGCAACATCAATTCAAATAAATAAATGAATATATATATATATATATATATATATATATATATATATATATATATATATATATATATATATATATATATATATATATATATATATATATATATATATATATATATATATATATATATATATATATATATTTATAATTTTTTTTTCAATTCGTTGATTCAATCTCTTATATAAGGATCTCCTGAATAATTTGAATTAAATCACTTTATGTGGTTTGTAAACTCTGTACTTTCCTCAGTATGTCGTATAAATTTTCTCATTTATGCGATTACAGAGTTCAGTTATTAAAACCCACTCATATTCATTTATATTGGAAATTTCTGAATTACAAAAGGTACAAAATGAAAATGTATCTACTTATGATGATTGTATCGAATTAAGCCATTTTTTCAAAATGAAAAATCAAAATGTGCTTTGAACAGCGGTAGAATAAGTGTTTGAAATATATTATGTACTCTGGTGATTTTGATATCTGAATAGTGTGATCAATTGATTAACAGTACTTTATACAGTGAAAAGTGGTGTTATTAGAAGAGACATGGAAGCAGAAGGAACTTGGTGAGTGAAATGAATAACTAATAAATAGATTTAAAGTTATTATACTATCCTAATATTCAATAATTTCAAGTTTCAAATTTATTTCAAATGGCACAATACTGACTTCATTATGAAATGGATTAATGGAAAGTTGTTGTAACTTTATTTGAATCTTGAGATGAAGAAATGATTTTTGCATCAATAAATTATTTCTTTCCGAATGAATGAAATCAGCAAACATAATTTTGTCTGATATGGGCTTTACTTTTTGGGATTTTCTTTATGAAGTAGAAATATGTTTTAATAGATAACATAGTTGGAGATTCAACAAACCCTTGAAATAAATTTTGTTGAATTCTCCGAAAATTAAAATGATATCTTGATGTAGGATCACTATTTGCTATAATTTGTGATACATCTGTACATTTATTTAATTGAAGGAAATGAAGTCACTTTATGCTTACGATGAATTTTGTCAAGTCAAAATAACTCATAAAATACTGATTACCACAATATCATAATACCCTTAAATTATAATGAAACCTATTATAAGATTTAATTACAATTATAATAGATATATATATATATATATATATATATATATATATATATATATATATATATATATATATATATATATATATATATATATATATATATATATATACAAATATATATATATATATATATATATATATATATATATATATATATAAATATATATACCTATATATATATATATATATATATATATATATCTACAAATTTTTCTTCTTTGTTTTGGAACATTTTTATGTCTGATATTTGTGAATAATTTGAGGCACATTGTAGAAAATGATTTTATTTATAAAGGCTTAACGTATCGTTGAAATTGTAATTTTATCAGAATCTTTGCGAAAATAGAAAACGATATGACTTTCCTAATTTGTCGTAATTTTTTACAGTTAAAAACCGAAAGGATCTGAAAATTAAATACTGTTATTTCTAATAAAAGATATATAAGAACTTATATATATATATATATATATATATATATATATATATATATATATATATATATATAATAATTAAACTACATTATTCTCATTCTACTTGTTCCACGAACTATACTAATGAGGGTGTTAATTTGAGTTTTATATTGGGACATCATTAACGCGAGGCGATAAGATACAGTCAAGTGTTGCACTTTAGTAATTGGTATAATTTATTTATGAATATGTCAATATGTCAAGGAGGCCTCGGTAGCCCAGCGGTGAGGTGTATCGCTTGTAAATAAAGGATTGTGGGTTCGACTCCCACCTTGCTCTTGGGTGTTGTGTATGTCAGGAATTTAGTTGTTCAAAAATTAATCTGTTGGGTAATGACTTAGATTCAAGCCCATTGGCTGTTCGGAATCGGCGTAAAACCGTAGGTCCCTGGAGTTAATAAAAATAGTCTAGACAAGAAGTGCTTTTTTGTTCAACTTTTTTCAGCAGTTTCGTAAAAATAAAAGCAAAGCGTCATTCGATTTGGAGTAGTATGTAGATGTTTTTTGAAAAAATTGAAAATTCGCTAGCAAAAATCGTTAAAGTTATAAACAATATACCTACTGAAAAAAAGGGATTGGTTTTTGCCAATATGTCAAAAACTAATTGAGATTTTCGAAATATGAAGAAAGATTCAAAAAGAAATTTCCGAAAATTTCTTCTTCTTTTTGAATCTTTCTTCATATTTCAAAAATCTCAATTAGTTCAACTTCCAGAACTGTAGAATCAATATTTATAAGTTTCTCAGAGAGATAAAAATAAGGCTGAAAAGGTGTAACTTGGTTAGGGCAAGTCACGCCCATTTAGGACACTTTAACAATAAACATTATTTAACCATATTAAATATGAAAAGTTACTGAATCGGCGATGAGCAATAATCAGGCGATAATAGAAATTTTTCTATTAGTTATACAATATAGTTAATTAACAATTTTTTGGTGCTTGAACATGAAAATTGTGATAAGTGTTCAAGTACAGATCTGAGATTTTTTCATTCTTGAAACTGTTTAGGTAAATCCCTGTTGAAAAAATAAAAAATTCAAATTTTTCAGTTTTTTATTAACAATTTACGTAGTTAGTTTTGCAAAATCGAAATGAAATTTTTTAAATAATTTTAATGGTCCGTTTTTTTATTACCGGAAGCTACATGGAAATGGTTGTTTTCAATGTTCATCTCCTGTTGTTTAAAAATTGTTATAAATAAATGCGTTGTTTATAATAGAATCAGGAAAAAAATATTATGATTAATTATAGAGTTTAATTTTGCAACTAAGTAAATTGTTAACAAAAAACTAAACAAATTTTTTCACGGGATCTATTCTGAGGTCTGTCGAAGCTAGCTCCAAGAAAGGAAAAAAATAACAGTTAACACACTTGCAATGTTCTTGTTCAAGCAGTAAAAAACTATTGCATAACAGATGCGAAAATAGCGATAAAAATTTGGTGTCGCTGGATTATTGTTCATTTACCTAACCAGTAAGAACCCGAAATTTTTTATTCCTTAAGTTTCATATTAAATATAGATATTTAGATGTTTATTGCTGAAGTGTCCCAAATGGGAGTGACTTTCGCAAGCCAGATTACCTGTTTTCGGCCGTATTTTTATCCCTCTGAGAAAATTATAAATATTTATCTTACAGTTCCGGGAGGCAAAAAATTCTTATAGGAAATTTCCTCCTCTTTTTGTATCTTTATTTAGATATCAAAAATATCAATTGGTTTTTGAAATATTTGATAAAACAAACCGTTTTCTTTTTCTTTCAGTAAATTGTTTATCACTTTTTCGCGAACGGAACTTAATTTTTTTTCAAAAACTTTCTACATGCTATTCGGAATGGAATGACACCTTGCTCATATTCTTCCGAGACTGATGGAACAAGTTGAACAAAAAAGCACTTGTAAACTAGACTGTATTCTCATGATTAGTAAATATTTTTCCAAGATCCATGATGTAGAAGTCCATAAATGGATTATACGCCATCACAAAAATTTTTTTAATATTTCTACAATTTTTATTAACTTCAAAATATTATGGAGTAATTAAATTCATAATCAAAGCCAAAATTAGTCCTATTTTTTAAGGAGCTCATATTTTTTTACCTACTCTACATTAAAAAATTCGAAATATTAAATATTGATTGAAAATCTTCTTTGAGCAGAAGTCACGCTCCTCGAATGTAAACAGGAACTTAATCGGTCACTAAGACCAAAAAACGTGTTTGAAAGAGCTTAAACGGCTGAAATGGAAAATTTTATCTACGAAGGAAGAAGTCAACCGAAACCTCTTCGCACTTCTTATCTTTCTATAATCAAATCATAAAAAACATACTTGTTGACCATGGTCAATTTCATACATTACATAAAGTGAACAAGGAAAATTTTTTAATAATTAAAAAAATTATTAAACAACTTTCCAAGGGAGCTGGTTATACGTATTCCGCAACGCAAAATCTGCATTCACAATCCAACGGTGAATTATAGAAATTGTCAGTCACCCCGACTCAAAATCTGCATACAGCTGTTTCGATCTTATTAGATCTCATCAGTGCAGCTCATTTGACTCGGAGTGAATTAACAAATTTATAATTGTTCCCCAATACAAATCGTGGTCAGTAACACTGGTCAATTTATTGTGTTGGAAAATGGAAATTACTCGGTTCATTTGAAATATTCATAAATATATGTTTAAGTCGACTTAGACTGAAATACTGAAAGTTCTATGAATCTATTTGAATAAATATTTGTAAATTGTAGATAAATTATAGAAATTACATCAATGATGAAGCATTTTCAAAATTACAATATTAATTTCCGCACTTGTGCTTCGAAATGCTAATATAATAGGTAATTGAAAAATGCTCCTCTGAGTTTTTCATTTGAATATAACCATAAAAATAGGAGCCATTCAAGCTCTTCAAGAAGAACAAACTCAAATTCAGAAGGTTAGTGAATTTTTTTTACCATGTAATTTCATCTCAATCATTTTTCAAAAAAGTATGAGAACTTGGCGAACCTTGGTTAGTAGTTATTTTTTCTTGGGTTAAGCAACTTTGTTTGTTCTCTTTCTTTATGCAACATCTTAGCGGTTATTATCACCAAAAGAAATATTTTATTTGAAACTATTGTGCACTTCTGAACTTTTCAGAAACATTCGAACTTTCAAAAAAGTTGAGATATGTTTTCTCTAATATTGGAAGTTGAAAATATGTTTACTTTTTCATACACCACTCTTAATTTGTCATTATTATCATTTGGTGTCTAATAAAGACTAAAATTATGTTTGCTGATGAAATACATTATTGATTATTTAATATTTTTATATTTAATTATTTAAAATCAGGTTCAATTTTTAGTGAATGTGATGCTAGCCCCGGATGGAAATTTTGGAAAAGGAGAAGATATGTAGTGGCAATTCTTGGGTTTTTCGGATTTTTCAACATTTATGCATTAAGAGCTAACTTAAGCATAGCGATAGTAGCTATGACCGAAAATAAGTCAATAGTGATAGACAACGAGACCATAGTTTACGTAAGCATACCAAAAGTTTATACGAACTGATATGAATACTTAGTCGATTTTGAAGGTCAAGGAGTTCGACTGGGATTCCAAGATACAAGGTTATGTCCTTAGTGCCTTCTTCTATGGTTACATAACAACGCAGCTTCTAGGCGGTTGGCTTTCTATGAAAATAGGTGGAAAAAATCTTTTTGGTATTGGTGTTGGAGGTACTGCTTTCATGACAATCATTACACCATTTGTTGCCAATGTGAGCGTTTACTTGCTCATTGCAGTGAGGATACTCGAAGGAGTTTGTGAGGTAAGATACGCTGTCAAAAAATAAGGAAAATTGATACGAGTCTTTTACTATATATATATATATATATATATATATATTAATATATGTATATATATATATATATATATATATATTATATATATATATATATATATATATATACATATATATATATATATATATATATATATATATATATATATATATATATATATATATATATATATATATATATATGCCAAAATCTTAAACCGTATAGATTGGTTTTTAAATATGAATAGTGACTGTTCATACCAGAGAACACCAGTATTAATCTAGTCAACAAGTGCTTTTTGTTCTTCTTTTTTCAGCAGTCTCGGAAAAAATATGAGCAATGTGTCATTCGATTCGGAATAAAATGTAGATATTTTTTGAAAATGAAGTTCCGCTCGCGAAAATTGTAAAAGTTATAAACAATTTACTGAAAAAAAGAGAGGTTTGCTTTTTGCAAATATCTCAAAAACCAATTCAGATTTTTGATACTCAAAAAAACATTCAAAAAGAGGAGGAAATCAATAATTATTATTTTCTCAGAGGGGTAAAACTACGACCGAAAACGGGTAATCTGGCTTGCGCAATTCACGCCCATTTTGGACACTTTAAGGATAAACATTATTCAACCATATTAAAAGAGGAAATTAAGAAATGAAAAAATTCAGGCACCACCTGAATAGTTGAATAAACAACAATTCGGAGGACAAAAATTTTATACAATAGTTAATTAATAATTTTTTGCTGCTCGAACAAGAACATTGTAAGTGTGATAACTGTTGAACTATAGATCTGAGATTGGTTTTCTTTCTCGGAGCAAGTTTCAAAGAGCTTCTGAATAGATCCCCGTTGAAAAAAATCGGAAAATGTTTATTTTTCAGTATTTTATTAATAATTTACGTAGTTGAAAAATAAAAAGGATTAATTAATCATAATTTTTTCTCAATTCTCCTATAAACAACGCATTTGTTTATAATAATTTTTTATACAATAGGAGAGAATTGAAAAAAACTATTTTCATGCAGCTTCCGATAAGAAAAAACGAATCACTGCAATTATTAGAAGAAAAATGTTTCATTTAGCCTTTACGTAAATTGTTAATAGAAAACTGAAAAATTAAAATTTTCTAATTTTTTCAACGGGGATCTATTCTGAAGATTTTCGGAAATCGTTCCAAGAAAGGAAAAAAAATGTTTGCCACCTATTTATTGTTCATTCACCTATCCAGTAAGCGCCTGAATTTTTTCGTTTGAAAGTTTTTGTATTCAATAGAGTTATATAATGTTTATTGTTAAAGTGTCCAAAATGGGCGAAACAGATTACCCGTTTTCAGTCGTATTTTGACCCCTCTGAGAAAATTATAAATATTGATCCCACAGTTTCGGGAGTCAAGACATTGTTAGAGAAAATTTTCTCCTCTTTTTGAATATTTTCTTAGATATCAAAAATCTCAATTGGTTTCTGACTTTTTTGCAGAAAACCAAACCCCTATTTTTGTCTTTCAGTAAATTGTCTTTCACAATTTTCGCAAGCGGAACTGTATTTTTTTCGAAAAAAATCTAACATTTTATTTCGAATCGAATGACACCTTGCTCCTATTTTTACACCTTGCTCCTATTTCTACGAGACTGTTGAAAAAAATTGAACAAAAATGCACCTGTTGACTGGACTATATAGATTTATTCCATTTTCAAGAATCTGTGGCAAACCATAGAAATAATTTTTAAGGTTGTTCATTAAATTTGATATACCTACTCAAGTCAAATAATAGAAAACGAAATGTGGAATATTCAGGAATAAATAAGAAGAATAGTAAACAGTAAAAAATCAATTAAGAAAATTTCCAACAATTTTTTCAGCGCAAAATGTGTAGTATAAATAATAAAAAGAATTTTGGTTTTTGTGAGAATATCAATGAAATCCAATCTAACGTGACAAGAATAGTAATTAACAATTGTAATTCAAAGAGTTTACCCTCGAGTCAACTTGCAAATTTCAACGAAGTAAACTAAGTATGCTGAACAAGAGATCGACGCCTGTCATATGAATTCGTCTTCTGTTGATGGTGCTCACTATTGTAGGGGAATTTATTCTAAGAGAGTAACAATAACAGAACATTATCTTGTTTCACGCTCTGTCTGTATAAACCCAATCTGATAACCACTCTATAACATATGGCAGATCGGAGGTAACTGGCAGAATTGTTTTTGTACTGCAAGTACTATGATCGAAACAGCTCTACATCGTTACAATATAACATTATCAGTTAAACTATCAAAATACATCTTAGTGCTCCGACTTGTCTAAACTAAAAAGGTAGAAGAGCCCTGGAAAACATTACACGAATTAGTACTTACGGAATAGTGACTATAAAGCCTCCTTTCTAAAGAAATACAAAACATTTGACATGAAATTTTCCATCACAGTACACATATTAATTATATCGAATGCTCTCCTGGGTGTAGCAAAATGAAGTAGGTATTCTCAAAATATTGATAAGTAATTCCAAAGTACACTCTGAATGAAAACGCGTAGCCAAGCAATAAAACTTTGTCACCAAGGTCCAATTTTTTTTTACAAACTAATTCCCAACCCTTGAGTCAATTTGGAGGTGCTTTGGAAGTGACCAAAACCTCTATATTATTATAATAGCAGCAGTTGAGGAAAACAGTTTTAAGCACAAAGATACACTAACATCAACCAACGAAATGTCAACACCACTGCAAGGTGCGAAAATTTTCAAAATACTTGATAATCTCTACATTTGAATAGCAAGGGTTAGGGAATATAGTTGAAAGCACTTTTTTGGCATTATCTCAATCGACGTAAAACAATTACAACTCTTACTTATGCAGATAGGGAGCTGCGAAAACCCTCGACATAAAATTGAATCTCTAAAGAAAATTGGCTGCGGTTGGAGAAAAAGTTCATATCACCAAAAAATACTTTCCTAATATCATTATAATCCACCTAGAAATCAACCCTCCAACTCAATTTCATGGTGATTTTGGGTTCCAAAAATATTTCGAAAACTACTCTTTCAGCTCCATACGCCCTTCACAATGCCGATATGTTTTTCATTATTTATTATTTTTCACATTTTTTCCAACCAGTTTTAAAATTCAAACATCAAAAGCATTCCAGAAATTGTGGTTGGATTTAAAAACCACTTTACTGTTAACTTTCGATATAATGGTAGACTATTATTTTTCCAGAAAAAAACCATTAAAAGAAACTAAAGCATAACGAATTAGAACATCTCAACAGGTTTTCAATAAGTATGGAAATCATAAATATTTGAGTACATCAAACTATATATGCATGAGAATATTTTCGAAAAAATGGATTGTGCAATTATTTGAAAATTTTAAGTCGTATTAGAGTTTTCACTTCGAAAGTAACATCAAAACCCATAATAATCATAAAATAATAAAATATTTTATGTATTCAGATTATAACCAATGTGTGATTTTTTCAAATATTCGTAACTCTATGGGTCCTTTTACCCAATTAAAAGAAACACAATAGACTTAATTAATATTTGTTTTGTTTTTTTCAATACTTAGGAACTTCGTCTGAGATTATGTGATTTATGTCCTAAATGTGTCAATTTCAGGATGCTCATAAAACAGAATTATAAATTTTATAACTCTATTTACTCTAGAAATTTGCTCAGAGATGTTCAGTGAAACATATACAGGCGTAAATATAACATAGGTACTATGTTTATTTTAATTGACAATAAAAAGCATATCTTGAAAAATTCATTCGTTCAATTATTTTCATTCATACGCACTTAGTCATAAAACAAAGGAACAATTTATCAGTGGAAATTAAATTACATAAACGTGTTTCCCATGTTACGTATACAATTTTTGTATTCACTCAAATAATTTTGCATAAATTTGTATATCTGGAAAGAATCATTAGTATGAGAACTCTCAAGAATAAAGTATCAGTTAATTACTAAAATGGCTATAGAAAATTTCTTAACACCATCAAGTGGTGATAGGAATTCAATGGAAAAGTTTTAGCTAAAACATTATCCTTTCCATGTAGTTACAAACACAGATCAATTTCATCAGCGTGATATAAGATTCCAAGGACAATATAAAAGCGATGGAAATGTTTTTAAGAAAAATTAAAGCATTTTAATTTTCAAGAGCTAATTATAATTTAATCAATTAATACATTTTAATATTTTATGAAAAAACGCAGCATCAAAGCTCCATCACTGGTCGTATTTTTTCCTTATGTTTGATCTAATTCACATATGACCTCAACCAACTGTTCAATTTGGAGAGGATATATATATATATATATATATATATATATATATATATATATATATATATATATATATATATATAGAGGGCTAGTCAAATTCGAGTCTATGCATAGGGATTGCGATAACGGTAAGATACAGGGTTGGTTGAATGGGGCCAAAGTTGCATATTTCAGAGGTCAATTATATGGATAAAAAAAATCAGATCTATCTTTTCATTTAAGGAATTTTTTCAGAACAAATTGTCACTTTGCCATTGCAACTTCTTGTAGGCTATTCACATATCTGAATAAAAATTATATACAAGGTATCGTATAAATTGGGCCACCCCCAACTCTTAATTATCAAATACGGACCTGTATTTTTAATTGCATTTTTTTGAATTCCAAGAGTCATGTTTCATATTGCAATAGTATTTCCATCTGAATTATGAAGTATTTTGAAAGTATTGAACAACTAGAGTGAAATTTCAAATTTTTTTTTTAATTTCAGCTGTAATTTAAAAAAAAATATCATAGAATAAGGTATAGAATGCCTAGTATTAGTTCAATATTTCCAAAACACTTTATGATTTCGATAAAAATAGAACGCCTTTATGAAACATGACTCTTGGCATTTGGAGAAATGCAATAAAAATACAGGTCCGTATTTGAAAATGAGAAGCTGTGGGTGGCCCAATGTGTACGATACCCTGTTTATACATATCATTCATATATTTGGAAAAGCCACAAAAAGTTGCTATGGAAAACTGGCAAAATTTGAAAAAAATTATATTTTTTTTTTCAATTAGAGCTGGAATTTGAAAAGAATGTTGAAATTTTACTGTTAATAGTTCAATATTTCCAAAAAAAAACTCTGTAATTGAGATGGAAATACTACGACAATATGAAACATGACTCTTGGCATTCAAAAAAATGGAATTAAAAATACAGGTCCGTATTTGAAAATTAAAAGTTGAGAGTGGCCTAATTTATACGATACTCTGTATATAATTTTTATTCAGATATTTAGATAGCCTTCAAAAAGTTGCAATGGAAAAGTGACAGTTTGTTTTAAAAAAGTTTCTAAAATATTAAGATATAGGCAAAAGAACAATTTCGACATTTTCGATTTTTTTCTGTATATCTCCAGAACTAAAGAAGCTAGATCAGATTTTTTTTATCCATATAATTGACCTCTGAAATATGCAACTTTGCCCCCATTTAAATATCCATCTATCTCTTACCGTTATCGAAATCCCCATGCATAGACTCGAATTTGAATAGCCTTATATATATAAAATTCAGCTCAATCCAAGTATGAAATAAATAAAATAGTCACTTGAGGACATCTATTTAACCGCTGCTTAACTAAAAGCACAATATCGAATGAATTGGACCATGCTACTGTGATACTATTACCTACACAAAAAAGGGGATATAACTTATCTGGAGAACTACAGACAAATAAGCTATCCCCAATAAACACTTCACAACAATTATAATCACGAGACTAGAAAACAAAATAGATTTCTACCAACCTCTGGAACAGGCAGGCTTCCGCTCTGGTTTTGGAACCAATGATCATCTACAAGCCGTTAGGGTACTGATCGAGAATTTAGTGGAGTAGAATAGACTGCTAGCTCTGGCACTTATAGACTTCGATAAAGCCTTTGATACGGTTGAGCTATATGCCGTTTTGCAAACATTACAAGAATGTCGCATCGATTATCGTTATACAAGATTAATTTACGACATATACAAAAACGCGACCGTGGTAGTAAAGCTACACGAGAATACAGAACGTATTCCTATTGGTAGAGGAGTAAGGCAGGAAGGCACGATGTCTCCCAATCTATTCCTTGCACTTCTGGAGTGTGCATAAACATAGAGATAAGAGACTAGCGAACCTACGCTTTGCGGATGACATTGTCCTAGCGGCCGATAATCTGGAGAACTTAATATCTATACTACAGGACCTCCAGCGGGTGCGTGCTGAAGTAGGTTCAAAAAAGAATATCTCGAAAAAAAAATTCATGAAAAACCAGGTTCTTAGTGGAAATATTATGTTGTGCGGTTGAAAGTTAGTATTGATAGATAAATATACATACCTTGGCCATGAAATAAAAAAAAACTCCAGAGGCAACCAAACATGCAAACTGAAGACAAGGATAAACCTGGCATGGGTCCCTTTCCGGAAACCCGGAGACGTGTTTGAAGGCGACCTACCGATATGTCTGAAAAAAGACTTTAACCAGTGCGTGTGGTCGGTCATGACCTATGGAGCCGAGACATAAACCTTGACTACCGCATCTGCCAACGGAACAACACAGCGCAATGGGTTGATCAATACTGGGCGTATCGCTGAGAGACCATGTAAGAAATGAAGACATACGCCAAAAAACTGGTGTCACTGTCGTTATTACACATATCGCCAGGCTCCAGTGGAATTGGACAAGACTTACCTATATGGCAAAGTGAAAATGATACGCGTATACAAATTTTGAACGAAGGTTCTCAGCCATGAACTACTTTTTCAAAATAGTGGCAGTTTTCTACCGCTTCCGGTTGTACAGGAAGTAGCTATCAAGTATTTGACGCTTTGTATCTCAGTACTATTAGACATAAAACAATGAAATTTCGGGGAAACCTATAAAAAATGCTGGTTAATCAAAAAATTATAATTATTTCCTACAATTATTTACAGGGTCTTCACAAATTATAAACATTTTTTTTCAGTTTTTTTTTTAAAACTCGATTTTTTCAAAAGAAATGCCGCTTTTTTTACTTCAGATATTAAATATCAATTGTAGACAAAATTGCATTTCGATTGATATAGCATTGTCCTATACCTACCTAAAATTGATAGTTTTTGAGTTATTTTCATTTTTCTTAATAAATTTATATTTTGATATAAATCATGATTGGCATGGAAATTGAAATTTATAGTACCTGTTAAACCAAGCGTTAACATTCTGTGGACTTTTAAATTATGGCTAATTTTTCTAACGGAGATTATTTGAACCTAATAATAATTTATGGAGAATGCCATAAGAACATAAATCGCACTAGATTTGTTCAATGTGCATTTTTCCACAAGAAGAAGGCAAACTAGGAAAAATTTAAATGTCGTATTGAAAAATTGCCGAACTTCCGGAAGTTTTACTGCTAAAGGAGTCTAGAAGAATACCGTAATAAAAGATGAAGATATGGTCATCAATGTTATGGCATTTTTTGAAGCTTATCCAACAGCATCCATAAATGATACTGAAAAATATTTCGATATATCGTGTACATCAATTCATAGAAATTTGAAAAAACATAACTATAAAGCTTTTTGTTTTCAACTTGTACACCATTTAAATCCCCAAGATCCTCCAAACCGGGTGATGTTCTGTGAGTTTATGCTGATCAAATGTCAAGAAGAGGCATACTTTTTGGCAAATATTATATGGAGCGATGAGGCGAAATTCATGAAAAATAGGATATTCAACAGGCATAATAGTCATTATTGGGCAATAGAAACCATAATGTAGTAAGAGAAAAAATTCTAAGATGTGTGGAGCTTCAATGTCTTCTGTGCTTTGAAAGACAACCAAGTTTCTTGCTACGTCATTTATGATGAAAATTTAAACCGGGTTCAATATCTTGACATTTTGAATACAGTAGTCGAAGATACGCTTGACAATTTGCCTCTTCAACAGCGGATGAAAGTATGGTACCAGCAGGATGGCGTTCCGGCCCACAATCATAACTTAGTAGGAAGAAAGCTCGATATTTTGTTTGAAGATAGTTGGTTCGGCAATAATGGTCCTCACAAGTGTCTCCCTAAATCTCCGGATTTAACGCCTTTGGACTTTTTTCTTTGTGGGCACATTAAACAAATAGTCTACAAAGACCCTATCACAACAAGAGAAAACATGTTCGAACGAGTACATAATATAATCCGATCTTTAACACCGGAACAAATCAGGGCAGCAAACAGGAAGAGGATGCTTGGAACAAAATGGCAATAGGGTTGAGGGCGTCCCATATTGTTTTTCGATAAATTTTTATTTATTTGTGCATTGACAGTTAAGTTGTAATTCCCATTGCTACAGCATTTTTTTTCTTCCTTGCAATCATGATTTGTATGAAAATG
Source organism: Cynegetis impunctata (assembly GCA_030704885.1). Lineage (NCBI taxonomy): Eukaryota > Metazoa > Arthropoda > Insecta > Coleoptera > Coccinellidae > Cynegetis > Cynegetis impunctata. Next base: position 180,208 of record JARQZK010003740.1, read on the forward strand.
TTATTCAAAAAAATATATAAATAACTTGAAAACTATCAGTTTCAGGTATATATATATATATATATATATATATATATATATATATATATATATATATATCCGGTTATACTGGAAGTAGTAAGCAACTTCCTTATTTTAAATGGCAACCCCTATTTTTTATTCCACATTTAGATTTTTTTTAAAAATAATGTCAGTTTATGAAACTATATCTAAGGCTCTCTTGGAGATATTTATATATATATATATATATATATATATATATATATATATATATATATATATATATATATATATATATATACAGGGTGTTCGGCACATAAATCACCAAAATGTTTTGGGGTATTGTTGGGGTCATTTGCTACCTTATCTCTTTGGACCCTTGGTCCTAAGACTCACGATTAAGGAGATATAATTTTTTTTCTCAAATATCCCAAAATTTTGCCTGTAAACCCTCATAAGTTTTTTATTGATACTTGTAAAAGCGCATTTTTTTCAACTGAATATTCTGTAATATGTACTTGTTCAAATAGTTAATAGTTTTCATTACAACTGTTGGTACCAAATGCGCATACAAGGATTTTTATTCCAGCAAATTAGTGATTTTGTGAAAATGAATCAACTTAAAAATTCAATGTTGAAAAAAGTAACAACAATTGAGAGCTTCACTCTCCTTTAAAAAGTTTATTAAGTAAAACTTTTTTACTCAATAAACTTCTTAACGATATGCTAAAAATTGATAAGAAAAAAACATTTCTGCTTCAAATTGCGGATATTCCTTGAAAAGACGGAAAACGTTTGGAATAACAATAATGGCATGAGCCGCTTTCTTAAAACTCAGAGACGTGTTTGAAGGCGACCAACTGATATGTCTAAAAAAAAAGACTTTAACCAGTGCGTGTAGTGGATCATGATGAAACCGAGACATCATCCTTGACTACCGCATCTGCCAACGGAACAACATAGCGCAATGGGTTGATCAATGCTTGGCGTATCGCTGAGAGATAATGTAAGAAATGAAGACATACTGGTGTCACTGACGTTATTAAACATATCGCCAGGCTCCAATGTAATTAGACTGGACATTTGGCCTGAATGGCAGATGGAAGATGGACCGAAAGAGTGTTAGAGTGAAGCCTCGCGCTGACAAACTAAGCAGGGAAAGAGCTCCAACTCGCTGGACAGAGAAAGGAGAGGCCTATGTTCAACAGTGACGCGAAAAGTGTAGCTGATGTAGATGAAAATAATTGATCTATCACCATGTCCGGTAAATCGTAAAAAAAACTTACAAATTAATATTACCCTCTATAGATTGTTATGAGGTATTGCAAATTAGAACACGACTTTAGTTACTGAAAAACTCACATATATCCTCGGGCAATCGATACAAGATTAAAATTTAAAATTTCAACCTTCAACCTCTCATTGTAAGTTACTGTGTAATGTATAGCCAATGTATCGATCTAACGTAACGATTCAATATTACAGAGCAATTATTCAATTATGTTTCCATGAACTCATATAATGACTTGATAGTTTGTGATTATAGGAGATTTTTCTTCGTTTCAATATGAAGTTGAAGTTCTATATAAAACGAACTGTTTTCAAACCCAACGTAATTTTTTTTCAGGGGGTTACGTACCCAAGTATTCATGCTATTTGGTCACAGTGGGCACCTCCCTTAGAAAGAAGCCGACTGGCTACTATTGCTTTCGGAGGTGCTTACGTTGGAACTGTTGTTGCTATGCCAACTTGTGCTCTACTAGCAGATAGATTAGGATGGCCAAGTATATTCTATGTATATGGTAAGAAAAGGATGGAGAATAATATTGCTTAGCAGATTTGAAATAATGATAAGAACCATTTTATGTCAAAATATTTCTTTGTTTTAATTTCTTAGGTGGAATTGGTTTAGTTTGGTATACATTATGGCAACTAATTGTATCTACCAAACCTTCAGAGGATTCCAGGATATCAACAGCTGAATTGAATTATATCACCAGTTCATTAGGAACCGTTGAGGCGAAAAATGTGAAACATCCATGGAAAAGCATTTTCAGTTCAACTGCTGTATGGGCCATTGTTGTAGCCCATACTACTGAAAATTGGGGATTTTATACTTTATTAACACAACTACCAAAGTATATGAAGGGTATGATTTCTTTTATTTATGTGCACTATAAAAGCGACATTTAGAATTTGTGTACGTTCTAGAAATATTTACTTTTGTCATAAAAGTTTAAAATTGAAAAAAAATATTCAAAGGAAATTTTTCAATTTAACTTGAGTATTCAGTTTGTTCAGATGGCAAAACTTTTGCCAAAAGTGGAATTAATTATAATGAAGAAAAAATTATATATGCCTCAGTCGATATTTTTACTGTTTTGTACGGATACAGCTTGGTTTTCTAGATATATTATTAGAATTTATTTGAGGGTTCCTGTTCATTTATTTCCTCCCAGATACTTATCTTTTATGTTCACCTCATCGCCATCATTCTCGATAACTATACCCAGAAAGGCATATCTTTGGACTTCTCAAATTCTATTAATAATCCTATGTATCTCTTCTATGTGATGTTGTTGTTATTTTCATAAACATTGTAATTTTTTTTCATTCACTCTTAAATATACTACCTCTGCTAATTCTCCAAGTTTCAGTATAAAGTTATGCTTTTTTAAATTTCTCTTCCGAAGTTAACAGGATCACCACATCTTCTGCATTTTTTTAAATTTTTGTATTTACTCTTTGACATCTTTTATAGTTAGGGGCATTATTTTTCCTAGTTTGTCATAGTTCCAGTCGTCATTTCCTCTGTTTGTTCTCTCCCTTTTCTGTGTTCAATGTGTCTTTAAAGTGGTTTTTCCATCTTTGTATAGTTACGTCTTCATCTGTTATCATATTTACTTGTTTATTTTTGATGAATATAGTTCTCTGAATTCCCTCTATTCCTTTCAACTTCTTGATAAAATTTCTTTGTTGCCCAATCTTCCTTCTATATGTTTTATTCTGTTCTATATGTTTTGTCTCAATTTTGCTCAACATATCCTCTTTGTTACTATTATTTGATCTTCGTATAGTCTAGTCTTTATCTGTGCCTATTTGTATAATTTTTTGTTCAGTTTTCCCTTTGCTACTCACATTCTGCATCGAACCAATCACTGATTTTTGTTTTTGTTCTCCGTGGAATTATTTCATTTGCCACATTCGTTATAGTGTTCACGATTTGTTTACATTCTTCATTTCTATTATGGTTATGTCCATTCAAGAGATTCCTCCTACATATCTTCCTTCAATTGTTTTATTTTCTATGAGATTTCCTACTTATTTTTAGGTATACCATGTTCTGTTTTATCTTCACTATTACTGAAAATTATCATTACCTGCATCTGCCACTCTCTATATATACATATATTTATGTATATATATATATATATATATATATATATATATATATATATATATATATATATATGTATATATATATATATATATATATATATATATATATATTTGTATATATATATATATATATATATATATATATATGTGTGTGTGCTTTATTATATATATTTTTTGCTTGTTCTTGTTTTGAAATTATTTCACCTGTGCAGTATTCACCTATTTTTCTTATCAAACGAATAATTTGAATTAAAACTCAACAATTGACCCAGAAATTCAAGCGCAAACTACCTAACGTCTTCGATGTCATCCACTCAACTAAGCATCCCTCTCCAATAATATACCTCAAACAACGATTCAACTTTTGAACACAGAGAAAATACAAAAAGATTATTAAATAATAACTGAGCACCATCCACATCTTCAGCACATCTAACAACCATCAATCCTTTACATAAAAATAATTTTTTTCTGTAATAGGTGTAATATTAAGCATAGTTGAAACTGCGAGTAGGTAATGTTTTTTCACGACAAATCTATAAATATAAGTCTACACTTATTGTGAACGTGAACAAACAGTTTTCAAACACGTGGTCTAACGAATATAACTAACAAAAAATAAACAGTAGAGCGCTACACTGCTGTCACAGCTACCCTACGGAAACCTTTATTTCAAATGAATGAATTTTTTTTCCATCAGCTTGTAGATGGCAGCACATATATTTATAACTTTGGATTTATCATTTTTTATATGATTTCCTAAATTATTACCGGTACGATAAGCAATGTTAATGTTATGCTTAGATAAGAGAGATTTAAGTTTTCTACTTGAATTTCGGATGAAATTGAGGCTGTTATATTTGATAATTATTTTTAGTAGGGGGTACACCTGGCTAATCACATTTCTGAACAACTTTTTATCTATCATATTTTGTCTATTTCGGATTTATTAGGCCGATACATGGTGTAAATTAATAAACATATCAAAACAATGGTTGATAATAACAATTTACACATTTATGTGTATAAATGTGTAAATTGTTATTATTAACCATTGTTTTAATATCATATTGTCTATTATTATTGGGTCATAATTATATAATAACAAAAGTAGATAACAAACATAATTTTTCAATTTTTCGTAAACCATCACACTGATAGCGCCATACATAGTACTTCCTTACATCTATTCCAACACAAAATGGCAGCTTTCAATAGTATGGTACATCGTTTAGTAAATATTCCACTTTCAAACGCCAATTTTAACATAGAGAAAAATATAATTGAACAAATTGCCTTAAATAATAATTATGACCCCATAATAATAGACAAATGTGTACTCCCCTACTAAAAATAATATCATATATAACAGCCTCACTTTCATCGGAAATTCAAGTAGAAAACTTAAATCTCTTAAAAGCACAACATTAACATTGCTTATCGTACCGGTAATAATTTAGGAAATCATATGAAAAATAATAAATCCAAAGTTCATAAAGATAAATCAGGAGTTTATAAAATTTATTGTGGTGATTGTGATAAGTTTTACATTGGTAGAATGTAGAAGTTTTCAAACTAGAATTTTAAAACACAAACGTAGCTTTGTTAATCGAAAGTCGGATTCACATTATGCAAACCATTTAATCCAAGAAAATCAACATTCAATTTTGATTTTAAAATATTAAATGCTGAAAGTAAGGGAATTAAACTAAATTTTTTAGAATCATTACACATAAATAAATACAAGCATTCCGGTCTTCTATTGAATAGCTAAATCGATATACTTCAAGCCCACTTCCAAATTTTTTCAAAATTACCGAACTACCTGACTAGCAGTTCAGAATGGGTTTTTCGTATTCTAATAATTATTTGTAACCATCCTCTTATTTACCCTTTCTACATATTTTGTCATTTTTCTCTTTTTTTTCGATATAATGGAGAAACATAGTTAGTTTGCCTCTGAAGAAGGTGAAGTTTCACCGAAACGTGCGTCATGCGTTATTTCATTTAATAAATGTGTAAATTGTTATTATTAACCATTGTTTTAATATGTTTATTAATTCACACCATGTATCGGCCCAATCAATCCAAAATTTAAAAAAGGGTCATAGTTGATTGATTTTTATATTCTTTGAAATTTTTAATATCATAGTAGTTTGCATTCCTAGAATTTTTTGAAAATATAACAAATCTTTTACAGCTTTCAATCGGCTGTTGTTGCAAATATACTGGAAATAATTATTCATATCATTAAATATATATCTATATATATATATATATATATATATATATATATATATATATATATATATATATATATATATATATATATATATATATATATTCATTCGAATTGTTGTTGCCTGTGAACTATTTCTAATATTTTGATAATTATTAGCAATATCAGGCTTGTTGAATCACTAAAAACTCGATTTTATTAAAAAGTTGACGTTTCGCCACGACATTCGTGGTTTTATCAAAACTTTTGAAAAAATTGAAATTTCTTTGACATTTATTGATTTGAAAAAATTTGAATAGAAAGAGACTACTATGTCTCAGTAAAAAATTTTTCGGCTGTGGCCGTTCTTTGTTATTTATTACGTGCTATTCAGTCCAATATAAACATTCAAATCTGTTATTATTAGATGGTAAGGGAAACCACAGAAACCTTTACCCACGTAATGTTCGAAATAGGTTCAAAATATTTTGATTTTGAAAAGTCAAAGAATAGGGTACTATTTATCTTGTTTTCAAAATGTTCTCATTGCGGCTGTGGCCGTCTTCAGTTATTAATTACGTGCTATTTAGTCCAATATCAACAGACAGGTCCGTTGATATTAGATGGGAAGGGAACCACAGAAACCTTCACCGACGTAATGTACAAAATAGGTTTAAAATATTTGATTGTTGTCTTTAAAAAGACATTACTTGTAATTTTGGAGATCACATGTTCTAAACTATACTTTCTTTTTAGAAAAATTGAAAATTCTAGATGTTTAGATTTTGTCTAAGAAGATGAGTTGTTATGGTTAGAGTTTGTTTGTTTTGATTTATGTTGTTTCTTCGAAAAATTAAAGAATTAAATCTGCGTATATTGAACTCAAATGTTTGATATCTGTTCTATCATTTACGACTTTATTTAAATTTTTTTGAATATGTAACATTTCTAAAATTTCTCTGCGTTTTTGATCTTTTTCTATTTCTAAAATTTTCGTGATATTAAAGTTGAAAGTATGATTCTCATTGTTTATATGTTTTATTAGTGCTGTACTGCTGTGGTTTGAGTTCTGGTATATTTGTGTGCATTTAGTCTTTCTTCTAAATTTTGAAAAGTTTGTCCTATATATGATTTATTACAATTATTACAGGGTATACTATAAACAACATGAGATTTTTACAGAAGAGGTGTTTTACTTTTTAATTTAGAATATATTTGTTTTATTTGATTTTGTGCAGTGTGGGCTACTTTAATATCGTGTGGATTTAAAATTTGTGAAATTTTATTACTTAAATCAGGAATATATGGGAGAGAATATATTTTTTGTTAATATTTTCTTTTTTTGATGTTTCTAATGTGTTGTAAAGTTTATGAATTCTATTTTTAGTGATTTTCTGTATAAGTTTTATTGGGTAATCGTTTTTCATGAGTAATTTATGGACATCTTGTAATGTTTCATGTCTGTGTGTAGGTGAAGTAAGTTTAAGTGCTTTGTCTATATATCCGATAATTAAACTCTTTTTTTGTGACAAATGATGTATACTGTTGTTGTTCAATGTTCTCTGTGAAAAAATTTCATTTCTGTGCCATTTTGTGATAATTTCATTGTTTTTGTGTATGAGGGTAATATCAAGAAAATTTAATGTATTGTTCGTTTCTTTTTCTACAGTAAATTG
>JARQZK010003740.1:192500-200000 GCA_030704885.1 Cynegetis impunctata
TTACCATCCGCTCAGGCATCTATTTATGTACAGTTCATATATCAAGAGAAACTAGACTGCTGTAACATGCCCCCAGTCTATGTCCACTAGTCATGAGTGTCAATGGCCACAAACTTTTTAGGCAAATCTCATATATATATATATATATATATATATATATATATATATATATATATATATATATATATATATATATATATATATATATATATATATATATATATATGTATGTATATATATATATATATATATATATATATATATTGATATATCTATATAACTTATTGATAATTATTAGCAATAACAAGCTTGATGAATCTCAAAAAACCTCGATTTTATTAAAAAGTTCACGTTTCGCCACGTCATTCGTGGCTTTTTCAAAGCGAAACGTAAACTGTTCAATAAAATCAAGCTTTTTTTTCAGGTTCACCAAGCCTGTTATTGCTAATAATTATCAAAAAGTTAAAAATATTTCACAGCAATTCAAATATATATATATATATATTATATATATATATATATATATATATATATATATATATATATATATATATATATATATATATATATATATATATATATATATATATATATATACAGGGTAGCGAGAAAGTCCGGCAACAAGCGATTTTCTTTAAAACGATTAGAGTTATAATTATCAAATTTTAGGGTTATCAACGGGAATATATTCTGCCTTTTTTAGAGAACCTGTCAAAGTCAGGTGACGTCACCGTTCAGTGTACCGCCGCCATCTTAGATTTTTTCAAATGGCAACGTAGGTCGAATGATATCTCGTAGAAAAGCTTATATTTTTCTCTTTTCAAAAATATAGAACAAGTACCACATTACTAAGAAAGTATCCTATAAAATTGCAGATATGTGTGTTAATTTCTCTATATTTTGGAAGACTGCTGGTACGCCACTGGTATACGGTTAATAAAGAAAACAGTAGTAAGCAATGAAAATATATGTCAAAAATCACATGTCAAATGTCAGAGTCTTTTTATTCGATAACAGCATTGTTTAAATCATATTTTTTAAGAGTAAATTGAGAATGGTATACTTATCGGAAAAAGAAAGGATCCAGATACTAATATTAATTGAATATGGCGATAAAAAACGCACATATGACGAAGTAAGTCATTTGTTCAATAATTTAAATCCTCAACATGCCCCTATAAGTAAATCAACAGTTTCCAGAATATAAAATGAATTGAATGAAACCTGTAGCGTACAGGATCGCCCAAGATCTGGCAGACCAAAAACTGCAACTTACGAAGATAAGACTTTAGACGTCCTAGTAGATGTTCAACAAAATCATCAAACATCTACAAATTAATTGGCAAGAAATCATGATATTAGCAGGAAGTCAGTACAAACAATTTTGCATCAGAGTAAGTTCCATACAAAATTAAAAACCGCCAAGGATTAGCTGAGGATGATTTTGATCGAAGATTAGAGTTTTGCAAAACTGTTGTATAGAAAATTGATAATCAAAATAATTTCTTAGATTCACTTGTATTTATTGATGAAGCTACATTTTGTCTAAACGGCACTATCAATAGATATAATTGCCGGTACTGGTCAGATTCTAATGCCCAATGGATGGATGAGGCCCATACACAATACCCACAAAAAGTTAATGTATGGGCTGGTTTGGTGAAAAACCATATCATTGGTCCATTTTTTATCGACGGCGCTTTAACTGGTGAAAAATATCTTGATCTTCTACGGAATCAAATTATACCTTAAATTACTGATCTATTTCCAAATATGAACTTATAATATTTCCAACGGGATGGTGCACCTGCGCACTTTCATAAAAAACGATAGGCAATGTTTGGATATAACTTTCCCTCAGAGATGGATTGGTCGAAGAGGTGTAATTGAGAGGCCAGCAAGATCTCCCGACTTGAGTCCAATTGATTTTTTCTTATGGAAATGCCTGAAGGTACCTATGTTAACAGACCAACAAACATAAACGATTTGAAAGCTCGCATACGTCTTGAAATGCAAGGAATTTCTCTAGAAATTATCAACAATTCCATTCGAAGCTTCCAAGACAGATTGTATTATTGCCAAGAAACAGGTGGTCAACATTTTGAGCATTTGTTATAAAGAAACTGTTGATTATGTGTTATTATTCTGGTTATTTTTTTTGTTATATGATATGTGTTGAAAAATTCAATATATAACACTTGTTTCTTGTATTTTTTCAGTAATGTTGTACTTATTCAAAATTTTTGAAAAGAGAAAGAAATAAGCTTTTCTACGATATATCACTCGACCTACGTTGCCATTTAAAAAAATTCAAGATAGCGGCGGTACACTGAATAGTGACGTAACTAAACTTTGACGGATCCTCTACAAAATGCTAAATGCAATCGCGTTGATAACCCCAAAATTTGATAATTATATCTTTGACAGTTTCAGAGAAAATGGCTTGTTGCCAGACTTTCTCGCTACCCTGTATATATATATATATATATATATATATATATATATATATATATATATATATATATATATATATATATATATATATATATATATATAAAAATATATTATTTATTTGAATTGTTGTTGCCTGTGAACTATTTTTAACTTTTTGATAATTATTAGCAATAACAGGCTTGGTGAATCTCAAAAAACTCGTTGACGTTTCGCCACGACATTCCTGGCTTTTTCAAATATATATGTATATATATATATATATGTATATATATATATATATATATATATATATATATATATATATATATATTTTTTATATATATATATATATATTTATATATATATATATATATATATATATATTTATATATATAATATATAAATAATATATATATATATATATATATATATATATATATATATATATATATATATATATATATATATATATATATATATATTTTATATATATATATATATATATATATATATATATATATATATATATATACTAAGAATGAATTTCGAAACTTTGCACTTTCGATACAAGAATCGAGAACCAGAATTTCCACCATTGAAAGGAAATTTTGAAGATTTAACAACGCTAGACTAAAGATATCTTCACCTGAATAGTTATATTTTAGATGGGTTTATAAACCATAATTCATTGATAAATATTTAATTAGATATTTATTATCGTCAGATTGACATAAATATTCTCTCGGGGAGTTGAATGCTCAATAGCTGTTTTTTTTTCATCAGTGTTAATTACCTAGACGTTGGCCCTCAACATGCCAGCGTTTTGATGGGAATCGGGAACACTGCTGCCACATTACCAGGAATTCTCAGTCCAATTCTCTCTGGATACGTGGTAACAACTCCTGTGAGTGTATATCAGATCAAGTTTACCCATTTTTCTCATTTCCAGACATAGAGATGTGATGATGAGGGAAGAAAGTTATATAAAAAGGTTTTTTTCTTTCAAAATATCTTCATAGTTGAGAGCATTTCAATGCAGCTCTTCAAAGAATTATTCTGTAGATATAAATTAAATATATGAGAAGGATTAAACATATTTTTTAATATTATTTTCAGAGAAATGAGTAAAAGTATGTTAACTTTCGCAATAGACGATTCTCAAATCAAAACAATTCAATTATTGTCAATGTAGATAATAATATAGCATTGATTGACTTCACACTTATAGCAAGCTTTGTGAATAAGTTATATCAATAGGAAAGAATGTTTTATTACTATTCCTGGGTGATGAAGGATTTATGAATTTAAGCCGATTCGTACAATCGATCGAAATTGTGTGTTAAAATCCCTGACGTCAAGCAATGAAACCGAAACAGTTGGCTGATGAATCATAATACTTTGAGCTAATTTTTATATCTTCACATCATGAATTAGATTTCCAAAATACCATATCATGATTATTGAACTAGTAGTTATGATCTCCAGATGCTAACAGTCATTTATGTCAAATTGATACATGTTGAAAAATATAATACTTTTTTAACTGGAGAACGTGCAAATAAATATACTGATAGATATTATAGATTTTTGCATCAAGATAACGTTTTTTTTTATTGTAGACTAGAGAAGAATGGCGAATTGTATTTTACGTCACTGGAGGAATCTACTTGTTTGGTTCTATATTCTATGCCATTTTTGCTGACGGAAAGTTACAACCTTGGGCTGTAGAGTCTGAAACTTCGAAACCAAAAACGGAAAAATCAATAGAAGAACAGAATGGAATTGAAAATGGATCATTCAAACACGAATTGTAATTTATTTATGTTAATAGATAATCTTCGTTAGTCATAATATGGTGTACAAAGGCGGTCTGTATAAATGCTGAATTAATTGTATCAACCTTATTTGACGAATAAAATACTATTTGAGAGAAGTGTGTGTATATATATATATATATATATATATATATATATATATATATATATATATATATATATATATAAAGAGTTGGGCAATATTTGAATTACTTGTATGAAAATACGAAATAGAAATACATATTTGGTATTTTGTAGTTAGTATTTGAAATACTTGTCTACAAAGTACACTTGAACATAAATACATTTAGCAGTCTTATTAATAGGTGCATTCTGCAGAAAAATAGCACTTGATAGCTTTCGTAAGCAAAATATCAATCTCTGAAGTTGCACCCTGCACCTATACTGTACGTCAAAGTGTCAAGTGGCTTCTCAGTTATCATTTTCATTTTAAAACGGCAAGAAATTTTTTTTCTTTAGCAGGTTTCATTCATTCCCAAACAAAAGGCGGTTTGTCTGAAAAATCTAGTGTTCAAGAAAGGAAATTCTTCTTTTATCTAGTGATTAATAGGCTCGGCTGGAATAGTTCTATTCTATTTATATAACCTAACACCTGCCTGACTGTATTTTGTAATTTCTATTTTAAATTAAAAAAAAAAATAATAACGGGTCTACATATTTTTCCTGCACAAACCAGCCAAGACTGCAGCTGCAACTCTCCCAGCGTCTTGCATTTTAATCTTCATAATTTTTCCGTTATGATAATTCGACAGAATCCTGATAGACCACCTTCGGACCTTTGCCTTATGATCGAAAATTGTCTTCAAGATGAAAATTAAGCAAACAAAACTAATAAATTTTCCTCTTTGAATTTAGAGATCTGCAATGAAAATATTCACAAAATATCAACCTCGGATGTTTCATATTTTTTTACTTTTCTTCCAAAGATTTTCACTATTTATAATGTTTCAACAACAATGGTTGATTCAATTAGGAAGCTGAAAAAATTTCTTCTATAATAATAATTCAGAAAGTAGCTGATTGAAAACAAATGCGGCAAATAAAATGTTCTTGTATGTGTGTGTGAATGACCGAAATCTGATGAATGTCGATTTTCACCGCTGAATGTCAACAATCACATAGTTGCTTGGTGCATGTCCAAAATATTTGCTATATACCCTTATTTCCGACTTACACTGGCAAATGTCGACATTCACTATGTATCATGGTGAATGTTTAACATGTTGGAGATTTATATTTTCTTTTCCGTATTTCTCTCGCGATAAACGTCACAATGGTGACATAACTTTTTCCCCTTTCATTCTGAGAAGAGTGACCAATAATTTAAACAAGTTGTAAATGAGAAAAGAAATCAATATAAATTCAAAGCTTACTTTTTCATAACGTACATTATAATAGTATATATATTAATTACAAACTTACTTACTGATGCAGTGAATTCTTAATGATGAAAGAATATATTATGTACATGAATGTAATGTAATATTCGATCTTTCACCGACGTATTTGGTATGTGTTGACATTCACCGGTGAAAGTCGACATTCATCAATTTCGGTCTTTCACGGTAACATGTATATATATATATATATATATATATATATATATATATATATATATATATATATATATATATATATATATATATATATATATATATATATATATATATATATATTTATTTATTTATATATATATATATATATATATATATATATATATATATATATATACATACATATATATATATATATATATATACATATATCTGAGAAAAATTCCGGGTTAACCGTTTGTTTCACGATGTTTCGCCAAAATTTCATTTGGCATTTTCAAGTGCTGCTGTACGTCTGGTGACTCGACGGCAACTACTCTTCGCCTCTGCTTGTGTCTGGGTTTTATTGGCATTGGCTGGTCCCGTTTCCTGATTTGCCGGTTGGCTGCATAGGCTCCGTCCACTCACTTCTTGGCTTGGATTTTCTTCGTCGATGTTAGTTTTTACGTCTTGTGTTGTTTTAGGCGTTTTGGTGTTTTTTAAAATTGTTTTCCAAAGTGGAGGAATATTTAGAGCATCGTCTCGTTGGTTTAGATGTCCTGATTTTTCTATTTCTAGAGCTTCTCTAATGGTACGGAACCTGTAGTTTTCTATGGATGCTATGTTGTTAGTTTGTTCCTGACGCTATTTTAATGTTCTTGGATACTTGCTGACATTTTTCTGTTCATTTGTCTTATATATGGTTGGCTACAGTCGGCACACGGTATGCTGTAAACGCCGTGGTTTTCTAGTCCGATTTTATCTTTCGGGTTTCCAAGTTTTCAACAAAACTTTCGAAAAAATCAGATTGAACCCCGGAATTTTATATATATATATATATATATATATATATATATATATATATATATATATATATATATATATATATATATATATATATATATATATATATATATATATATATATATATATATATATATATATATATATATTTTTATATATATTATATATAAATAATATATAATATATATATATATATATATAACAAATATAATATATAAATAAATATATATATATATATATATATATATATATATATATATATATATATATATATATATATATATATATATACAGGGCCGGCCTAAGGGGTGTGCGAAGTATGCAGCCGCACACTCAAGCTTTTTGGAGGGGCATTAAATTCACCAATTTTTGTAAAAAAAATTAAAATTTTTATATATATATATATATATATATATATATATATATATATATATATATATATGTGTGTGTGTTCGTATTTATGTGCTTATGTATTTTAGCGTTGTTTACACGATAACGGGCGCAATTTTGAAGCAATAGGGTTGAAAGTTTGTAAATAGGTAGTTTAGTATGATATCTTGGATGTGATTGTTTTTGGTTCAAATTGGTTGGGGAGTTGACCCCTTGGGGGAAAAATAAATCTTGTTTATATGATAACAAGCGCAATTTTGAAGCAATAGGGTTGAAAGTTTGAAATTAAGTAGTTTCGTACGATATCTTAGATGAGATTGTTTTTCGTTCGAATTGGTTGGGGGTTGACCCCCCAGGGGGGAAAATGAATCTTATTTACACGATAAAGCTCGCAATTTTGTAGCAATAGAATTGAAAATTTATGGGTAGGTAGTTTCGTATGATATATTGAATGGAATAGGTTTTAATGCGAATTGGTTGGGGGGTTGACCCCCAGGGAAATAAAT
>JARQZK010003740.1:205000-208294 GCA_030704885.1 Cynegetis impunctata
TTGATATAACTTCTTTCCACATAAATTAAGTGATGGAAGTAAATCCTGTAGGTTGTCTAGGTATTTGTGTTAGATCTGCAGTACCTTTATTTCTATTTGAGCGTATTTTTGAAGAAAATGACAGTTTGTTTTTTCTAAATGGATTATTATTTCTGGTTGGTTACCTATGGTGCTATACCGCGCGATTATGCGCGGTATAACCTCTCATGAGATCATATGGTGAAATATGTCTTCAACATTCCAGAATCTACACTTGGAGGCAAAAAGAAACTTGCGTTACCGAGAGATGATAGAGAAGGTACATTCTCTGCGCAACAAGAAGAATATTAAGTAAATCATGTGGTAAAATTGGTAAATTTATTTTTTGGGTTGACCCCTTTGGTCGAATAAAAATAGCTTTTGATTTTTCAGTAAAAAATAAAATTTAACGCAATTAGAAAAATTAAAAATAGTCCGGTCGTAATGAAGAGATATGATACCGAAGAAAACTTTTCTTGCAATTTTTTTCACAAGCAATCCACATACAAAATTGAAAAGATAATTCAGCAGTTTCAAATTTTCTCACTTGTGACATATTTGCTTTTTTTTAATTAAATACAATGAAACTAATTATTGTTATTTTTTGTTTAGAGTTAGTATTTCGTTTCAGTTTTTATATTTATTTTATAGGTACGCGAAGTTTCCCCAAACTATGCGCGGTTTTGGCCCAAGGGGTGTGGAAAACTGCGCAAATGAACCAGCTGATAAATTTGAACATTTCAGAAAAGCAAAAGTAGAAAATTTAATAAGAGCACGAGAATTTCATTATAACTTAATATTTGAGGTTTTCAGACCAATTTTATATTTTTCATAGTAGTGGTTGTAGATGTATTATTTGAATATTTACTTTACATTTCGAGAGTCATTTTATTCATGAATATAGAGCTACTTCAATGAACAGAATGGCAATCCTTTCAAGAATCTTAAATGGTACTGTGAGTCATATTATTTGGAAGCTATTTCAATTATCTTTTCAAAATTGCAATTTTTTTTTGTTCTGCGTTGAGATGAATACCTGTTGGAAGTGTCGGTAAAATAAATCGAAGGAAAAAATTTCAAAAGCATTTCAATTAATTAGATGTTTTAATTGCAAGCCGTTTTCGTACAGACATAATTAATTGTTTTTTCCCTCAACATTTTGTAACATTTCATGTTACAATACATGCTATCTTCATTCGGTGGCGAATATCTTCTAAAGAGATTGGTTCCGTTGCATAAATTTCACTTTCCTCATGCTTTTAAAAAAAAACTTAAATGATATTAAATCTGGCGATCTTAGAGGACGGTCAATGAAACCTGATCTAACAATCCAGAATTTCGGAATATATTGCTTTAACAAGTCACGTACAGTGTAGTTTAGCGCTATCCTGTTGAAAAATAAACCATTTTCTTGAATCATTGCTTGCCAGTCTAGACATTCAACAAGGCTTTCATTACTGTTTGAAAGTAACTGGTTTTCTATTTGAACATCTAATTAAATAAAATTGGCATGAAATCTTTTTCTTTCGATTTTTTTTACCGACAGTTCTAACAAGCTTTTTACCTAAGATCGCTGGTCCCTCATATTTAATTTTTTAAACATTCTTGGATGATAGAAAATATGATATAGTGGGATTGAGTGAATAACATAGATAAACTCAAGCATTTCTTCGGATTCAGTTATCATATTGGTGGTTAAAATTTTCTGAGAAGTTTCAGGGCTGTAAGAGGAGGGCGTGTAGCAGTGTATATTCGTGTGGGGCTGAATAATGAAGTTTAGATGATGGTGTTTTCCTACGATTTTGAACATATACGGCAATAAAATCAGATTCGTAAGAAAAGTATAGTACTAGGTACCGTGTACATATCACCTAAGAGTGTATTTTCGAATTTTTTAAATTCTTTTGAAAATATTGTGTCCAATATGTTCACACTGGAGCATGAACTTGTTTGTGGAGGAGATGTAAATATAGACGTTTTTACATCACTGATTCGAGAACGAATATGTGCAGATTGTTTTAGTTTCAAGCAAGTTGTTGATAGCACTACAAAAATTTCCAACATGCCTTCAACCTTGATAGATGTTGTTTTGTTACCATATGGGTTTGTTAACTACACGGTGGATGTTGACTCTGTGGCTTATGTTCCGGATCATAGGCTTGTACATTGTTAATTGAACTTGCAGATTGAGAAATTACCTAGCAGGATCTAAAAATCTAGAGAAATACTTCGTGGTTCACAACAACATTTCGACCAATGGTAAGGTTGAAAAATAAAATGTTCAATAAATTCAAAAGGGGTCAAACGCCTACGGCTTGGACCAATTATAAAAATATGAAAAATGAACTTGTAATGCCATGCATAAGGAAAAGAAAGCACAATTTTATATATTGTTGATGCACATAAAAATGATATCAAGATATTGTGGAAAAAACTTAGTGACCTTGGTAGTTACAATAAGAAAACATCCATTCTGTTTTGCCTGATAAATTGCATAATTCAAACGAAATACATGTTTTTTTATAGTTTTGGCCCTTGGAGGAGACTGATCAGAATTTGGTAGATTTTTATTCCGAGTCACTTTTTATGAAATTTGAAGAAATTTCAGTTTTTCACAGACATATTAAATATAGAGATGTTACACTTATGTTGCCCAATGTTGATAGGAGTTTCCTGAAGCGTGGGAAATAGACCTTGCCAAAAATAAATAATCAGAATAGATGAATAAGCTGAGTAGGTACAATTTCCATCTTGTCTCTGTGTTCAAAGATCAAAAAGATTTGATCTTGGAACGTATGTTGAAACTTCAAAGAGTAATTTTGAGATAAAAGTTCTGTACACTGCGATATACCTCAGGGTACACATAGGATTTGTATTCATACATTACACAAGGATTGATTTGATCCAATGTAGATGAGGGCTCGATTAGAATTAATGAGGAATTAAGAGTCTTGTCTGAAGATTAAAAAAAACATCTATCACTGTCACTTAATACAATCAAACCCAAACTGCGGGTGTTTTAAAAACATTGGGAGAGAGTAGAGGCTGGTTTGCAAGTTGTATTTAGTAGTAATAACCTCGTACATGAAAAATTAGCTACTAATCTTGGACTCATTATAGATACACATCTGAGATTTACTTATCATGTTTCTGTTGCATCCGTAAAGCTTATGCAAATTTAAAAATTATTTACGCTCACAGGCACTCTCTCATTACAAAATTATAGATCCTGTTGACTCAAACATTGGTATTACATTATTTTAATTATTGTGGCAT
>JARQZK010003741.1:0-25000 GCA_030704885.1 Cynegetis impunctata
ATTTGTTGTGACAGTTGTGACGTCATCCTAAAAAGATCTATATTATTAATATATGTATTTGTTGCTAAAAAGAGAACCTTTCAAGAGATAAATCTCATAAAGATTTTATGTAGCTAAAATTTTTGTATAATAGTAAAATATTGGTTATTCATTTTTCAGTAGAAAAGGCGTGTGCAGCAGAGCTCCTTCTATAAGGCCGATTTTTCGCGTGAAATGAATCGCGTCGAGATACAATTCTAATGGATTATATTTTGCAAAATCACGTTTAATTAACAAACCGAATTGAAAAAAAAAATTATTCTATATCGTGGTTGAAGAAAAAATTTGAAACCTACGAAGGAACGTACCTCAATATCAACATACTTAATTCTCGTACAAATTTCAACTCTCTATTGTGAAAAAAATTTGCGAAGTGCATTGCGTACTGCAAAATCGAGATGTAATTCGAATGGAATAATCACCACGAATGCAGTGCGGTTGAGACGAAGGATTTCGAGTCAACATAAACTCAATGTACGTACCAAATTTCAACCCTCTAACTCAATCAGCAGAAACTGTGGAGTTCGGCAATTTTTTAAAATCCACGAAAAAAGAAAAATGACGGAGGCCAGAAAAATTGATCCGTGTTTAATGACAGTGAGTCCGTATCTCCGAGCACATTAATAGTTACCAAAAGCTCACGAAGCCAAACGTTGATAGAAATTAAATTTGATTTGCAATATGTAGTGAGAAAAATAAAGAAAAATATAAATATATATAAAATTTTATATATATATATATATATATATATATATATATATATATATATATATAAATATATATATACACACATTAAAATTATAATTATAATATATATATATATATATATATATATATATATATATATATATATATATATATATATAAGGTCCATATTTTGAAATTATCTCGAACTATACAGTGTGTTGTATAACTCCGTTACAAACTAAACATACGATTTTTCAAATAAGAACCCCTGTATATTATACCGAATTCGGATTGCTCACATTTATTTGAATCTTTTGATATAAGGTTTTGCTATGTTATAAAGAGTCCTTCAACAGCTATATACACGTTTATGTGAAAATAGTAGGTAAATCAACGCTCTCTAACTTATTGTACGTTGAAGAAAAAAAATTTATTTTGACTAACAGAGTTTCGTAATATGATGCAATATCTCCGTATACAGGATGGACGGAAACTCGAACCTTTCATTTTCTCTCTTCTTTCAAATGGAGCACCCTGTATTTTATAGCACAAATGGAATCTTCTATTAGGTAACTTCAATTTTTGTTAATCATTCCCTATACCCAAAGTTTATAAAAACTGAGTTATTTTGTAATATTTATTGTGAACCATAATTATTAACCTATTATATGAAAGCAGTAAACGATGAATGTAACAAAAAACCCTTAATAATTGTGTTTCGTCTTCACTCAATTAATTTCAACTAGTTAATGATGGACGAATTATTTATCAGAAAATTTAGATTACTCATATTCATTTCAATAGATTAATTACCAGATACTTTTACTCGGTCCATTTTCACCTTTATCACCCGTTCCTCATAAAAAACTCCTTTAACTCTAGATGGGACGAGAGTCGAAGTGTGGAGACGCGACGGGCAATTGAGTGACGAACTTCGTGAAATCAATACGCTAAATAATACATATTTTACCTACAAATTTTGTGAATTACATAGGTACTTATACTTTCAAACATTACTTTATATTATCTGTACGTCAGTGATAAGTGTTACTACCAGAACGACACAAATCCAGCTACAGACTCAGGACAATTTCCGTCCTCCTTTTTTTTCTACTTCTACAGGCCGATCCAGACAAACTAGAATTCCCGGATTCCCCTGGTAAGTAAGGTGTGTTGGGTCTATTGAAAAATATTCATTTTCAGTAATTGTTAGTTCAATTTACTTACAACTTCCAGATTGAATACATTATTATACCATATAAACTCATAGTGCAGGGTTTCAAGAAATCAGTTTCTCCTCAAATAATACAATCCACTGTTCAGATTTTTATTGTTATATACTTACATACAATACGAAACATTTATTGGTACTTCGTTACCGGATTTTACGTTGAATATGTATTTAATTCCTCCATCATTGACCTTGAAATTATTTGCCCACAAAAATATTCTTGATTATTGAATTTAATTCACATCTGGCATATTTCAGGACAATAAAATTATTATTTTATTTCTTTCAGTCAGATTTTATAGTATCAATTTGAGTAATTATTAGAACAGCTGAATTATTTTGATTAATTTGTTTATAATGCCGAGTGAAGATGAAAAAGTAATACGATTACGTGCTCATCGTGAAATGGTTATATCAAGCGTTAATTCATTACATCAACAGGCAGAAATCATAAAAGAAAACCAAGAATTGTTTTCGAATTTTAAAATACGATGTCGAAATTTAGAAAAGTGGAAAAATACCTTTGAAAAACACCATACTGGTATAATTTCTATAGTGTCTAAACGGGGGGAAGCCGAAATGACTTTGGCCGCAGAGTTGGATATTTATAGAGATTTTGAAGAAAAATGTCAATTTATCGATAACATTTATTATGAATGGTTTGAATTACCTGAAGAAAATCGGCTTAACCAATCGACTTTGAATTTTGATGAACCGAACTTCAACGTTAAATTGCCGAAGATTAATTTACTTACTTTCGACGGGGACATTAAAAAGTTTCCAAGTTTTATTTCAAATTTCAATTCTTTAGTTCACGAAAATCCGAATTTGTCGAATATTGAGAAATTCAATTACCTTAGTTCAGTTATTAAAGGTCCTCCATCAAGTATTTTAAAAACGCTACCGCTGATTGACGATAACTATTATATAGCGTATAATTCGTTAGTTACTAGATACCAAAATAAACGATTGTTAGCCAATGCCTACTGGAAGGAAATCGATAATTTCAGCCCAATAACAAGTGATAGGACACTTAGAAATCTTTTAGATATTTTTCACGAAAACTTGGCAGCTTTGAAAATGCTAGCTTTACCTGTAGACGATTGGGATTTTATACTTATGCAAATGCTGATCGATCGTTTAGACTCAGATACGTTAAAAAGTTTTGAGAGAGAATATGCTTCTTCAGAAATACCGTCGTATGATATGGTACGAGATATTTTACTCAAACATTGTGTGGTGGTAGAATCAGTTCTTCTGAATTCGAAAATAAAAGATAAAACCACTATTCATCCTAAACAAAAATTTTCCTCATATAAAGCTTCTTTTTTAACTAGTGCTTCGACTAATTCAACAACAGTTTCAAAATTCAACTCTTTAAACAGGCTCCTATTTTGCATACTTTGTAAAAGAGATCACATTATTTTCAATTGTCCAGATTTTATTGAAAAAAATCCTAATCAACGATTTGAGATTATCAAAAATCATAATGCGTGTATCAACTGTCTAGCGGATTCTCATGCAGTTAGTAATTGCAAGTCAAATAAAAGATGTCGTACTTGTCAAAAATCTCATCATACATTATTACATTTTACTCCAAAACAACCGACTCTTGAGCCTCTACAGAACAAAGAATCTTCCCCTACAAACATACGAAGTGAGGTTCAATCGTTTAGTAACTTGGTTTCGAAAAATCATTCTACATTTCCACAGGTCTTTCTCTCGACCGTTAAACTCAAAATACAAGATAGTTTCGGTAATTTTAGTTTCGTCAGGGCAATACTTGATTCCGGCTCTCAGGTTTCATTTATTTCTAAGGCCTTAGCTAAGAAATTAACTTTAAAACCCTATAACGCCTCCATTATTGTCCAAAGTTTGGATCGTATGCCTACTTCAGCTAAGATGGCAGTTCAGTGTCAAGTTTGCTCCATACATAATGACGACACGGTCATCAAAATTGATGCAGTCATCATAGATAAAATTTGCGATTCTATGCCTGCAATTACATTATCTTCTGATATCCAGAAACAATTCGCCAATCTGTTACTTGCAGATCCAGAATAATTTGAATCTGGAACTGTAGATTTATTACTCGGGGCCGATTTTTTTCCATATTTATTAAATATGGGTCGAATTTTTACTTCACCAGGTGAACCTGTCGCTATTAATACTATATTGGCATGGATAATTATGGGAAAAATAAATATTCCAAAATCCCAACATGTCAAGTCTTTTTCAATGTTACATACCGCAGAAGAAAATTTGCATCTCAGCGATAATTTACGAAAATTTTGGGAAATTGAAGAAGTCAATCGCCTGAAGATAGATTTTGTGAAAACTATTACACACAATCTACATTCATAAACTCTTCAGGACGCTATACTGTTTCTCTGCCATTCTCCATTAATTGTCCAGATTTCGGTGACACTAGATCTTTGGCTCTAAAACTCACATACAATACGAAACAAATTGTTTATAATAAACAATTTATTATAAACAAAACAAGTCACCTAAAGTATAATCTCAACCGTAATATTAAACTAAATGTTATATATATATATACATATATATATATATATATATATATATATATATATATATATATATATATATATATATATATATATATATATATATATATATATAGTATAGGTATATATTCCGGTACATATTGGCATCTCAGATATAAAATTTTCGAAAATCGTGGTCTAGGAAACCTATAACGGATGAAAAAATACTCCCGCACCTCACTGGTTTCCTTCGATAAACAGCAATAGTATGTATTTCATGGGATAAAATACGACTAAAAATAATTGTACTGGAGTTGGTCATACAGAAAAAAACTATGAAATATATCCTCAAAATAATTTATGTATGTAATTGAGTTGAGAGTCTGTATCTTTCAGATACGACCCTCTGAAATGGCTTTGGCTATAGTACACCATTGGCCAACATATCAAATTGAATATCCTCAAGGATACTAATATTATTTATAATTTACAATATACTACTTCTCAAAACATTAACATAAGGATACACAAAATAGTAAGATACATTAAAACTTATCAAAACTTAAAATCATTCTCCCTAATAAATTTAAATATATATTTACATAATGGAGCGACAAGAGAAAGCACAAATTAAAAGGTTGATTGATATCAGTCAACATGCTAATTGAATTACATAGAACAAATATTCGTAAAAAGTTATTATTGCATTTCAAAATTATATGTTCCACTGAACCAATTTCCCCACATATACAAAATGTGTTAGGTCTTTGTCCAATTTTGTGAAGATAGAAAGTAGTCACTGCTTGACCGCTTCTTAACCGGGATATAACTTGTTTAATGATTTAAACCACACTGAAGAGAATTCCAAATTAATAATAATGTAGATTTCAAAAAATTTATATATTTATATTCT
Source organism: Cynegetis impunctata (assembly GCA_030704885.1). Classification (NCBI taxonomy): domain Eukaryota; kingdom Metazoa; phylum Arthropoda; class Insecta; order Coleoptera; family Coccinellidae; genus Cynegetis; species Cynegetis impunctata. The sequence continues at coordinate 5,381 of JARQZK010003741.1, forward strand.
ATCGAAATAGATGCTATGTCATTCATCTTAATTACTATGTCATTCGCTTGCATTGGCTTGCATTGGAAAAATTTGCATTGGAAAAATTTTTTTGTTTGCATTATAATATATAGAAACTTTGCATTTCATTACAAAAGTGGTGTCAAAAGAATACATTGGCTTGCATTGGCTGATGCATATTTTTAAACCTTAACAAGAATTATAATATCGATTTAATTGCATTGAAAATGTAACGAAATATTGTATTGCATGTTGAAATTGATTAACAATATTGAGATTGAACCAAGCAACTGAGAATAATTTGCTTTAAGGTGAAATTTATGTGTAAATTTATTGTTGTAACTCAATTAATCGCCAAAGGAAAAACATTTTACGCAAACTTCGCTTCATTCATTAATTGAATTTTTTCTCATGAGAATGGTGTCGATTAAAAATTGATGCTTCACTGACTGAATGTTGGAGTAAATATGATGCAACTTTGTTCACTTTACTTGAAAATTTCCTATTTCCTTATAGTTCCATTTTAATTTCATTCGTTAGTCGTTTCAATCATGAATAATTAGTTGTAAAAATTTTACTAAAAAATTATATTCGCTCATTTCTGGGAATATCTAAAAACGTTGAATTTTTATCTAATACATATTATGAAATCTCTAGTCTATATAATATATATATATATATATATCTATATATATATATATATATATATATATATATATATATATATATATATATATATATATATATATAATAATGAGTATAGATTGTGGAATATTTTTCGACATTCCTGATAGTTTTTGCAGAATTGAACTTAGAAATATGTAGCAGGAAAAAACAACAAATTGAAACTTATTTATAAATTGCAAATAAATTTTTATTGAACAGAGTTGTTTCCAGAAATAAAACACGTTTTATAATCAGTTCTATAATTGAGCTTCCTATACCAATATGCTGAAAATGTATACACAAAATCCAGCTTAACAATAATAAAAGTGCACTTGTAATCATGAAATGAATTGTAATATTTTAAGGGTTCCGTACCTAGGAAGGAAAAATCAGAACCCTTATAGGATCACTTTATTGTCCGTCCGTCCGTTCTGTATCAAGCTGGAATTTATATCAAAAACTCAGGTCTACTGTCCCTTGGAGATGTGAAAAAGAATCAAACTTCTAAGCCAACGCAATCAAAAGATTCAGCCGTTTATACAGCAAAAATTTCGACACTCGCAAGGGAATCAAAACCTACAGGGTACTTCCCGTGAACTCAGAATCTTGAAATTTTGTACGAAGCAACTTCATATAGCACAGATAAAGGGAAAATTGTGATAACTGTAAATTTTTAGTTACATCATATAATAAAAAACATTTTTGTGAGGAACTCTCGGTGCGCGAGTCCGACTCGCACTTGGATGGTTTTTTTATTCCCAAATAGGTTATATACAAGAGAATTTAGCTTAAATTAAGTAAAGAAGCTGTCGTGTGGCAATAACTTCATATTTGAAAGGAATTGTACTATCTGCCACCTGGAGTTTCGAATTGCACAATACTCCAGTGAAATAAGACTTCCTCTGCGGAATGAGGCCGAACAAGCTGAATTTTTGCAGAGACCTTCGTTTTGATGTTCCAATGAAGCACAAAAAAATCTTGTGCGTCTTGAGATATCGAAGGTCAAAGGTCATAAAAATCGGGTTTTCGCGAAAATCTCGCTTCCAGTGCATCTGACGTCGTAAGAACCCAATACAAAACTTACGTCAAATAGTATTCACTACAAAATTGTTCATATACATTTTTCTCGGACGACCAACCGTTTTCGAGATATAGCACGATGAAGCGGTAGAGCGCACCCTTAATAGGTAATATTGCATTATACTGCAGAGCTATAACTATAAAAGCACTTTTCTCAATCTGTTATTCTAGAAAATCAAATTCCTATTATTCAAACCGTTGAAAATTTGTTTATTTATAAAACAAATATATAATAAATAATTAATAACAAAAAATACATTCTTTTCCCCACCACTTTTGAAGTAAAATGCAAGGCGCGTTTTTTTGACATGGTATCCCCAGTAGGCCTAATCCATGTTTTCGATCTTAGAAAAGCTTTTTATAATTTTGTACACCTGACGCTACGCGCCTTATGTTTCTTTGCCGTCCTCATCGTCTTCGTCTAGTTCCACTAGCACGTCAACCAACACATTGTCTTCATCAGACGCTGCCTCCAAGTCTGTTGTCAGCTGGCAAAACCTCTTCAGGCTCAAGGTCACTGAAGTCTTCTATGTTCTGCAACTTCGTTGACGGGTTCAGGCATGCCTGTCCGTGACACTGGCCACAAACTTTGGAGCATGGCAGCCCGACTTTTCTACACCCACACTGCGCAGCACATCCCTTTTACAATTACAAAAAATTGTATTCAATAGTTCGTCTGGAGCAGGTGGCAGTAGTGTTGTTTTCGGCTGAAGTACGTCGTTTTCTAATACCCAACCCAATTCTTCGGTTTGTAGATTTTTCCCTAGCCAAATCTGAACTTGGTAGTAGACCCGATAAATATGTTGTCGAGCTGCTTCACTCGTAGGTGGAAGGGATGACAATTTAACAGGTCTATTAAGTCGTGTAGCCTTAATGAATTGGGTGTATCTAAATTTGTCAAGGTTCACTTCTTCTTTTGGAGCACCATACATAGCTAACAGAAAACGCTTTCCGTTCTGAAATACTGTATCTGGCGGACGGTTTTCTGCTTGAAATATTTGAGCCGAGTGAACCAAATCGGGATGTTTTTCAAACATTGTCATAACATGAAGTTTTCCTTTGTTGAATAGTGCCGATGTGATGTCGCGTCCAAGGAGGGCATGCAAAAACAAAATGTTCTTTGCAAAGATGATATTTGTCGAGACTTTTAGACGAATAAATTCGTGTTGATGTAATCCCTTTGGCAATTTTTTTAAAGAAAATTTGTCAGTGATGTGACTGAGTTCGTCCTATCAAGAGAACAAGCAAATCAACGTCTTCTCCAATGATGATGGCGGTTCTTTCGCTTTCTGATACTTCCATGGCTGTTCCGATGATTAGAACATCTGCATTGTTTTGTAGAGTTTCGGAGGAATACGGTCATGGTCCACTTCTTTATACCTGGATGATTTTACTTTTCTTGTCTAGAATAGAAAAATTTTTTTTGTTTGCATTATAATATATAGAAACTTTGCATTTCATTACAAAAGTGGTGTCAAAAGAATACATTGTTTTGTTAAATTATTTATTATAAATTTTTTTATGAATAAACAAATATTCAACAGTTTCAATAACGGAAATTTAATTTTCTAGTCTAACAGATTAAGAAAAGTGCTTTTATAGTTATAGCTTTGCAGTATAATGCAATATTACTTATTAAGGATGAGCTCTACCGCTTTATCGTCCTATATCTCGAAAACGGTTGGTCGTACGAAAAAAATGTATATAAACAATTTTGTAGAGAATACTATTTTACGTAAGTTTTGTAATGGATTCTTACGACATCAGATGTACTGGAAACGAGATTTTCGCGAAAAGCCGATTTTCATGATCTTTGACCTTCTATGTCTCAAGACGCACAAGGGTTGGCATATGAGATTTTTTTGTGCTTCATTAGAACATCAGAATGAAGGTCTCTCCAAAAATTCAGCTTGTTAGGCCTCATTCCGCAGATGGCCACTTTTTTGACCATATTTCACTGGAGTACAATAGATTTCTTCATTTGAAGCATAAGAAGCCATTTAAATAATTCATTCTATTCTTTTGTAGTCACAAAAACCTACAATTGCTTATACTTTTAACATTCCTCAAATCCTTTAATAAAATAAAGTATCATAATCATTAATAGAATATTTCATAGAATATAATTTCATATTCATCAATTTCTCTCGAAATTCGAGTATCAATTTAAATTATTTTATTATAATGAGCGAATTATTTCATAGTTTTCAATTTTTCTGTATCCATAAATGATGAACAAATTACAAATTCAAATTTCAATGATTTATTGAAATATCAATTATTTTTTTTTTGTTCCTCTCATTCCAAACATTTGGCGATACCTAATACTGCGTCCGACATGACTGACACGACATCGTTGCAAGACGTTCGAATAAGCTGTATTTGTATATGCGTATTGTTTTTATTTAATTTATCAAGAACGAATTGGAAAAGAGAATCAGTAGAATTTTTAAACAAGTTGAGGATGGCGATGATGAAGTCAGGTAAATAACAGGGTTTTAAATTTTAATAGGACATTGTAATGAAATTGTTATCTACGTATGATTTTGAAGTGAAAATTAGATTAGTATTTTTACGAATAATCTACTATTTATTTGTAAATGAATCGCAAATATATGTGATCCTACATTAGTTTCCACAAACCAATCAATACTCAGATTGAATGCACGGATTAAGTGCATAATTAGTTCATATTTTCATCATAATTAATAACGAAGTTTTTAATTTCAGAAAAATACATTGATTACAATCTTATTACAATTCTTCATTCATTTTTCTATCAGTTTTATCAACTTAAAACGTTATTAAATTATTGAGTTGCGTTTGCTATTTTATACATAATATATATCGAAATGGGTGTTTCACGATACCTCTCGTCTTGTTTACTTATTTATTTATTTACCAATTCAGGTTGCAAACAGTACAAAGTACCAAAACAGCATCCACTACGTATATAAGATAAACTTAACCTACAAACTAAACAAGTTATATTCTAAATAATTAGTACATAATAAACTTAAAATGACAAGAACAAACTGAAATTATTCTTAGTCGTCTAAATTCCTAAAAAGTATTGTTTTAGACGGTGCTTATAATATTTTATTGGCAAAACAAAAATATCCAGCTTTAGAAAATTATTATGAAGATTGAACAGTGATTGAAATCTACAGATTGGAGAGTTCTGTCCTAGGTTAGTTCGATGAAAATCCACTGCAAACAAATCTCTATTTCTTGCGTTGGCCCTTGGTGTTCTTAGATTAATTCTAGATAATAGATCATTAGAATCAATATGATTATTCAATATTTTGTAAAGCATAGATAGATCGGTTATAATTCTTTTGTGTTCAAGTGATACAATTTTAAATTTAGATTTGATATTGGAATAGTTGTGATTAACTACCGGTGTATTGCTCTTAAATCCAAGGTATATTAAGAATCTATTTTGTACACGTTCCAGACGTGTAGTATGTATGTTGTATTTTGGATTCCAGATGACAGAGGCAAAAGAGAGTTTACTATGGACAAACGCATAGTAAAGAGACAAAATGGATTGAGGATTCCTGAAATCTACTGAGTTTCTTTTTATAAATCCCGCCATCCTATTCGATTCAGTTATTACTCTTTCTATATGCGTTTTAAAAGTCCACTTATCATCCAGAGTAACTCCCAGATCTCTAATTTCTATCACCCTTTTCAAATTACTTTTATCAATGGAGTATAGCGACGTGATTTTATTGATATTTTTTGTGAATGAGATTTAGAAACATTTAGCGGTATTCAGATAGAGTTTGTTTTCCTGGCAGTATCGTTCCAAACGTAGAAGATCTTCTTGGATCTTCAGGCAGTCAGCTGGGGACTCGACATTTTTACTTATCATATACATTTTGATATAAAACGAAACCTTGATAATATTCGAATTATTTCCATAAATAAACTTATCGGGATTAAAATGGGTAACTCCGTTACTATTCAGAACCTCTTTACTCGCATTAATTTTTTTAAGTTATGTTGCATTTGCTTACTGTAAAATATATTGAAAACGCAGTCAATACTTGCATAATGGAGGCTCCGTGGCTGAGCGGTATAGGTAACGCTATGCCGTCTTCGTTGACGGAGTTGGTGGGTTCGATTCCCACCGTGTTCCTGGGTGTTTGTATGCGTCCGGATTTAAGTGGTTCCCCTCATTATAGTAAATTGATGGCTAAATGTTCAAGTTGACGAAGCCAAAATTGTACGGAGGTCGGGCGCGTGTGAGAGGACACACGTCCCACCTCTTTAAAAAAAAAAAATACTTGCATAATGTCCAACAGCATTCAATTATCTGAATCTATACTAAGCCGCTAAGCAAATATCAAAACTTTCTTCCTCTCGAGAATAATCGATAGCTCAGCTTATATAATTCTCTTCATTAGTATGTATATCTATACTATGTATTTCAGTGATATTGAAACTTTTTCAACAAAAATTTATTTTTCTGAACTTATATTGATTAGTTCACCTTGTACTTGTCTGAAGTTACATAGAACACTTTAATATTATATAGCTAATATTTGAGTTCTCTTTACTAGTATACCCTTGATGAAACTCACTATGTAGCTCCACTAATACTTGAATTTAAATAATCATCTCCAACATTGCTTATTCTGAAGTTATATTAGATATTTCACCTAGTATTTATATATTTTTACTATCATTTACTTGTCTGAAGTTATATCACTAATATTTAAATTTAAATAATCTTCTCCAACATTACCTGTTCTCTAAAATTCATTTTTCCGAAGACGTATTATGCAGTAGTTAGATATATTTACTAGCATTTATTTGTGTGAAGTACCATCGTGCACTTTAGCTACATAACGTTTGAGTTCTCCTTATTACCATTCCCTTGCGTGAAATTGACTTCGTAGCTCCACTAATATTTAAATTTTAATAATCTTCTGCAACATTGCTTATTCTCTAAAATTTATTTATCTGTAGCTATATTGACTAGCTCTCCTAATATTAAGAATAATATCTTCATTAGCATTTACTTTTCTAAAGTAACATTTAGTTAACTCTCTGTTTAAATTTAAAATCTCTTCATTAGAATGCGTGAAGTGAAGTTTCATTGTTTAACCACACTAATATTAAAATAAAACTAACATTTAAGTTGTGTAAAGTTACATAGAGCAGCTCAAATAATATTCAAATTGTTTTCGCTAGTATTTACTCGTTTGAGATAAAGGTAACATTCTTCCGGTGCCATACCCGGTTTCGGGCGTAAGCGACCTCTCTTCAACTATTCGTGCTGTGCGTGATACAGTGATACACGAATAGAAGGGGCCTACAGTTTTATGAAAAAAAAAAAAAAGGAAACACACGTGTTTCATTCCTCCCTGAAGTATGTGTCAGGGAGGCGGGCAGCTAGAGTTTGGGATTAACTCCTTCAGCCAGATTAGAGGATACACTTGTATGTACAAGTGCATTAAGGATAGGTGAGACGGGATATTTATTAAACATAGGAAGTGTGGGTAGGGTTCAGAGGATTAATACTGGCCCAGCATTCGCCTTATAAGTTTGCAAGCAGTGACTTACATTACCATGAGGAAATCTCTGAGAAAAACTCATGGCAGACCAGTCGGCCCCGGGGTTTGAACCCGAGACCTCCCAAATACTAGCCAGCGTACCTAACATACTCGACTAACTAGCTTGGTCAGTTTTATGACAGTTCCGAACGTATTTATAGAGAGGCTTTACTAGGCAGAATACTTCTCGGTGGTTGGCCATTGCCTTCCGAGAGGTGACTCCGCATTAATTCGTTGGTTCGGCCGGGATTCGATCCAGCGACCTTCTCTTCAGTAGCCCACTGAACTACGGAGGCACATAAGGTAACATTGAGTAGCTAAAATTTTAATTCTCAATAGCATCCATTTGTGTGAAGTTATTGTGGCCACTCTGCTTATATTTAAGTTCACATTCACTTCAATTCTGCTATTTTTTTCACATTTGATTACTATCATAGATTTTTCGTTCAATTACTCTCAAACGTTGTTAATTTATTTCATTTGGCCTGCTGTTTAATATATATATATATATATATATATATATATATATATATATATATATATATATATATATATATATATATATATATATATAAAATTATATATATATATATATATATATATATATATATATCGAAAGTACCTTCGTTCCAAACGGGTGTACCACGACACCACTCGTCTGATTTTTTACAAGGGTATGGTGAGCCACAAGCGAGTATTTCGCATGTGTTTCACCATCTAAACTAATCGGTATGTTCATTACTCAGTAGATTCAATTTTAAATAATAACGAGTAATTCGATGTTTGATGAAGGCAGGTCAGTTTAATATTGACCTTGTGATTGTGAGGTGCATAAACCTACTCAAATACGATCTCTTAACCTTTAGAATGTCTATTTAGCCAATGCTAAGCGTTATTAAAAATGCATATATAACTATAAAATTTAACATGCATTCTGATTATTTCTGTAATTCATTATTTCAAAAGCTGAATAATAGTGGCATATCTAATGTATGATTACAGAAAAGCTCATATTTGAGCTAGATGGAAATTTTTTTTCAAGAATGTATGAATAAATCCTTTAAAAATCCTCAGGAGAACTATTCTGAATGATCAACAACTAAATACTTATATCTTGCAAATTTGATAATGTCCTAAATATTTCAAACTCATTGAAAAATGAGAAACTAGTTAGATCTCATGCAACAATTGATATTAATATGTATTAATATATCACATAAAATATAATTTTTTTTAGGATCTCGTATTTATTAGTATAATTTTCAAGTGACATTTAATGACACACTTCTAACACTTTTTGGATTACTTCAAGTACAATCATTAAACATGTGCATTATCAAACATGAAAGTGACCATGGCTGTCAATTCTTTCATCTCACGAGAGAACCTTCTATAGATTAATGCAAATCCCTCGAAGCGTAGGAATATTAATAACATCGATATTGAATGGTTTTACCTTTGCGTAATTATGTAGAATAACGCTTTCAAGTAAACGTAATTAAACAAACTTTACTACTGAAAATTAGACATATTTCAGTAGAGCATGAAATGATTAACTGTATTTCTTGAGACTATTTCATGTTTTTCAAAGCAATAACTGAAATAGGATGAATTAATTTTCAATTACAAATCCACCTACTCCAAATCACAAGTTAGTGTGATGAGGAAATATCTCGGAACGTTGGTTGAAGTGTTTAATTTTTATATGTAGATATTGCATTCGAAAACATAGAAATTGAACTTGAAATCCTTATAATGTAAATAAAACTTAGGTTTTTGATTTTCACTTCATTTTGTTAAAAATAAACTCCGTGAATCCTAAAATTTTCCTAATGATGTGAATCATGTTTTAAAAATATGTCTATCGATAACAAGCCATATTTTTTATGACAGCGTCACGCGTGTGAAGACATATAATTATAATATCTCTATTAGCACATTTGAACAGAAGATTACTTAGGTATCGATCCGAATGAGGTTCTCGAGATTATGGCAGCAAAGAAATCGCGAAAATTTAAATTTTGAATTTGGTCTACTGAATTGTTTGACAATAATTGTATGTGCGTGACTGACAATTAAAATACAGTGATGATATTAATAACAATAAAGCAGTTTTTCACTAATGAGTCCAACTTTAATAACAAAAATCCATTCAAGACACCCATCAACCATTTCCGCCCACTTCTCCCTAAAAAATTATAACTACGCCCCCCCCGCCCAAACCAAATTTCTGGTTACGAGCCTGCTCCGAAGTTTCTGCCGGTTTGGCCAACGTACACATAGCATAGCTTATAAATACATACCTTATTATTATGTGGAGTAGTTTTATCTTTAGAATTTCTAATATGTTTACCTTTTGTATTCTGAGTTCTAAAGGATATTTCGATTTGACAAGAAAGTAGAAATTTTGTGTGTTGGATCACCTATATGAGTTAATAATTTATAGGCTCTTGCACCGTATATTTTAACTTAAATTTGATGATAAACCGAGTTTAATTTGACATTTTCGCTTGTCAAATGTCAAATTAAACTAGGTTTGTCATTAAACTTAGTTTAATAGTATACGTGCAGGAGCCTATATATGTTTTCATCAATATCCTTCACTTGGATACGCTTGAAATCAATATTAGAAAAAGTTCCAACAATTTATTGAAGGATCAATTAGATATTGATAATTCTCCTCTGTTAAATTTATTTCAGTGAAATATTGAATCTTTGTACCTTTTTTTATGGATGTGAAAACTTCAAAAGCGATACCGGATGCTAACCCGTAACTATGTGTGGGATTCAACTGTTGCGATGCAACATTGCCTACCCACTAAAAATACCTCTGTTCCATCGGTTTACGGGCGTTTGGCTACTAAACCTCCAGTCTCGCTCTTAGATTAGGACTCACATGCTGCGGTCACCACTAAAACCTGTTTCCTCCCTTGTGTCTATATTTCAAGACTAGGGGTTGACCAAAGAAGAATTCTTGTCTTGATCACAACTTCTTGTCTTGTCTTGAAAAAAAATCAAGAGAATTGAAAACATCTTGCCTTGACGTTTTCTTGACATCGTATATCTTGTCTTGACTCAAGAAATTTCAAGATCTTAAAATTTCAACCGGTGATTCCCCGGCGAACTTTTTATTGCATTGCTTATTCACACGGAAATCCAGTGGTTCCCTGATCTTTAATTTTTTTCTGACGAAGGCGAATGACCCCGTTTAGTTAGATAAGGTTATTATTACAAAGTACATTATATTGATATTATCTTGCATTCAGTAAACTGTACGTCTGTGGCGCCATTTGGCACCGATTCTGGCTCAGAATATTCACCGACAGGGTTTAGATTTTAGTAAATATAAATAAAATGGTCAGTGACAGTGAGATTAACGATTACTATGACTAGTGTGAATGACAACTGTAACCGTAGCTGTATGCGATAGCGGCAGCAAAAGAAGAAAGTAACAGCATACACCAATGCAAGATAGTGGTACCTACTATTGGCTATACTGGCAGAAAGACATTCTATGATATTTTGAAATTGAGATGGACACGTTTATCAATGGCAAAGACAAAAATGATAAATTAGCCAAAGTATACCATCTTTTCAAAAACATAACAAAAGTGTTAACCTGAAAATGAAAAGTGCCGGGACTTGGGGGACGGGGTTGAAAAAAAAATTTTTTTAAAAATATGGGACATTATCTGAAAAATAGTGTTCTCAAGGGAATCCTGATCGAAACAAGGGCTAACTTTTTTCACAAATAATCACTAAAGTCATAATTAACAAAACTAAATTTGATTTTACTACGTTTATTATCACAAAATATTTTGAAAAATATAACACTGCGATTGCAATTTCGGTCACTAGACCATCATCGGGCAGATTGAGTTAAGAACTGAATACAAAATAATTATAGATTTGCGCTTACGGGTGGGAAAGGATTATTGCAGGTACCTAAATAGACAAGAGGAACATATTTCAAGAAGGGCTAATCGAGTGAATTTCACAAATTGGTACAATACAATGTTCTTAGAAAAGTCATTATTGTTTAAATACACTAAATATAGGAGAATATATCAAGTCAATCTGGTCGTTCAGCAAGATATCTTTTGCATTATTATTGAGTTTAAAAATTTCTAATGATTCTAAGTAAGTAAGTTTGGCTCCTTTCGGTAATTTGTGCATGATTTGAAAATTATCTATTTGTGGAAATGGGTGGTGGCTTTCACGGCAATGATTTGAAAACGTTGAATCCGTTTTATTTTTCAAAAAAGATTGTTGGTGTTCTTTAAATCTTGTCTTGAACGATCGACCAGTCTGACCTATATATACTCCTTTACATACAGGACAAATCAACTTATAAACTCCTGAACTTTCAAATTTTGAAGTGATATCTTTGGCATTGAATAAAAATCCTGAGAGTTTTGTCTTAGGTTTGAAAGCAATTTTAATATTACATTTAGGTATGACATTAGCAACTTTTTCTGTTAGAGCACGTTTTCAAATCATTGCCGTGAAAGCCACCACCCATTTCCACAAATAGATAATTTTCAAATCATGCACAAATTACCGAAAGGAGCCAAACTTACTTACTTAGAATCATTAGAAATTTTCAAACTCAATAATAATGCAAAAGATATCTGGCTGAACGACCAGATTGACTTGATATATTCTCCTATATTTAGTGTATTTAAACAATAATGACTTTTCTAAGAACATTGTATTGTACCAATTTGTGAAATTCACTCGATTAGCCCTTCTTGAAATATGTTCCTCTTGTCTATTTAGGTACCTGCAATAATCCTTTCCCACCCGTAAGCGCAAATCTATAATTATTTTGTATTCAGTTCTTAACTCAATCTGCCCGATGATGGTCTAGTGACCGAAATTGCAATCGCAGTGTTATATTTTTCAAAATATTTTGTGATAATAAACGTAGTAAAATCAAATTTAGTTTTGTTAATTATGACTTTAGTGATTATTTGTGAAAAAAGTTAGCCCTTGTTTCGATCAGGATTCCCTTGAGAACACTATTTTTCAGATAATGTCCCATATTTTTAAAAAATTTTTTTTTTCAACCCCGTCCCCCAAGTCCCGGCACTTTTCATTTTCAGGTTAACACTTTTGTTATGTTTTTGAAAAGATGGTATACTTTGGCTAATTTATCATTTTTGTCTTTGCCATTGATAAACGTGTCCATCTCAATTTCAAAATATCAATCATCAATGCAAGATATTGGCTATACTGGCAGAAAGACATTCTATGATATTTTGAAATTGAGATGGACACGTTTATCAATGGCAAAGACAAAAATGATAAATTAGCCAAAGTATACCATCTTTTCAAAAACATAACAAAAGTGTTAACCTGAAAATGAAAAGTGCCGGGACTTGGGGGACGGGGTTGAAAAAAAAAATTTTATAAAAATATGGTACATTATCTGAAAAAATAGTGTTCTCAAGGGCGAATCCTGATAGTCGAAACAAGGGCTAACTTTTTTCACAAATAATCACTAAAAGTCATAATTAACAAAACTAAATTTGATATTTGTACTACGTTTATTATCACAAAATAATTTTTGAAAAATATAACACTGCGATTGCAGTTTTCGGTCACTAGTACCATCATCGGGCAGATTGAGTTAAGAACTGAATACAAAATAATTATAGATTTGCGCTTACGGGTGGGAAAAGGATTATTGCAGGTACCTAAATAGACAAGAGAACTATTTCAAGAAAGGGCTAAATCGAGTGAATTTGTCACAAATTGGTACAATACAATGTTCTTAGTAAAAGTCATTATTGTTTAAATACACTAAATATAGGAGAATATATCAAGTCAATCTAGTCGTTCAGCCAGATATCTTTTGCATTATTATTGAGTTTAAAAATTTCTAATGATTCTAAGTAAGTAAGTTTGGCTCCTTTCGGTAATTTGTGCATGATTTGAAAATTATCTATTTGTGGAAATGGGTGGTGGCTTTCACGGCAATGATTTGAAAACGTGCTCTAACAGAAAAAGTTGCTAATGTCATACCTAAATGTAATATTAAAATTGCTTTCAAACCTAAGACAAAACTCTCAGGATTTTTATTCAATGCCAAAGATATCACTTATCAAAATTTGAAAAGTTTCAGGAGTTTATAGAGTTGATTTGTCCTGTATGTAAGGAGGTATATATGGTCAGACTGGTCGATCGTTCAAGACAAGATTAAAGAACACCAACAATCTTATTTTTTTTGAAAATAAAACGGATTCAAGCGTTTTCAAATCATTGCCGTGAAAAGCCACCACCCATTGTTCCACAATAATACATTTTCAATCATGCACAAATTACCGAAAGGAGCCAAACTTACTTACTTAGAAATCATTAGAAATTTTTAAACTCATTATAATGCAAAAGATATCTTGCTGAAACGACCAGATTGACTTGATATATTCTCCTATATTTAGTGTATTTAAACAATAATGACTTTTCTAAGAACATTGTATTGTACCAATTTGTGAAATTCACTCGATTAGCCCTTCTTGAAATATGTTCCTCTTGTCTATTTAGGTACCTGCAATAATCCTTTCCCACCCGTAAGCGCAAATCTATAATTATTTTGTATTCAGTTCTTAACTCAATCTGCCCGATGATGGTCTAGTGACCGAAATTGCTATCGCAGTGTTATATTTTTCAAAATATTTTGTGATAATAAACGTAGTAAAATCAAATTTAGTTTTGTTAATCATGTTAAATTATCACGTAGTAACGACGGATTCCATCAACTACTAAAGTCATATTTTCCCTGAAAGGAAAGATATGCAGGTTGAAAATTAAATCGCACATTGAAAGAGAATCAATTCGAGATGCAATTCGATTGGAAAATATACGCCGCCAAGTACATACGTGTACAAAAATACATGAAATATTAAAATGACGGTAGGGCAAAGAAAATTTTCGAAAACAACGAGAGGTACTGCCCTAATATTAACTCAATACATGTACGAGATTCTAATCATCTAATTCAATTAATAAAAGCTGTGGAGGTACGCAAAACCTCAAAAACAACGAAAAAATAAGAAATTGATACATGAAAATGCGGGCGGTTCGAAAAAATTGAATACTGCCTAAAGGTACAATCTGACTGAATTTCAAGGGAGTTACGGGGTGTAGATATCTTTCAAAAAAATATTTTTTTAGCTCCATACCCCCTCCAGAAATCCCTAGAAAGCTGTATTTCAGATGAGTTATTCATTATCAATTTATAAACCTTTTTCCACCGGTTCCAGAAATTTCCAATTCCGCTCTTTTCTACCAATGCCAAAGTGATGCCAAAATTTTGAATTCATCCAAATTTTAATAGTTTCGTTATGACCTATATACTATTTATTGACATATGTTTAGCTTTCGCAGCTACTTCTCCAGAATATCTGAAAAAATAGATATATTCTTACACACAATGTACACATTACTAAAAGATCTAAAATCAAAAATAAGAGACAAGCTTGCAAGAAACGGTTTCCATTCAATTTACCCATAATGACTTACATCAATTAGTTGGGTTAGCGGACAACAGGTCATAATCCTAAAAATACTGTTGGCAATCCATAAATTAAATCTGAAAGCTTGGTAGCCTGTCCTCTTACAATTAACGGTTATTAAGATATTACAAAATTATTTTAAGAAACATACTAAAATTGATATATATATATATATATATATATATATATATATATATATATATATATATATATATATATATATATATATATATATATATATATATATATATATAAGGTGGGCCAAAAGGAGTCATCCGATGTTGTTTGGCTCTCATCTTTTTTCTGAATGAAAAACTTCGATTCTGTTTTTTGATTATGTTTATTTGAACCTTTAGAATTTTATTGGTCAAGTCCGCAAGATGATATCGGCCAAATGGGCGCCGTTACAATTGATTGCTATACGGGCTCGTTTTGTGGCATTATTCATTACTTCGGCGAGAACTTTGGGCGACAGATTCTCGCACTCGTACCGAATGTTGTCCTTGAGGGCTTCCAAGGTCTAGGGTTTGTCCACGTAAACACGGGACTTTAAAAAACCCCACAAAAAAAAATCTGGAACGGTTAAATCGGGCGATATTGCGGGTCAGTGCAAATCGCCAAAAGGAGAGATGAGGCGACCCGGGAACGCCGCCTTCAGAATATCGGTTGTGGCTCTCGCAGTGTGTGCCGTTGCTCCGTTCTGTTTGAACCACATGTCCTCCAGTCCTAATTCGTTCAATTGCGGCAGAAAAAAACAGGTTAACATGGCCCTATAGCGCGCACCGTCCATTGTTGTCGTTTGACCAGCGGCGTCCTCGAAAAAAAAATGGCCCGATGACTCTTCCAGCGTGAACAGTGCACTATGCAGTCACTTTGAGGGGGTTTAATGGCTCCTCGTGCATCATTCGTGGATTTTCGGTGCCCCAGAAGCGATAGTTTTGCTTGTTCACGTACCCGCTGAGGTGGAAATGAGCCTCAACGCTCATTATAATTTTGGTCGAAAAATCGTCCACTTCGTCCTCGGAATTAAGGATGGCTTGGGCGTAGGTTACACGCGTTTGGCGGTCGACAAGCAGCAGCAGATGCACGGACTGGACTTTGTACGGGATAATGCGCAGGTCTTTGACCAAAATTCGCCTTAGGGACGACCGGCTGATCGATGTTTCTGGCGATAGCTCGATATCCTCGGCAACAGTGGCGATATTCTCGGCAGAACGGGCGTTCCGGGGCCGGCCACTCTTGGCTGCGTCTCGTGTGGTCCCATACTCTTCAAGGTTGGTGGCCAAACGGCGCAGTGTTTGCGCAGTCGGTGCCGGAAGACCGGGGAATCGGCGACGGAATTCGCGCTGCGCCAACACCACAGACGAATTGTTACGCGAAAAAATAGACACGATTATTCCGCGTTTTTGGGGAGGGTATCGCTCCATGGCTTGTTCACTTGTATTCTACATCTATCTATTTCACAAATGTCAAAACAGATTTGACATTGGCCGCCATTTGCAAAAATAAGAGCATCTTCCAATAGGGTGATTTCTTTTGGCCCACCTAGTATATACATATACATACATAACTATATAACACACACAAAAAAATTAAAAACCACTCCCGCATCTCACTGTTTCGATGCAGTGCAAATCCCATTTACATGCAGCTCACTTCCGCGATAGTGAGCAGGGATGTAGCCAGCGCAAGTATGTAAACTGGTCGCTCGCACTGACGTTCCTCATGCCTTGGTCTGCTGATTTCACGGAAATTCCGTGTTATGTTCGGAATTAATTCAATGTGAAATTAACAAATTGAATTGCTCTGCAACTTCAGATGAAATTGTTGATGTTGAAAGTAAAGTAAATAATGCAAACTTTGGTGACTGTCCCCCGTTAACAAATATAGTAATGCAATTACCAAACGTATTTTTGGTGGCATTGGAATTCTTATTTCAGTCTGCTTTTTTTTATCATGGTCTCAATATTAATTAGCAAAAATTCAGAATATTACATTACATTCTGCAGAGGTTATAGAATTATTTCAAGCCAACTCATTATGTTGTTCGTGCCGCTTCTGAACAAAAAAACAATAGGCATGATTTAGAGGTTATTACAATATGCTTATTATGACTTAGGTTGCATCTCCCTTTTCGACGACGACGTTTATTTATATTACTTTTTTTTTTCAGGGAAATCGGATCTCAAATCATTATTGTATCCTTATGCCCAAACGAAATCAACCACATACAAATTGGCTGGCGTTTGACCGGTTATAGTTTAATGTACATTATAAAAAAATTAATGGATTAAGTCTTATAAACAGTTTTCACTGAAATATTTTCCAGAATATCAGGTATGAACATATCGAATGAATGTTTCTTTATACCTACATAACTGAAACTTATTTCTTCTATAAAGTGAAAGAACAATATCTACAAGTGATAATCATTTAATTTTGTACAACTCCGCCATTTTAAATTGAACTGTAGGTGCATTGTTTGTATCAATTCATTATTACGGTTCGCTAACCGTAAAGAGGCGTTGACACAACATTTATGATACTTTTATTTAAATATAGAATGCTTTGTAAATATTATACTTATTATTCAAGATAAATTATAAAAAAATTATTCATACTAAATGCTATTAATAATTGGAGAGTTTTCTTGTTAATTGAACTCGCAATTCTCAGCCATTCTTAATGAAAGTGAACATTCTATTTATGATTTCTTCGTCAGTATGGGTAATTTTTGCCATATAAACCTTTAATTAAAATATTAATATTACGAAATCAAATTGCTATGAATTACTAGATCTTCATTAGCCATCACTTCCTTATACTTCTACAAGAGATGCCTGAGAAGCACTTTTATACGAGAATCAAACTATCAAAAGTCCATGATTTTCGACCGTAGTAGGAAAATTCAAGATAATTTACAGAAGGCTGACTTGCTTGGTTTATGGACTACTTTGAATTCGGACATTGAGAAATTGCTACTGTAATAGTTAATACAAATATCGTCGGTATAGCAGAGTCATATTCTGAAGTGTAGAATTATTTAGAACGAATTACTCCGCCCTAGTTATGTCATAATTTTGTTTCATTATGAACTAGGTCTCTCGACAGACGGTGTCCTTTAAAATTTCAATAAATTTTTTTGTTATCATTTTATGAATTCGTAAAAAGCTATTGGAAATGTGTGAACAAAGTAAAAATGAGAAAAAAACCTATTCCTGAGTGATCGTCGTATTATCGATTTGGGACATGGTTATTCAATTTGAGGAGGAGTAGATACAATCAGAAGTGCCTACGCCAATGAGAATTTTACAACGACGTTAGAATAAAGTTAGAATAACTGCATTCGACGGACAGATCTCGAAACAACACAAGAATAGGAATAAATGTATCTAACCTTATTAAATTTTAGGGTAGAATGTATTTTTTCAGATTATTTATCAACTGATAACATTCAAGGATTTTTGTGAACCCAAACCTTATCTACATTGAGTTAGAGCAGTGGTTTCCAAATTACTTTTTTTTGGCGGACCCCAACCAAACAATAAAAATATGTCACAATGCCTTTTCAGAGAGCTCTTCATAATGGAAACTCATTTTAACACAAAATTGGATCTGCCCTTAAATACATCCTTCTCAGATGCGCTGCACGATTGGTCAATGAGCTGATCTAGTTTCTCAGAGATATCTCCATTTTCTTCAATTTCGTCGATAGCAAGAGGATTTCTGATCCACCAATCTTCTTTATTTGAAGTTGGAAAATATTCAAGAAAACTTACAGCCTGGTTTCGCATGTGTTCATCAATTATGAGTTTTACTTCCTCAGGCATCGGTTCCTCTTCCGATTTTGAAAAGTTCTCTGAGGTAGAGAATGAACTGTCAGACGATTGTTCAACGAGTGTAGCTCAAATTTCCATTTTTTTATGACACTTTCTATTTTTTCCTCAACATGAAAAAAATGGATATATCTGCCTTGCCTTGCAACTGTAGGTTCAGTTCATTTAAGAAATTATATGTATATACATATATATATATATATATATATATATATATATATATATATATATATATATATATATATATATATATATATATATATATATATATAGGTATATATCTGATGGGTATGCTAGTTGACAGAACCAAGGAAAATCATTAAGACGTCCTTCCAGTCACTTATAAATAACCGCACTTCGTCACGGAGTTCGAAACATCCAGTAAAAATTCTTCCACGAGACAACCACCGCACTTCAGTATGTAAAAGAAATTAAAAATGGTTACTGCCAGCTTCTTTGCATATTGTTTCGAATTTCGGGAAATTAACGTCTTGGCTTTAATAAAGTTAATGTGCTTAACTAGTTTCCAAACTTGACAAACTCTTTTATTGGTATTGAGCAAAATAATTTTCAATATTCTCGTCCTACTACTAGTAAAAGTTTTTGTTCGTTTTTTTGCTATTACCTTCGCGGGCCCCCTTAAACTAGGCCCCGGACCCCAAGGGGTCCGCGGACCACTATTTGGGAATCACTGAGTTAGAGAATTGAAAGTTTTTACGTGGTCGAAATTGATGTTAAGGAAGTGCCTTCTGGCAGTTTAAACTCTGACCAATGCCATTTTTATGTATGAGTTTCTTGTTTTTTCGTGGTTCTATAGATTTTGCGTAACTCCACGGCACCTCCAGACTGAATTGAAAGATTATAATTTTAATAGTGTATTAAGTTGATGTTAAGGAAGTCCATTTTGATGGTATTAACTTCATATAGGGATTTTTGTTTTTTCATAGTTTTTGAGAT
>JARQZK010003741.1:30000-127500 GCA_030704885.1 Cynegetis impunctata
CAACGGTGAATTATAGGAAACGACAAGTCACCCCTACTCAAAATCTGCATACAGCTGTATCGATCTCATTAGATCTCATCAGTGCAACTTATTCGACTCGAAGTGAATTAACAAATTTCTCATTGTTCCCCAAGACAAATCGCGGTCAGACAACTGAATGGATAACAACCCATACCGCTCTCCACAAAAGATATTGGAAACCAATAATTCACGGTTTAGATCGAAAATGCGAAATCCCGTCGCGAGTATCCATACTTCCGGACATGAAATATTCGCTCTGCAACTGTGGCTTATAGGTACATATAATCAACTCCCTTGGAAAGTTGTTTCTTAATTTATTAAATTATAGAAAATTTTCCTTGTTCACTTTAGGCAATATATTAAATTGACCATGAGCAACTTGCATATTTTCATGATTTGATTTTAAATCAACGTTGGTGATAATGCAAACTGTCCCTTTTGGCTGCCGTCAGTGTGTTATTTTTATTTACTTGTCTTTTGTAAGCAATTACAGGCCATTACACTTATAAAACTGACTTTTTTAAACAGTATACGTTTCGTCAAGAAATATGTGACTTTCTCATTGAAAGATTTAAACTAGTGAACGTCTAATCAATTTCAATCTGTCACGAATTTCGTGACTCAACATTAACTGTTTGAAGTCGATTTTCTAACTCAAATGTCATGTTATTGCTGATAAAAGTTTGTAAATATGTATATACATATATATATATATATATATATATATATATATATATATATATATATTATATATATATATATATATATATTATATATATATATATATATATATAATATATATATATATATAGATATATATATATATATATATATATATATATATATATATATATATATAAGGTACCTGAGACAAATAAGGCCCACCTAAGGCAAAACATTTTTTTTTAGTACATACAAAGGAAAATAAAAATATATTGAACAATAAACTCATATTATATTCTATGTAAAACATTAACTGAAACAAGTTAAAGAAAACGTAATATAATAAAAATCATAGATTCTAAAAACCATGTAAAAGGGCCTTATTTCTGCCAATGATAGTAATAAGGCCCGTATCATATAAATGTAATAAAAGGCTACAAGCTAAACAGAAAAGCATTTGAATAATATATTAACAGAGTTTTAACTCAAAATAAAGTTCTAAGAGGTACTCAAAAAATTGTTAGGCATCACATGCTATGCAAATATAGTCGTCATCATCAGATGGTGAATACCCTAAACATTCTTCGTGGACCTATGTGTTGTAATTAAGGCAGCACCTCATATTTTTGTCACGGGATTCCTGGAATAGTGGACAGTACGATAATAAATTACTTTTATTCACCGTGCCCATCTTAAAAATTTACGTGGGCCTTATTTCTGACATGCACTATTTAAGGTTAGGTCACAGTTACAAAAAAAGAAAATGAAAAATTTCGAAATTTTGTTGAATATCAACTCTTAGAATGTGCGAATAGAATTGAACCACCAGTCATACAGTTGAAATTATTTCATGGAGAACGACTTCATTTTGTGAAAAATTTTGTACAACATAAGACTTTGCGCGGGATGTCCAACAAGTGGAACTTTTCTCCATGAGTGAAAGCGTGTGGTCCGCCCGCTATCTAGGTGAAATTACTGGGAACTATATCCGAACCGATTGGTGGATATTATAGTATGAGTTCGTTTATAGTTGTATTTTCCTGGAAAGTGGGCCTTATTACCTGCTGGGCCTTATTTGTCTCAGGTACCTTATATATATATATATATATATATATATATATATATATATATATATATATATATATATAATATATATATATATATAATATATATATAATTATATATATATATCAGTGGCGGCTCGTGAGTTTTGGTTTGAGGAGGCTACAAAGAGGGTGTTAAAAAATTTCAAGGTCAACCGCCTTATAATTTAAAGAAAATCAAAGTAAAACAAGCACCCTAAGCTATTAATTTGTTTTCACTTTCGAGTGTCTACCTTGAGACCTACAACTCCTATTTACAATATTCACAAAAACTCTTCTCAGCCAATTAATCAATTCATCTATTCATCAAATTTTTTTTTCTTTCACAAAATAGGTACCTACCTACCTACTTAACGAATTTGTTAACAGCTGGTGAGAGCAAATAAAAAGTTATTATATATTTTTG
This sequence comes from Cynegetis impunctata, assembly GCA_030704885.1. NCBI lineage: Eukaryota > Metazoa > Arthropoda > Insecta > Coleoptera > Coccinellidae > Cynegetis > Cynegetis impunctata. The sequence continues at coordinate 32,194 of JARQZK010003741.1, forward strand.
AAGATTAGCGGGATTCTGCGATCTTTAACGTTAGCAAAATGATCTATAATATCCTCATAAAATTTTTTATCTTTCGCCAAAAGTTTTACCAATTCCTTTTCAATAGACAACAAACTAATATTTTTTCAAACGATCCTGGCCCATTGAATTTTGTAAATAAGTTTTAATTCTCTTAAGAGTGGAAAACGAGCGCTCTACGGAAGCCGATGTCACCGGGATAGAAACAATTAGACATAAGAGTTTATAAACTTGGGGTAAATCTTGATTCAAATCATTATCAAAAAGGTATTTAATAGTCCTCACATGATTTTCATTTTGCCTCAAAATTTCATTGTCATTATAAACAACACACAGTTCACTTTTTATGGCCACCGAAAATCCGGTTAACAAATTTTTATTGAGTAAGTCGAAGAAATACAGTTCTTTCAAATCAGAGAACCTTATTTCTATTTGACCCCTAATAATATCCAAAATTTCATAAAATATTTGCTTTTAGTGAAGCTCCATATCTGCGTAACTGAATTTCTTTCGTTTTGGGCTAAATTGAGTCGTATCATCAGTAGTTTGAAATACAGAAAATAGTTTTTTAAAATAAACTTCTGCACGAAATTCTGAAATTTTTTCCAAAAGAAACTTGAGCCGATTTCGTGAGTAAATTACATCTTTTCGTGAGTAAATTACATCTGAAAACTTGTGCTATAAGATTTGAAAAACTATATCTGCTTGTTCAAAAATTAATTTAAAGATGTTTGAAAAATATATAGATTCCTTATCTTGTAAGTAAGATATTAATCCGCGTGCTGTATTTAAAGTTACTTTATCGGTGAAAAATTCCTGACTTTCAACTAGGTATAAAATTAAATCCTCAAATCCTAAGCGGCCCCAAACAGAGACATTTTCACTAGTAAAAAGTAAACACTGCCAACAAAATGATTTATTTATTTTTTACCTGTGATCCGGTTAGGCGAGGATAATTCCTTGTATTAAAACCGCGGTTTGGTTGTCTGTTATGCTGCACCAAATTGTTTAATTCAGGGGTAGGTCGCAATGTTTTTATCAAAACTTCATCCTCATAACTTAGTGCACTAAAGTTATGGGATAACAAATATTCCACTAAGTCACCATTGAAATTTTTGAAATTAACTTCAGTAACCAAACTCATTTTAAAACAATACGCGAGCTATATAAGTAAACACGCTGCCATTAGTTACTACGATCACACTACGATTCAATTAATGCTTTCCAACGAATTCTCACTCGATGTCACGCGAAATTCTATAGTTGTGATTGGTCGACATTGTATTAGACTGGGTTCCTATCCGTGTTGCCATTTACATGTGTTTTGCTTTTCTATTGCAATGAAGTATTCATTCGGAGTATTTGCACCGTTGTTTCCTTTTCTGTGGCAGGCATAATGAACGATGAGAATATACCTTTCTAAGCCTCCGCAGCGTTGCCACAAATCTTGAAATGAATGAAATGCAGTAAATGTAAATACCTTCTATCTTAATTAATAAATTATGTTAGGTTGAAAGGAAGGTAGGTGCATAAAATAATATGATTTTGATTAATATGAATATGTTGAATGCTGACTATTCAATATAATATATTAGTGATACCTACACGGAATATTATTGAGGAGGCTTAGCCTCCTTAGCCTCCTTTGACTAGCCGCCCCTGATATATATATATATATATATATATATATATATATATATATATATATATATATATATATATATATATATATATATAAATTTAAAAAAAATTATATTCACCTTAAGTTATTTCTTCTGTATATGATAAATACTATTTACCTATTTAAATCATCATATTTCAACTTGAATGCAGGGACAACTGAATTTGAATGTTATTGTAAGTTTTCCTTTGCGAAAGTGTACAAACTCAATAAAATATATTTCAACAATGCCTTTCTGATATTATTTTGATCGAAAATCATCTAGAGCTACTAACGATTAATTGTTAAGTAATTGAAGATAGGTAATCGAATAACGAATCTACGAAAAATTCAAACCAATAAAAATGTACTTTGTACATCACGTTGAGCCTGATTCGTAAAATAAGTTTTGTTACTAGTGACTTCTAGGACATATTCTAATCAAGTCAATGAGAACTTTTTCGGAAGTAGGTACGTTTCGCCATTCTCAATGAAACTAAATTTTCTTTGAACCCACTGAATTTCTTGTATGAGATAATTAAGTGGCAATTTGTACATGTCTACCTTGATTCCTTGATGACAGTATGCAATGATATTTTGCAGATAATGCATGACCTAGTATTATGCTATGAAACTTGTTTTTCTCACTAGATATATTTTCAAAGCATCTCCTTGAATCTGATTGTTGTTTTCTTCATATGTAAGTATGTTTATATACATCATAAATGCAATATAAAAGTTTTTCATTTGAATTCTATATAGATCATCCATTTAGTTTTGTTTAATGATTCACACAATATTAGTTTCATTCCACGTTACATTCCAGTGAATTTGGAACAGCAAGTGACAGTCATACTATATATATATATATATATATATATATATATATATATATATATATATATATATATATATATATATATATATATATATATATATACATATATTATAACCAGTGGCATAGGCAGAATTTTTTGAGGGGGCCAGCGACTGTTATATAATATATATATATATATATATATATATATATATATATATATATATATAGGGTGTGGCGGGGCAATTATGAGACATCCGACATTTCGGGTAAAAATAAGACTTCTACAAATAACCTCAATGGAATATTTTTAATTAATCATAATTCAGTTTAAAATGAAGTTTAAAATGTATAGATTAAGTTATGTTTTTTTCACAATCCTCACTATTAGTGTTCAAGAATTATTTAACTAAATATTTCTGATCAAAAAAATTGGCGCGAAAACTTTACTTCAGCATTGACAAACTTTATACACTGTTGCTCGATTGTACCTCGCGAACGCACGGCTTCCCGCTCCGCAACGCCGCATGGGATGTTCTTGAGAGGGCGATCTGTCATTTTAGTTTATCTTTTGCTAGCGCACAGTGAATACGTATTTTTTTTTTGAGGGAAAAAACGAGACACGCGTTCGGGAAAATATAAGACAGCTTTCGTGTAAAAATAAGACAAGACCTTAGTGAGAATGCCGCGAAATTACGTACCAAAACCAAAGGATTATAGTGAGAAAAACTTACAAGATGCCATAGAAGAAGTGCGAAAAGGTGAATTGAGTTACAGAGAAGCTGAATCTAAATATAAAGTAGATAAATCCTTACTATGGAGAAGTGTACATAATTATAATACATCAAAGCAAGGAAGGAAAACAGTTCTGAGTACAGATGAAGAAAACGATTTGGCTGAAAAAATTAAAATAATGGCTAAATGGGGCTGGGCCCTCACTAGAAAAGAAATAAGGGAAATTGTCCATACTTACATAGTTCAAAATAATATACAGAATAATTTAAAAGATAACGTCCCTCGAAAGGACTGGATGGAGCTGTTTTTTAAAAGAACTGGATTGGTTGCCAAAAAAATGGAGCAGTTGGAAAAATCTCGTCGACAAGCTACTAGTGATCCATTCATAATATACGGATTCTACAATATTTTAGAAAAGACACTGACTACCCTGGATTTGCACGACAAGCCTCAACAAGTATTTAATTTGGATGAGACAAGTTTCTCCTCTGATCCCTCACGTATAAAAGGAGTAACTGGCAAAGGGCAAAAGGCCCATCGAATTATTCAAGTAAGTAATATTTTACATTTTCTGTAGGTATATATCTTATTAGAAGAGTTCATCACTGGATTAATCATAATATCTCAATTCCTTTCAGGGTTCCGGAAAAGATAACACAACGGTATTGGGATGTGTCTCTGCAGAAGGAAGATTATTTCCGCAAATGATAATCTTCAAAAGCCAAAATCTCTGGAGCTCGTGGAAAGGCACCAAAGACATACCAGGTACGACCTATGGTTGCTCAGACAATGGCTGGATGGTGGCCAGTATTTTTAACAAGTGGTTTGCTAACTTCTGCAAGTCTGTGACAGAAAGGCCTTTGCTCATAATATTTGATAAACATATGACCCACTTGGATCCGGCTACAATTGCATTAGCAGTGCGCGAAAATGTTGCTTTATTAAAACTTCCAGCTCATACTACCGACGTGTTACAACCGCTGAATCGCAGCTGCTTTGGTCTCATCAAACATAAATGGAACGAGCGGCTTATTGAATGGCAAAGACTCAATCAAAGACCTATCAGCAAATCGGAATTCTGTGATTTGTTGTGTGAAGTAGAAAAACGAAATTATCATGAAACTGCCAAATCCAAAGCAAAAAAATAAACGAGATGCACTCATGTTTGATGTTGACCTAGAAAAGTATGATATTAATTAGCGTAAAAATGTCTCATATTTTGCCCTATTATAATTTTTGTAAATCGTTTTTAACTTTGTGGCTATGTATTCATTTATTTCTTGTAACCAATAATGTTAATAATGAATTATTATAAGTTCTATTGTAATTTTGAACTAAGTACTTGTTTTCCAAATAAATACAATACAAAGACTTACAGAAGTTACGTAAAACATTATTGGTTATGTTGGTTTTTCAATTTAAAAATAAAAATTAAAAGATTTTTTGGACTGTAAAAGGTATTTTGTATTATTTTTATCCCTATCTGTCTTGAAATAGCGCACGCAGTTGAATAACACGTAAACCGTAGGAATTGTATGCTGCCTTATATTTGGACTACGCTGTTTTATATTTACCCCATAGTGAAGGAAAAATATGAGACACATATTTCATGTAAAAAGTCTAGTATTTTGAATGTTTTTTAGAAAATTGATAATAATACAGAGTAGATTGCATGTCAGTAGATAGTATTTACATATTCAGTTAGACGTAAACTCTTTTTGGAAGCCTAAAATTACAAAAGTTGTTGTATTCGTCTTATAATTACCCCGCTTGACCCTATATATATAACAACAAAGAAATTAGTCGCGGGAAAATATTAAACAAGTAGAGCAGAATTATCGGTATAGCCCGCTTATATCGAAGCAGCCGTTGACACGTGTTTCGGACTCTTTGGTCCTCATCAGAACGGCGTAGCCAAGCATTGGATTGAAAACTTGGAGATGAAAATAGCACAACAAACGAAATCCCCTGCTACGGAAGACAATCACACATTTGTGGCTTATTGTTTGAACTCTCCGGTTTGGGAGATTTGGTCAAACTTTGCCACGGAGGCGATTAATGCCTATATATATATATATATATATATATATATATATATATATATATATATATATTGCTGAAAAAATTTTGAAAATTGAACTAAAAATGAAAAAGCTATGATCAAATTTCAGCAAATATTAACTTGTTTCCATTTTTTTGCATGTGAGTGTATATATATATATATATATATATATATATATATATATATATATATATATATATATATATATATATATATATATATATATATATATCTTTGTGCATTCGGACTAGGAATGAAGCACTAACCGAGAAAAGGATAATATAATAAATTCAGCAAAATCTCTAGAGGAGTACATTTTTAAGTCTAAATATTTGAATTTGAAAATCAAATATCGAATGAAAATCAAGTATCCTGCCACATACATCAACTAAGCAAAGATCGAGAAAAATTATATTTATCTTTAATTTTCGGGATAACTGTTAGGAAGATCGAAATATTACCGTACAATTTGTGTCTAATGCAATTGATATTATTATTTCATGAAAAACTAGAAAAGTTACTCGAATTCATACACATAGGAAATATATGTACCTACTATTTATAGATAAAGAAACCAAGGGATATAATTTAACTCAACACAGTATATTTCATTATTTTCAAAACTGTTATTTCAGAATAATTATCTTATTTAATTTTTCAATTTATTATCAACAATATACGAATCGACCCACTCCTCGGAATGTGATAGAATAATTTTGGGAATCGAATATTTTCAGCTCAATGCTTATTACTGATTCAAAGTATCTCAATTTGTTCAGCACAATATTGCTCTTGCTATTGTACTATTAATTACAATTTTTCCACGTCCCGAAATTTCGGGGGGGGGTGGGGGTTGTTTGTGCAGGCCCCCCTGGCCCCTGGCCCCCTGCTAGCTACGCCCCTGATTCCCTGATTCCCTGATTATAACTGTTATGAGAGTATTGCAAAATAAGAATTCTACTTCACATCCGTTTTTTGGGGTTTCGAGCAGAAAATTGAAAAACACAATTGTCACTCAAACATCTATATTTCGAACAAAGTGCAGCTCTCTAAATTCCTACCTAAAAATGATGAACACTCTCAAGGTCAGCTATATTAGTATATGCGTATTGATGATATGTGTTCCAAAAGACAATTCCTTAGAAGAGGTTGGCATGTTTTTTTTTAGTCAATGGTGAAACCCCTTAAATGGCTTTCATTTCAAACATTTTTTTCATAAAATATAAAAGCCTATAGAAAATACGTGAGCATTGAGTACTATAGAATTGTTTCCATAAAAAAAATTATTCAATGTCCACTGAGTAAATGAACAAAAACTAGATATGTTCTCTTGCAGAGAAAGATAAATTCAATATGTGAATTAAAAATTATGTAGGCGGCTCCGTGGCGGAGAGGTATAGATAACACTATGCCGTCTTCGTTGGCGGAGTCGGTGGGTTCGATTCCCACCGTGTCCTTGGGTGTTTGTGATTGTCCCATTACAATTTGACGAAGATTTCACTTGAGACTGGGTGTATGTACTAAGTTTGCGAGCCCATGAGGGTAGATGATGGAACACAGGCGAACAGTCGCCTGTGTCCCATCATCCCCTTTAAAAAAAAAAAAAATTATGTAATATTCATTCTTTCAAGTATAAAAATATTGTTTGGAATTTTATATTGAAGTAGGAATTGATCATTTATAGTAAATCACGTATGATATATGTGAATCGATTTCAAAGAATTAATTTCAAAAGTTGTTATTTGTTGCGAAATTGTTCAAGTAAGTGAAACATTCAGAATTTCCACTCCTTTTTATGGCAGTTTATCGTCTGCATTTCCAACAGAAGGTTTGGTTTTTCGTGAAATGCCATTCACAAAACATGTAAAAGAACTGAGACAATAGAAAGCAATGATGCTGATCTATGTACCACATTACTCAATAAGGGGAAGTCGACAAGTCGCATTGTATTCTATACATATTCAAATAAATATCAAATCATGGAACACAAGCTTATGGCGAGTTATTGAATATTCATGACTGAACAGAATCCTTTCGATTTGTTGAGATAAATGCATGATAAACGATTCCAACTAAAAGGAATTACATACATTACTTCACAGTAATGTCACTGGTAGTCTTTTTATTGATCGAGATAATGACATTTGAATGTTATTCTAAATAAACATTTTTTTCATATATCAGTTTACTGAGAATAATCAGTATTTGAAATTTTGATTTCATGCTTTATTTAATATACTTCATCAGAACTAATCGTATTCCCAATTCAAAATTAATGATATTTTGTCTTCAGTTTTGATAATCAATTTTTAATGACACGAAAGTGGCTTTATCTTTACTTTTTATATTTTTGGCTCAACAAGGAATCCATGTTCTATTATTAATTCCTTTTCAGAAACTAGTTCTTTAAGGAAAATACTAAATGTCTGATCTGTTCCGCTTTCAAATTGTTCATTTGATTTTAAATCGTGAATATATATATATATATATATATATATATATATATATATATATATATATATATATATATAAATATATATAATATAAATATTATATATTATATATATATATATATATATATATATATATATATATATATATATATATATATATATATATATCTAATATTGAAGTTTCGCTTATCACTTGGTGAAACATGATTAAATACTGATATTTAAAATAAAAACACTTGGCTTTAAGTTTCACAAATATATTGAATAAAAATTAACAATTACATTAGTCAACTAGTTTCGGGTTATGGGCCCATTATCAAGACTGAACAGAAAAATAATTAACAAGCTCATTTATAATATTGATTGTAGTAGAGGGGAAATTTGGTATTCAACTTGTTCATTTACGATGGGGTAATTCCTCTTAATGGCACTACTAATTTCTAAAATTTCCAACAGGTCAAGACGTTTGCCCTTTTTACCTGGGTGGAGGCATATCGTTTTCTCGAAGTCGATGAAATGGTTAAATTTTATACAATGTTCTGAGAAACCAGTGGTGTTTTTGTTAAACAAAATTGACATTTTATGTTCTTCTACGCGAGTGTTGATTTTTCTGCCTGTTTGTCCGATATAAAATGATGGGCATTCATTACAAAAGATTTTGTAAACACCACTGTTTTCTCCAATATTGTTCCTATCCTTGTTATTGACTAAGAGTGACTTTAAATTACGTTTATTTGTACATATGCTTTTAATACCGTTTTGTGATAATCTGTTGATGATTTTATTACTAATTCCTGGAATATAGTTTATTAAATGATATTTTTGTTCGCTTTTTATGACTGGATGATATGAAGATGGAAATCAAAAAATGGTACAAACGAAGATACAATTTAGGACTTCACCTCAAAATTATCCATAGTGAATTGTCTTATAGAACTCACCCTGTTGAATTTGATGTTATCGACAAAACTATGAGAGAAGAAGTGAAGAAAATATGCCATGAACAATATGAGAGACAATTAAAGAAGCTTAAGGAACTAACCAATTCTTGTAAGTCCTTTCCTTTATTGACTAATAGTGACACAAGAACAGATATTCAGTTTCATAATAGAGTCCAAAATTTCACAAATACAAATTTCAGTAATGAAGAAATGAAATTACTAAACAAAGGACTAAAATATTGCCCAAAACTCCATAATAAAAATGACATAAAACTTTTAGCCGTTAACACTGAACTGGCCTTGAATTCAACAAATATAAATAATTCGAACTTTGAAAAAACTATATGTGCCAACATCATATCAAAAACTCAATCTTTCATTAAAAACAATGAATTGAATATTATCAAACAGTTAAAATCAAAAAATTTCAGAAAACAACTTAATAATATGTAAAGCGGACAAAGGTATTACTGTCACTATTTTGGACAAAAAAACTTATGTAGAAAAAACTGAAAATCTATTCAACTCCAATAACTTCATTAAACTCAAAAATGATCCTACAATGAAATACCAATCAGAAGTAAAATATCTCATTAAGAATTGCCCAAATATTTTTTCACATACCAATCTTGCAATTTTGTCCACGATGAATCCGCAAATTCCGAGGTTATACACTCTACCTAAGATACATAAACCTGACTGTCCTATGCGTCCAATAGTATCTTACATAAATGCACCCGCCTATAAAATATGTCAATATCTAAATAAAAAACTACCTTCATTAATACAATTCAACCCTACTTACAGTATAAAAAACTCTTTACAGCTCATTAATCAGTTGAAAAATCTCAAGATTCCACTCAATGCAAAATTAATCTCTTTTGACGTAATAAATTTATTTCCTTCTATTCCGAACAATGAATTGAAAAATATCATTAGAAGGGATTTGAATTCAAATAGTAATATATCACCCGAAATAGTTCAGGAAATGATTTCGGCATCGACTCTATGTCCAAAACAAAGTTATTTTGAATTTAATGGCATAGTTTATCAACAGTCAGATGGTTTGCCAATGGGTTCACCGTTATCACCTCTTCTCAGTGAAATCTTTATGTCTGAGAGAATAAAATCTTTGAATCTACAAACAGCCTGATTAGTAATGTTTTATTATGGCGGCGTTATGTTGATGACATTTTTTGTATATGGTGTGGGACGGATAGACAGTTAGATAATTTTCTCAAATACATTAACTCTTTTCACCCTTCAATTCAATTCACAAAAGAAATAGAAAATGAACAACATTCCCTTAACTTTTTAGATATCCAAATAACTAGAAAAGAACATGCTCTTACATTTAATATCTACAGAAAACCTACTTTTACAGATACGCTAATACACAATGATAGCAATCAACCAATTAAAATTAAATTAAGTGCATTTCACTCATTCATACATAGACTTTTTGCCATTCCTCTTTCTGAAGAAAATTTCACTAAAGAAGTTAATATTTTAAAATTATTAGCAATAAATAACGGCTATAAAGACATCTTGATTGATCAAATGATAAAGAAAAAACGACATAAGAATATTCTAAATTCAATTTATCCCTCACCAGTCATAAAAAGCGAACCAAAATATCATTTAATAAACTAAATTCCAGGAATTAGTAATAAAATCATCAACAGATTATCACAAAACGGTATTAAAAGCATATGTACAAATAAACGTAATTTAAAGTCACTCTTAGTCAATAACAAGGATAGGAACAATATTGGAGAAAACAGTGGTGTTTACAAAATCTTTTGTAATGAATGCCCATCATTTTATATCGGACAAACAGGCAGAAAAATCAACACTCGCGTAGAAGAACATAAAATGTCAATTTTGTTTAACAAAAACACCACTGGTTTCTCAGAACATTGTATAAAATTTAACCATTTCATCGACTTCGAGAAAACGATATGCCTCCACCCAGGTTTGCCCAAAAAGGGCAAACGTCTTGACCTGTTGGAAATTTTAGAAATTAGTAGTGCCATTAAAAGGAATTACCCCATCGTAAATGAACAAGTTGAATACCAAATTTCCCCTCTACTACAATCAATATTATAAATGAGCTTGTTAAGTATTTTTCTGTTCAGTCTTGCTAATGGGCCCATAACCCGAAACTAGTTGACTAATGTAATTGTTAATTTTTATTCAATATATTTGTGAAACTTAAAGCCAAGTATTTTTATTTTAAATGTCAATATATATATTTATATATATATATATATATATATATATATATATATATATATATATATATATATATATATATAATATATATATTATATATATATATATATATATATATATATATATATATATATATATATATATATATATAATATATAATTTTCTTGTTAAATTCTATTTGCAGATTAAAGCAAGTTAATATCTAAACAATTAACGATAATGAATTTGAATCAGAAGCCTGGAGAATCATTCTAGGAAATCTTAAAAAATCCATAACCGAACTGACACGAATTAGTAGAACTTCTGAATTTATTTAGGCAATTACCTATACTTGGTTTTCAACATTTTATCTTGTTATTATCGATTCATCTGTTTGGCGAAATGAAGTAGGTTAAATTGAATACCGTTTTTTGATAGCTACCTAGCTGAAGATTGCTCATCTAATCATTATAGGAAATTCTAATTCTATTTACTAGAACAACTTTTTTCTTAAAACATGTAAATATGACAAAAACAAAGTTATTTCTTCTAAATTTATTGTATCTACAGATTTTATCAATATTACAATATTTTATTAAGTAATATAATTACTAACATATGCAAATAGAAAGTTTAGCATGTAATATCTTGTGGCATAACTATATCCAATCGAATATTCAATTATCTATTGTTCTTCATCGATATAGTAGGTATCATAGCAGTACCATATAATTCAATATTTTTCTGAATTATTAATGATAGGTCATATTCGCAAATTATCATAGTTTGAAATTGTCTGTTAAATTTCAGTAAAATGATTAATCTATCTAAATTTTATTTATAATTTCAACTAAATTAGCGTCAAAAATTACTTTATTATGTAAATCAGTTTTTAATTTAAAGGCTCACAAGTTAATTTTGGTTTAGTAGTGATAATAATATAAAAATTGAATATAGTGAAAATGAACATCAATAGTTCATTATATTGAAATTAATATAATTCATGATAAGTTTTACAGTTACTACTTACCCTCTATAATAATAACTCGAATTGGGTGAATGAATAACGAATACTTAAATTTTTAAGTGTACTAAATTAATTGAGTTGTATCAGCCAGGACTTCAAAATAACTCAGAAATTGTGGATTGCTTAATGGAAATAAGCAACACTGATTTTTTGTGAACATTTGTCATATGTTGAGAGGGTCAATATAATAAAAATTTCTTTATGATACGCGCATATTCTTTTTCTTATTAAATTTATGGCTAACGTTATGAATGTACAAAAGAATATTCAAAAACAAAATGACTAAGGTTTATTAAGAGAAAACAGAGGTGTATAGACTGTTCGGCGGTTCCTGAAGTGAGATGGTCTCTATGCATGGAGGTTTTAGAATATTGCATTGTTCACCTGAAATACTTAAAAGACAATAGGTTCAAGGGCTCTCCCACTTTAAAGCAGAAGAATTTCAGGAATAGAGAAGCTCCAATAAGGATTAATCCAAACATCTTATATTGAGAAAATTGAACTGGAACATTTCCAGTCCGCCTTGGATACGATGGTATGTACAAAACTTCTTTGTAATGTCTTCAGTAGATAGAGTAAATTTTTCGGTGCGAAATCTGTAGATATTTAAATTATCCATAATAAATCCTGATACACTAATCTATGCACTTGTGGATTTTAGAGAGCTGTCTAGGAATACTGTATCAGAAAAAATTGGATCGTCAATAAAAAAAGTCGTATTCACTCACAATATTTTTTAATCTAATATCATGCTTCTTCATGTCTAACATTCCTAGAAGCTCCACTTAGCACAATAAGCCACCTGATTGAAAATGCCACAAAAATTTAACGACATTCTGTAGTCTAATAATTCTATAAAAACCCTACAACATCATCAGTGTGAGAATGATTATCGTCTTTGTCAGACAATCACAATATTACCTATATCTTTTTCAAAGAATATTGAACTAGGCTGGGATAGTTAAATTATTATTATTACTTTCCCTTCAGCTTCTAATTTTACGATTGGAATAAATATTCTTCATCATTTCGGTTGACGTATAACTTACAAGGTCTATTTTTGTGATATTAATGCTATTCGTTGTACTATTCAGTGAAGTACTATTGGTTCAGCTGGAGTAAGATGTGTTTTACTCAAGATTAAGCCACGCACCCCGTAAAAGATTTCGAATAGAAACATTAAAACGACGGTCACAATATTAATCTAATGAATTTATTGTTGATGTGGTTTGCACTATCGAATTGAATTTCAAGAGTTTATTGTTGATGATCATAACTCTTTAAAATAATTTGATTAATTATAATTTTAGTATCATAGCATATCAAACCTTGTCGGGATATACCTCCATATTTTAATATATTGATTGAAGATTTAATAAGGGGTTGAAACAGATGAATAATAGCCTAGTATGTATACTGCTTTTATTTATGTTGAAGTTTCGGTTACTGTAATACAGGGCGTACAGGGTGTGCCAAAATCACGAAAAGTATGAAAGTTGGAATTTTTTAAATGGAATACCTTATGTATTCTTTCAGTTTCGGATTTTACAGTGAAAACAAATGCCAGTTTCAATAATTCTTAATGCACCTAAACCTTATGGTTTTTGAAATTTCCGTATTTTGTGAAAATGTAGTATCAGTTTCAACGCTTGATCTCTCAACTGGTGTTTTCTTGTTTTTAACCAAATTAATGATAAGGCCTATTAATTGGATCAAACTTTATGTCGCACTTGTGAAATATTGACTAACTTGTGTAAAAATAAAGGTAAAATAATTGCAATCTTTAAAGGGCACAAACTTGTTCAAATTAAATGGGACACCCCGTATTTTATATCACCAACAGATGTATAATTTAATTGTCTATCGAATACTTAAATACATTCTAATCGATATCCCTTTACGTTTTCAAATAAAATGCACATTTTCATCTTACAAACTGATTTTAAGAAATGTATCTTCCATCAAGTCGTCTATGGCATTTTGAGAAATCAGAATTGATTTAAATAAACATCAAGATCATAATATTATATGCGTATATCTTTCAATATTTCAAATGTTATGTACTAGTTCAAATTATGAAGGAAACAAAAATTAAGAATATGAAACAAGCAATATTTTATATCAAGCTTTCAAAATGGCGACCACCAGACTCTAAACACAAACGTATCCCTTTTATAAAACAAACCTTCAGCAACATCTAATAACATACGCGGGATAACATTAAGAAAAGCTTCTCTGATACGCTGTTTTCATGGGCGACTTGGTAAATAAAAAATTTCTTAAAATTAGTTTGCAAAATGAAAATGCTCATTTTATGTGAAATCGTGGAGAGTTATCGATAGGAATGTATTCATATATTCGATAAACAATTAAATTTCACATCTGTTAGTGACATAAAATACGGGGCGATCCATTTAAGTTAAACAAGTACGTGTGGTTTAAATATTGCAATAATTTTACCTTTGTTTTCACAAACCAAGTATAAGTAAGTCAATATTTCACAAGTGTGGTATAATACACACCTTCAATAACACCAGAAAATATGAAACAGCGTTTCAGAGAAGCTTTTCTAAATGTAAGCCCGCGTATGTTATATATAATATATAAATATTGCTAAAGGTTTTATAAAAAGGATACTGTTGTTTTTAGAGTATGATATTTTACCTGTATTCAAGAGTGAATTTGTAGATCACCATACGATAAATTATAATAAATAGAGTCTGATGGTCGCCATTTTGAACGCTTGATATAAAATATTGCTTGTTTCATATCCATAAAGTTTTTTCTTTCATAATTTGAACCAGTACATAACATTTAAGATATTGAAAAATAGACGCATATGTTAATCATCTTGATGTTTATTTCAACAATTCTGATTTCTCAAAACGCCATACTTAGTTGACTTGATAAATGATAAATTTCTCAAAGTCAGTGTGCAAGATGAAAATGTTCATTTTATTTGAAAACGTGAAGATATATCGATTTGAATGAATTTAGGTATTCGATAGACAATTGAATTTTACATCTGTTGGTGACATAAAATACGGGGTGTCCCATTTAAGTTAAACAAGTTAGTATTGTTTAAAGATTGTAATTATTTTACCTTTATTTTTACACACCTAGTCTATAAGTTAGTCAATATTATACAAGTGCGAAATAAAGTTTGTTTCATTTGATAGGCCTTGTCATTAATTTGGTTAAAAACAAGAAAATACCAGTTGATAGCTTAAGGTCCCTATCCATCCTAAAGAAAAAACTTTAGCCATAACTCTTCGTGTCCTCGAATAACGTGAATAACCCTGTATGAGCTTTTCGTATCTGGAATTTTTTACATAGATATTTCTTGTTTTTCCTTGGGTTTTGAAATATTGCGCAACTGCTAAGCTTTTGCATATTGAGTAAGGGAGTTGAAATTCTGTACGTCGGTTAAGTTCATGCTGTGATACGTTCCTTTGTGGATTTGAACTCTTTTCGTTTTGGCGCTGCATTTCGCGGAGACTACTTCGGTCGCATGTCGACCTGCTTCGCTATCAGTACGCGATGCATATTTTCAGTTTCTTTTTGAATGAAATAAATTATTTTTATCACGGATTTCTATTAAAGCTTTGAAGAATCAATACGATATGCGCTTTGCAAATTTTTTTATCAAATAAATTATTTTCCACTTCGGTTTGCTATTGAAGCGTTGTTTTTAAAACCATGATTTATTCCGTTCAAATGAAAATACGACCTCATCAATGGAGCTCTGCAGTTAATGCGGTTTTTCAATCGTAATTTTTGTTGTTGAATATGTTAGATAAAATGTATGCTTTTTCATTTCGCAATTTCATATATATATATATATATATATATATATATATATATATATATATATATATATATATATATATATATATATATATATATAAAATGAAGTGAACTAGGACATTTATTTGAAACTAATCAAACAAACCTCCTAGCGGTTATACGAGTTCACGAAACATCGAAATGCCTCCATATACCTTAGGATGGTGTATGTTAGAAACATTAAGTTGTTTATCACAATCAATGGAAATGATAGACAGTCTGTTTCGCCCTTATTTGGGGCTCATCAGTATCATCTATCCATCGAATATCCAAATAAGGGCGAAACAGACTGTCTATCATTTCCATTGATTGTGATAAACAACTTAATGTTTCTAACATACACCATCCTAAGGTATATGGAGGCATTTCAATGTTTCGTGAACTCGTATAACCAGCTCCGCTAGGAGGTTTGTTTGATTAGTTTCAAATAAATGTCCTGTCCTAGTTCACTTCATTTTATTGGCACGAACGTGTGTCGTTAACACGAAGAATTCTGTTTTCTATATATATATATATATATATATATATATATATATATATATATATACAGATATGTTCATATATATGTATAAGCTTATGTATTTTAACGTTTTTTACACGATAGATCGAAATTTTGAAGCAATAGAGTTGAGAGTTTGTAAATATGTAGTTTCGTATGATATCTTTTATAGGATTGATTTTGGTTCGAATTGGTTGGGGGGTTGACAACCCTGGGGAAAGAAATAAATCATGTGTACATGATAGAGAGCGTAATTTTGGAGCAATAGGATTGAAACTTTGAGAGAAGATAGTTTCGTATGATATATTGGATGGGATTGGTTTTGGGAATTGGTTGGGGGGTTGACCCTCCAGGAGAGGAAATAAATCTTGTTTACACGATAGAAAGCGTAATTTTGAGGACCATAGGGTTGAAACTTTGTACGTAGGTAGTTTCGTATGATATCTTGGATGGTATTTATTTCAATATAAAATGGTTGGGGGTTGACCCCCTGGAGGAGGAAATAAATATTGTCTACACGACAGAGTTTTTTGGATTTGAAACAAAAATCATAATTACTAATACAGCTCGCTGCGATAGAGTGTTTTAATATTAATGCGACAACGTAATGAACTATTGTAAGTTGAACAGCAGTTCTCATTATATAGTTACGAAATTTTGCAAAGATTTAATAATAAACTTTGTACTATCATATGAGAAAATTTACATTCAAATCTCTCGAAATATCGTCACAATGTATAATTCTCACTAAAACGTTCTGAACGATAATTGTTGCGAGTATAATCGTCCCAATTAATCAATACAAAAACGTGTATAGCTATCCAGCTTAATTAGATTGAAAGAAAAACGAAAGGGTACAAACCGATAAACTACTCGTAAGCCAAAACCGTTCGTTATTCTATATCTTGCGTTCAGCACGGGTTCTCTTGTATTCTGTGCGAAGTGAAGGGGATAGTTCTAATCAAGGAATTGTTTGGGATATCCACGGCTGTGACGAGTGTATTCGATATTTATAATGATTACGGTAATAATATCTTGTCTGTGATTGACTGCTGATATGATTGTTTGTGTGCCAGTCTTTTAATATTTTTCAGTGCCGGTTCTTAAATTTTCCCGAACTTGGATTTGAGATGGAATTTTTGGTAATGTACTTCAATGAATTTTTTATTGAGAGAACCAAGCATGAGATATGGTTTTAATGAGGAATCGGGAATGATCTGCTTAGTAATTAAATGAAGAAATTAAGTTTTCGGAAAATTATATTCAATATTTACATGCTGATTACTTTGAAAGTGGAAAGGAGTACTTCGATGTTATCTTTACCTCTTTAAATTAAGTAATATTTTTTTTAAAACACAATCTCTTGATGGACAATACTGATTAGTACTTAGTTTCAACAGATGCCTTCAGTTCAACCTTTCATTATCATGAGAATATTTTTATTAATTTGTGGCGGCAATTAGTTTTAATAATTGAGTTTTCGTACGTTTTAGTCATGTTCTATATATATACCTATATATATCTTTATAAAAATGAATCCTTATTTCCCTTGGTCCCGCCATCACGCTTGAACGGCTGGACTGATTTCACTAATTCTTTTTTTGTTGTGTTTTTTATTGACAGAAGAAGGTTCTTATGAAAGAAAAAATCAAGAAATTGCGCGGGAAATTAGAAAATTTGAGAATAATTAAAAACAATATAAAATTATTTCTAAAATTCTTTTTTTGTTTTGTTTTTTATTGTCAGAAGACGGTTCTAATGAAAGAACTTAACCACCATATAAAATTATTTTTAATCTATGTCATTTTTATTTATGAAAAATTCACATTACTCTCAATTGTTTACCCTTCTACGATCAACCCCTATTTTTGCATCGCGATTTTCATTTTATTTTATTTTATCCACAGATCCGCAATAGGGCTGCAAGATGGCAATCGAAAATAACAATAGTCGGTTTGAGAATAGGTCGTAATATATTTTTCATACTCCCAATGATTAACATTTTTGCCGGGTCAGATAGATTGATAGATAGATAGTTAGATAGATAGATAGATATATAGAAAGATAGATAACTAGATAGATAGATAGATAGATAGATAGATAGATAGATAGATAGATAGATAGATAGATAGATAGATAGATAGATAGATAGATAGATAGATAGATAGATAGATAGATAGGTAGATATACATCGGCAGATAGATGAATAGATAGAAAGATAGATAGATAAAAATAATTTATATGGCAGAACGTTTGCCCGGTCAGATAAATTGATAGATAGATATGCAGATAGATAGACAGATAGATATATAGATAGATAGATAGAATGATAGATAGAAAGATAGATAACTATCTAGATATATATATATATATATATATATATATATATATATATATATATATATATATATATATATATATAGTTAGATAGATAGATATACATCGGCAGATAGATGAATAGATAAAAATAATTTATATGACAGAACAACGTTTGCCGGGTTAGCTAGTATATATATATATATATATATATATATATATATATATATATATATATATATATATATATATATATATATATATATATATATATATTTGAAAAAATAAATGATGCTGGTTGTCAATAGGATGATCTGCCAATATGGCATATTAACTTGGCTTTTCTCTGGACAATTTATAGCTTTCATTAAGGAACCAATTTCCTCAATAATTTACTATCAGAAAACAAAGAAAGTTAAAAAAAATGCAATTCGAAAAAAGTGCTTTTGATATAGATGAGCTCCGCTGCAGTTTGAAAAATATTTCAGAATATAGTCCGATGAGTTCTACAGACAACAGATAATAAATATCTCTGCATAGATTGCAGTAAATCAGAACGTATAAATGGTGTTCCGATATTCTAGTTTGTGGGGATAATGAGGATTTTTGAGTAAATAGAAGCGTTCTTCTATATTTTGATAGTTTTGACACGATTAAGTTGACGTAGCAAAAAATATGAACATTTTATTCAAAAAATCTTTCATGAATTTCACGATTCTATTTCTCCTATTCACTATAAAAACTCGTAAAAAGTAATATTTAAGATATATTGAAAAGATTATTTACAATAGTATTTTCTCAAAAATATCTGCAAATGCTCTTCTAGTCATAAGAAGAAGTGATTCTAATTCAAAGTGATTTATATCGACACTCAGAGATCGACGACGACAGGCAAAGGTATACCAGCGAAAAAAAAATAGGTTATCCACGAGATTTAATTGGTGGTCCACGATAGTGGATCGTACTAAAGTAGATTATAACTTTCATTTTTAGGGCTCCTTGCCCAAAAGCTGAATACGGGACCCTATTACTAAGACTTTGCTGTCTGTCCGTCTGTTTGTCGCCAGGCTGTATCTCAAGAACCGCGATAGCTAGACAGTTGAAATATTCACGAATTATGTATTTTTCTTGCCGCTATAACAAAAAATGCTAAAAACAAAATGAAATGAATATTTATTTTTGTTTTGCAACATGTAGACACTTGAAATATTCAAAAAATACTCAGTTCTATTTCTACTTCAATAATAAATAATAAAATCAATATAAAATGAATATTTAAGGGGGGCATAGTCAATGGTACGGAACTCTTCGTGCGCGAGTCCGACTCGCACTTGTCCGGTTTATTGTTTTTCATGAATGGAATAAGTCATATTTATAAGCGATAAATTTGTTCCTTAGTTTTTAGGAAAAAACGTAACAAACAGACCAACACTACGATTGTGCATACCAACTTATTTCGCAATATGATATTAGTAGCGAAGTGGAGATTTTATAGTGCACTATTTTATTTACTGAAACCAATTATATATTTTTTGAATTTAATTTAATTACATGGTAATTGAATTAGTATAAGTCATAAAATTGTGTGAGTATTAGACTGTTCGCATTGTGGTCCCAATAATACAATTTTAACTTATTATCTTGTGTAACAGATACTAAATTTTAATGTGGTTTGTTTTAATTTGAATTAATTAATGAATATCGGAAACGTAACATGTGTTCTTCACCCTACATTCCACAACAGTAGGAAATATAAATCTAAAGTGAGTAGAACTATACCGGCTGTCAACAACACATTTGGAGTTGAATTTTCAAAAATTGAATATTAAATAAGCAGAAAAACTTTGCAAATGCTCTACGAAACAGAAAAGCTGGGGGAGCTCTGTATAAAGTTGATTATATAACTCATGTGTGAATGTGCCAATAGAATCCGTGAATTTTGCCTAACGACTGCGTATAGATAAGTGAATATACCCTTGACGACGTGATATAATCGTTTTGGTGTTTCGCCTCGTGTCAAAATGTATGAATATTTTCATATTGACGGTGTTTTGACGTTTGTCAAAAAAAATTAATATTTTTATTCGTTATATAATCGTAACGAATACCACTCGAGCAATCGAAAATAATCGATTATACTGACCTTGTCACTCGGCGTATTTTTTCAAAACACCACTCGAGCTGCGCTCTCATGGTGTTTCGCAAAATACGTCTCGTGACTCGGTAGTATAATCGATTATTTTCGATGCTCTTGTGATATTATTACTGATAATCTGAAAATGTAACCGAAAAGAATTCGAAAGGATCAGATCTTGCTATATACCTACTAATCTGACACAGGTTGCAAGGAAAATTAACGTTGAATATACTCAGGTTAGAATTTTCATGTTTAGTCGGAAAATATCACCAAAACAATCAGAGTTAGAGATGATATTATAGAACATAATTTCCCTTGAAATCAAACTAGTTAGAGGAAGCAGGTACGACATTCTGTCAATTTCACATTTATTATTATTCTTTGAAAATATTACCATTTGAATGAGTTTCTGTAATTAAAGAAATGAATAACGACTTCCTATCTATGTATGAGATTAAATAAGTAATTAATCAAAACCGGTTTGAGATTGAAAGTGATAAAATCGTAAATAAGGTGAATAATAAATTAAACTTGAAATTATATAGAAATTTTTGTTACTTCAGTCAAATATTCATCAATTAATCATTCGATTGCAGTAGTAGTTAGCAGTCACATGCATTTCTTTTTGATATAAATGAATATTTATTCGTTATATAATTATCTAGATATTCATTATATTTTGGATTGATTGGGCCGATACTTGGTGTAAATTAAAAAGATATCAAAACAATGGTTAAAAATAACAATTAACACATTTATTATAAGAAATAACGCATGACGCACGTTTCGGTGGAACTTCACCTTCTTCAGATGCTAATGGCAAACTAACTATGATTCTCTGTTATATCGAAAACAAGAAATGACAAATTATGTAGAAGGAGTAAATACAAAGATGGTTACAAATAATTATTAGAAAAGGAAAAACCAATTCTGAACTGCTAGTCAGGTAGTTCGGTAATTTTGAAAAGATTAAGAAGGGGACTTGAAGTATGATCGATTTGGCTATTCAATAGGAGACCGGAATGCTTGTATTTATTTATCTGTAATTATTCTAAAAAATTAAGTTTAATTCCCTTACTTTCAGTATTTAATATTTTAAAATCGAAATTGAATGTGTGATTTTCTTGGATTGAATGGTTTGCATAATGTGAATCCGACTTCTGATTAACAAAGCTACGTTTGTGTTCTGAAATTCAAGTTTGAAAACTTCTGAAAGTTCTACCAATGTAAAACTTATATCAGGAGTTTATAAAATTCATTGTGGCGATTGTGATAAGTTTTACATTGGTAGAACTTTCAGAAGTTTTCAAACTAGAATTTCAGAACACAAACGTAGCTTTGTTAATCAGAAGTCGGATTCACATTATGCAAACCATTTAATCCAAGAAAATCACACATTCAATTTCGATTTTAAAATATTAAATACTGAAAGTAAGAGAGTTAAACTTTATTTTTTAGAATCATTACAGATAAATAAATACAAGCATTCCGGTCTCCTATTGAATAGCCAAATCGATCATACTTCAAGCCCCCTTCTTAATCTTTTCAAAATTACCGAACTACCTGACTAGCAGTTCAGAATTGGTTTTTTCTTTTCTAATAATTATTTGTAACCATCTTTGTATTTACCCCTTCTACATAATTTGTCATTTCTTGTTTTCGATATAACAGAGAATCATAGTTAGTTTGTCATTAGCATCTGAAGAAGGTGAAGTTCCACCGAAACGTGCGTCATGCGTTATTTCTTATAATAAATGTGTAAATTGTTATTTTTAACCATTGTTTTAATATATTCATTATAAATAAATATTTATGAAATTGATTGCATAGCCAGCCGAAGGAGATGCAACAAAGTTCATATAGCTATAACTATAATTTTGAGACATAAATTATTTATAGTGGTAAATTAACTAGATTACAGACACAAGGTCATTATAGATTTGATATTCAGGGTGGCGCATTGAAAATAGTCCACCTGGAATATTTTTGATGGTAGGGATTTTTCTGAGAAACTCCAAGGCACCTCGGTTTGGGTTGCAAAAGAACATCTTAATCATACATAGTCATCTTCATGAACAAAATGACAACCCCTTCAAGAATCTTGAAAGGCCCAAAATGTTCAATAGTATAAAATTTGAAAATTATTTCAATTATCTTTACACACTTTTCTTTGAAATGAATGTAAAACATCTGTTGGAATTTTTGGTGAAATGAGTGGAAAGAAAAAGTTTCGAATCTAAACTAATTATATATTGAATTTTGATGACATTTGCTTCCAGATGGTAAGGAATTCTTTGTTCAACATTTTCCCGCATATTTAGTAACAGTTTAACAGATAATTTAATTACAAAAATTCGAAATGTTTAAAAATTTGTTTCCCTTGATTACTCATTCCAATCTCTGAATATCATTACTCTTTCTGCCTTGAAAAAAAATCCAGCTCATTTGGCATTCGGCACATGAAGCACAAAAATTTTTTGGGGTATTGTTGGGGTCCTTTGCTACCTTTTTTTTGGACCCTGGGTTCTAAGACTCACGGTTAAGGAGAATTTCGTGAATTTTTTTCTCCACGATCATCACAGAATTCGCCAATTCTGATATCAAATTTGATTACACAATGCTAGAATTCTCTTTCTTGAGATTGAAGAAATATTCTGCAATACCTCGGCCCCCTTACAATTTAAATGTTTCTGCTTTCTATCCCTTGTAATAGAATAATAATCTCACACTGGCTAGCAATAATAACATTAGCCTTGACGCAGTTGATTGTCATCGTAGTGACAAATTTGAGTAAGTGTCAAAATCATTGCTTTGTTCGTTTTCATTTAAAAATATATATTTAAAATTTTTGATCGTGGAGAAAGTATAGTCTGCTACTCGGTTAGAATGAAAATTCGTGATGCTCGTGGTTCCTCACGCTTGCCTTCGGCTCACGCTCGGAACTTTTCCACTCGCATCGAATTTTCATTCTAACCTTGTTACAGAATATACTATTCTCAAATTTCCCAAAATTCCGCCTCCAAATCCTCATAAGTTTTTTAGTAATACCTGTAAAAGCTCAATTTTTACAACTAAATATTTTGTATTGTGTGCTTGTTCGAATAATTAATAGTTTTTATTACAACTTTTGGTATCAAAGGTGCATACGAGGATTTTTAATCCACAAAATTAGTGATTTTTGTGAAAATGAATCAACTCAAAAATTACATGTTGAAAAAAGTAACAACAATTGAGAGCTTCACTCTTCTTTGAAAACTTCTTTACTTAATAAGCTTTTCAACGGTATGCTACACATTCATAAGAAAAAAACATTTCTGCTTCAAATTGCGGATATTCCTTTAGAAAAACGGAAATCGTTCGGACTTAGTGAGGAATATAATTTTATTTTTATGATCGTTTATTTAAACAAAATTTAAACTACCCACAATAATTTCATATATAACTGTTCTCTAGTTATGAATTTTATTCGAACTGTTCTCCCTTGTTCCTAATGCACGCCTGGCACCTCTTTCTTACTTCAGCCGTTACGGTAGCTACTTATTTGTTGAAGCACAAATATTTCTCTTTTTTGTTCGCCAAAATGTGATTCTAATATCGTTTATTTGTGATGGTAGCAAATGACCCCAACAATACCCCAAAACATGTTGGTGCTTCATGTGCCGAACACCCTGTATATATATATATATATATATATATATATATATATATACATATATATATATTCAATATAATTAGTTTTTTTGTAGTTTAACGTTCTTAAGTTCATGAAGTTCAAGTACTATATAAATTTCCAATAACGGCTTTGTTATTGTGCAGGCGAAACTATTTATCTACATGGCGAAAAGATTAAGGTACTCAGGAGTGGATCGAATGCAACCAACTCAGCCGGTAGTGAATAGGTTTTAATGAAATCACAATACTATACACGGCTTGACACTAATCCATGTATTGATTAAGACGGAAGGTTTTAAATCTCAGATGTTGCTGTTGTTTCAGATATTGCAGTATAATCATACATTACCTATAATAATAAACTGATATAATCATTTCTTATATTATATATTTATATAGAGTATTTTACTGAACTTTTCAAACACTGAAACTTACCTAACTTCATCATAGCTATCCTCAACTTCAACTGAATCACTTTCATAATTCATTCTTTATTATTAAAATAACGATTTTTCATTCGCCAAGTGTCTAGAAGCCTGTAGAGTGCGATGAGGAACTTCGTTCCAAAAAAACTTTTTTTTAAACTACTATTGAGGTTACAACCTACTTCTATAAAGTATTAAGCAAACATTATGTGTGATATTGTCATGTAGAAGATATTAACATATTGATACTTCTTCACTTCACTTTAATTCAAGTCGATTGGCCAAGTCCTCCTCAATTTTCTTACATTGAAGAGATTTTGAGAAAGCTAATCTTTAAGGGTGTTTTCGTGGCCCTGGAAATTATGCTGGTATTGGTTAAAGGATTTATGATTTCGTCTTCAATGAATGGTATCTAGGTCATTGTGTAAGGTAAGATTGGAGACGATTGGAGGGATCGCAGTATTTTGGATTGAGTTATCTTGATAATACTTATATTTGCTGATTTTGAGCATCCCCAGAATTGGATGCCGTATGTCAAGATTAGTTTAATTATTGCCTTATATATCAAAGACTCAAAGACTTATTTTCAAGGGATAATTTGGACTTTCTGCCTATGAGCCAATACATGCTACGAATTTACAGATTAATCTATTTCCTCTCAGCCTGAATATGCTTTTTCCAGGTGAGATATTGGTCTATATATATATATATATATATATATATATATATATATATATATATATATATATATATATATATATAATGCATGCCAAGGTACTTTGCTACAGTGCTGGCTGGTATTTGGTTGTTGTTAATTTCAACAGAAGGACATATGCTCTTTCTGTTGGTAAACGTTACTTGAACCGATTTAGTTTCATTAATTTTAAGTCTCCATTTTTGTTACCACTCTCCTAGTTCGTTCGAATGTTGTTGAAGATATTCAGAAGCTGTTTCGGCATTTTCGTGGGTTGAAAGGGCTGTTATATCATATGCATAAGTAGCTATCATGGTGTTTCGATACGTTGGTAAGTTAGATGTGTAAATAAGATATAAGAGTGGTCCGAGTATGCTTCCTTGAGGGACTCCTGATTTAATTTCTAAGGAGTTTGATATCGCTCCATCAAATTTCACTATGTGTGACACTGAGTGACGATTACTCAAATGAGACTTGAGTATAAGAAATTATGGTTGAGGATGTAGCTTTTTAAGTTTATAGAATAGTCCTTTATGCCATATCTTGTCAAAATCCTGAGTCGAGTCTAGAAATATAGCTGAACAAAATTTGTTCTCTTCAATACTAGTGGAAATAGTATTAACTATGGGGTGAATATGATGAGTTGTTGAATGGTTGTGTCTGAATCCAAGTTGGTGGTCCGGTAATATATCATGCAACTCTTCATCTATTTCAAGAGTCATTTTTCGTAGAGTTTTCCAATGACAAGTAGCAAACTTATAGGTCTATAGGATCTCACATCATTCATAAAAAAACTTGTATCTCGAATAAATACATGGGATATGAATAATGGAGGATTCGATTTGTATGAATGCTATGTGACATCAGCAAATAAGTTAAGCATTTAAAATCAGTAAATTATGTTAGTAGAAATATAGGCTTGGCATGATGATAGATGATGTCAAATTAATGAATATTCCAATAATATCCTTCAATGTATTAATAATACCGAATGATCAGTTAAAAACATATATATTTGTAATTTTCTTGCGGGTTTTCTAAATTATCAGTTAATGGTTGATTATAAACTTTCAATAATGTTTATGCAAATTATTTTTCACAGCCTGTTTCTGGAGACGTGCAATGATTTCTCCTGTATCGGTCCGCAAATTTTCTAGATTCAATATCTATCATTACTAATATTCTGAAATACGATAATTCACACGACCAGTTTGACCTTTTATTTAAGATTAACTTTATTTTTCCTTCCATTGAGTAATATAATATTCATATGCAATACAAGTTCATTCGTCTCTATAAACATAATTTTGCGGATAAGTAAAAACCATACGTACTTCCGCCTAAAAGTAGAACTTTGTTGCAATTACACAGTAATTGCAACAAATTTAAATTCCAAGCGATACATTACGGCTCTCGCGTTTTGTTATGATTTAAAAAATGTACTTACCTCTATGAATATTACTCAAATAATTGCTACGAATTAAGGTACGACATTGCAATCGGCGAAAATAAGTTATTTTATTATCACCTCCTAAGTTACATTCAAATCACGCATGCATTTCCGTTTGTGTGCAGAGAAATTCAATATAATATTTGATCTGGTTGTTGGCTAGTGGTGCGATTTCTCCTTATTTGGTAACAGGGACAATCCTATCAAGAATCAACTCTCTACTTCTATGAAATTTATTTTTTCACGAAAAGGTCATTTCAGTTCTGCGGAGGCATATTTTTACAGCTCTCTATGACTGTGTTTTCATGTCAAATTTATTATGAAAAAAAGGTTTCTGTTCTGAAATGGAAATATTGAATAAATATTTTTGACTTGTTGTTATCGCATTTTAGGAGATTTTAACAATATTTTCTTTTAACTGATTATTACTTTTCTACAAACTAAAACTTACTATGTGTAGTTGAAGTATTGAGAAAACTTTTGTGATAACAAATTCTCTGAAGATTAAGTTGTTATTAAAATATACATATATATATATATATATATATATATATATATATATATATATATATATATATATATATATATATATAAAATTAGATATTTGTTGGCACGATTCAAGTACCTACCTACAAAATGGTTTGGATAAGCCCGAATTGAAGATGATCTATTATTCATTGATACAGTCACAGTTGTCGTACGGAATCCTGGGATGGGGTGGTGCATATCAAGCACATAATGAGAAGATTACAAGTGATGCAGAAATGGTTCATAAAAATTGTTTTGAAAAAAGAGAGAACTTATCCAACTGACCGCTTATTTGAGGAATCTGGATTGATGGAAATGAATAAACTATATGCTTATAGGATGATGCTGAACTTATTTAAAGATAGGTCTGTAAGGAGAACAGTGGCCCATCAACATGAGACCAGGTCAGGAGGAGGAAAATTAATAGAACCCAGAGCGGAAAAGACAATCGGCCAAAGAAATATGGTTTATCTGGCCCCTAGAATATATAATTCTCTTCCCACTAATATTAAAGAGTCCAAAACTTATGCCTCTTTTAAAAAAAACTAAAGTCATACATTCAGAGTGAAAACTCTAAAAAGTTTTATGGCATTATAAATCCTTCAGCATGCAATTTTGCATGCTCATAGAAAAAAAAAACATATGTGAAGTCATTAAATTATGCCATCGGAAGGAATTTTGATGATGTTAGAACCTACCGAATATCGAAATTTTTACCCAATTTGTGAAATAATAATCCCGATTGTGACATTTTACTCTATTTTTGACAAACACGCCCTGATTTGACTTTTTTTGTGATAAGCTATGACTGTGATTATTTTGAAGTTATTTTTCGGTTTTTTATTTATTTTACTTATTTTCTTGAAGCAAAGGTCGCGTTGTGATACCTATATTCGTTATAACACAGGTGGCTCTACTTTTGAGTAGGTCTACCTCTTTCATTTTATGTTTATTTAGAAATCTATTTTGAATTGATTAGTTTGTAATTTGTAAACCATCAACAAATAAACATTATTATTATTATTATTATTATATATATATATATATATATATGTATATATATGTATATATATATATATATATATATAAATATATATATAAATATTATTTTTAATATTATTATATATATATATATATATATATATATATATATATATATATATATATATATATATATATATATATATATATATATATATATTCATATTCGTATATATCATACAAATATATACATATGTATGGAGTAATGTGAAAATTTAGAAATATTTTTTTATTACACATGTTAAATTACTTGTGTTACCTTCCTTCCCACCTAACACCTTCTTTCAGCTTGTAGTTCTGAACTTTCAAAATTGTTCGTCCGATATATTGATCCTGCATTATTTCAGTATTAAGGTTCCAAATAATTTTAAGAAACACTTTGCATATAATCTGTGCTAACTTCTGTTACCTACCTTATTATACCATTTGGGTATACGTTTTTTTTTCCGGGTGTTACTGGGTTACATATTTATCATTACATCGGTTACCTCCTCTTAATGATCAACTACATTAAAAATGCTACCAATAATCTTCCAAACCCAAAATAATTTTCATGTACCTATTACATTTGAATAAAGTTCTTACAATCACGAATTTTTTTCAAATTGAAGAATTTTTACTTTTCCATTAGAATAAATAATTGATTTGAGCCAGATATACTTATATGGTTTGCGAAAAATTAATCCAAATTCATTCTGAAATATATTTTCCAGAATGTCGTCTTTGCGGTAGCATGCTTTTTACATACTACGACAGCTAGACATCCGAGGCATTCATGGCAACCTCAAGACTCTTCCCTATCCCTGGTTCAACGAGAGCTGAATCCAGAAGTCGCTTTTAGCTACGAAGATTCGTTCAACTTTGGTGGAATTTCTATCCCGAGCCATAATTCCATAGAGAAACCAGTGAATGAGCCCCAGGAGTATGTTCCTCCCCAGTCAGTTGGTTCGGCCAGTGTACCACTACTGCCTCCACCAGCTATACCTGTAAATGCAGTTGCTGCAAACGTTCCTAGTATGAACGGGGCTGTATATTTAGGTTCTGGTTCTATAGGTGTTGTTAGGTTGGGAAATGGAGCATTTGCCCTTGGTTCTGGATCTTTGGGGTATTCAGGTGAGAAATCTGAATCATAACTGAACTTAAATTTTTCACAGAAAGATAATGAAATGAAGGTCAATAGATCAGTTGTTTGAAATTTATAATTTTTGTCGGTAAAAGAACCTCGAATACAAATTGCATTTCGAAACCATTTTTCCATCCGAAGAATCATATTGTCTGTTTAGTTTGTGTTTAATATTTTTTTAATTTTATATTTTCTCAAATATTGAGTATTCATGAAGCTAGGTAATCATAGGTGTTAAAATGGAATTTCAACCTTCTATTGGGATGTGACATGCAGGCGGAGCGTAGGTGATAACGTCAAAATATGGCGTCTCAAAACCAACTTTCAACACGAGTTAGATATATGAGAGATATGAAATTTTGTTGAGTTTTTCCTATATCAATGTTAGTTTCGAGAGAAAGTGTGAAGCTTTATGTAGTTGAAAATTTACTCCAGCGAAAATACAGAGAAGAATAGAATTGGAAGCCTGGTATGGTGAACTTACTGCTTTTTGTTTATCTATTTTGATTTGATTTAATTGGATTTGTAAAATACCTAGTCTAAATCAATTATATTTATTTGAGTGATATGGTGATGCTAGTATGTACCGGGGAATATATATATATATATATATATATTTATATATATATATATATATATATAAATATATATATAAATATATATTATATATATATATATAAATATATATATATACATATATATATATATATATATATATATATATATATATATATATATATATATATATATATATATATATATATATACATATATATATATATAATATATATATATATATATATATATATATATATATATATATATATATATATATATATATATATATATATATATATATATATACATATATATATATATATATATATATATATATATATATATATATATATATATATATAAATATATAAACTGTTCCTATCAATATATTGAAATTATCTAGTTATGTAACCGCATAAAGATCACTATTTTTAAAAAATTCTGAACTTCGTATTTTTTAGAAAGAAGGCAAAAGAATGACAAGTTTTGTGTGTTGATAGCATTTTACGTTTTCTGTGGGATATCCGAAATCTTTAAATCTCAGCAACGCCATAAATTACGTCCTATTTCAATATTATCTTCCACAATGTGCCGACAACTATTAGTTTCTGAATTCCGAGCAAGTCCCATATAATTTGTTAATTGTTACGTGAGGATTTATACCAGTCAACTGCTAGTGCAAGTCGTGTAAAGGAAGGTCGTTTCAAAAATAAGGGGGAAAAACAAGGAATTATCACAATAGTATAAAGATACATACATTTTTAAAGTGAAAAATTGAAACACAGTTTCTGAATTCTGAATTGATAAAGCCAATTATTTATGTAAATCGATAAACATATGGAAACAATGGTTAAATAACGCACATTAACATGCATATTAAAAACAATAATTCATAACGTACGATTCGGCAAGGCTTCACTTTCTTCGGATGCTCCGTGCGAACAGTTTCTTTAGTTTACAATAGTGAGAGGCTCCATCGCCTATTAAATAGATTCGTGAAAAATATAGATCGATGAGAATATAGTTTCCCGAACCACGATGAGTGCAAAGCCCTTCCCTGCCTCTTTCGAACGGTACGTGACGCGTCGAGTGCTGAGCCCGTCCCTGCCTCTGTCGAACGGGCGCGCCATCTGCTCGCTGTCAATTTCGATTTCGTGCGGTATCGGCTACGACCTCATTGGGACACGCCGTGCCGAAACTTCTCGATAGAATTCAACCCGTCCAACTATCGGCTCCAGAAGCGGTCACGTGAATTCGAGTCCATGTGACGCGAAAATAGTTTTTAAGCGTCGGGAATGCAGCCGTTTTCGCGAATTTCGAAGAAACGTCAAACTTTAAACGTTCGATATCGAAGATCGGCGTCGCGGTCGGGAACGGGACATAGCCTAAGCACTACAAAAAGGTCGGCGGCGATCGACGGGGCCCTTCGATCTCCTTATCTCGGCTTTATAAGTTTGCCATGATGCGGGCTTCGGCCGCCTGCATTTTAGGAAGTCCAAAATGGCAAACCAATTATTTATTTAGTATTATATATTAATTATTTTCAGCATAAAGATGACTATAACCAAATTAAACGTTATTTCAAAGCTTTGTGATGAAGTACCTATATTTTAGAGTGAAAATTTGAAAAACAAATATAAGAATAAAAATTACTTCGCACAGATCACCAAATTATATGAAGCTATTTTATTAAATGGCAATTACTAGGCTTCTTCACTAATAAAACTTTCACTGTTTTATCATTACTGGAGGAATCATTGGAGTTGATATATTGTATCTTGTTCAATTGTATCATTGTTTTATTAGGATTGGTTCCAATTAATCAAGATAAAAATCTTTACAAAAAACTAACTTCATTAAAATTAACTGCATGCGATATTTTTCAATTTTCTGATTGAAAAATAATATTCCCTTCTCACATTTTGTTTTATGTAATTTTGAATTGAAATAAGATACGCCACTGATTATAAAGAACAAGTATGTATCTCAGGACATGACTTTCAAGATTGAAATTGTACGTGAAAGAATCTATTGTGTTTCGAACCACTAGGAAATTAGTTATGTAACACATAACAAAAAAGTGTTGATTGTGTCGAAAATAATATAATGCATGTGTAGTGAGAAAACTGAGTCATTGATGGAAGATATTCAACAAAATTGTATAGAAGTTAGTGTCAGGAAGGACATAATGAGTGGTGACCCATTCATTTTCGTTTGCCAAATAATTGGAAAGATTTCATTGTTTACATTTTACCCTGAAGGTCAAATTAGATTAAATCCGAAACTGAGCCATCAAGGTAAACTCTCATGCAACCCATACTTCGAGATGTCTTAAACCAAACCACAAGGTTGCTAGTTTACTGCGGTTTAATAAATATTCATTCCACACCATTATCTGACCGCAATATCGAAGTAGTTCTTGGTAATAGTCTTCGCATTTTGTTTAGTTATGTGAGTTTTTTCCAGAGAAATTGGTCGATGGGCAATTTTAATATCCAACAAGATAGTACGGTAGAAATAAAAATTCGTGAGCGTAACTAAGGTAGTATTTTCGCGCGAAGTGCACCGCATTGGTGTGAAAAACTTCGATTTGATAGCAACCCGGACAAAAATTTGAAAATAATTTATTTTAAGGAAAAAGAAGTGCATCGCGCACTGAAGAACCACACTTCAATAGCAAACCGTAACAAATATAGAAAATAATTTATTTAATTAAAAAAACTTAAAATTTGTGAAGTGCATGTCGTATACCGATAGAGCAGATCGAGATGAGATTCGAAGGGAATAGTCTCCGCGAATTGTAGCGGGGTTAAGGAAAAGAGTAGAAACTCAGAAAGGATCGTATTTCAACATGAAATCAATCTACGTATTGAATTTCATAGCCCCAAAAACTCAATCCGTAAAAACTGAGAAGTTGAGCAAATTTTCGAAATCTCAAGAAATATCTACGTGAAAATGGCGGCGGTTGAAAAAAATTACCCAAATTTTTACTTTCTCTTGAAATAAACCCCGGATATCAAATTTCATCTCATTTGGTTCGATGAGATGTCAATATGTACAGGAATATATATATATATATATATATATATATATATATATATATATATATATATATTTATATATAATATATATATATATATTTATATATATATATATATTATATATATATATATATACAGAAATATATATATATATATATATATATATATATATATATATATATATATATATATAAATAATCTTGAATTTGTATGTGCTGATGATCTGGAGGGAGATCACTCCAATCAAAATTTAGCTTTCAGGAATTTGATCGTTTCAGATGAGATGATATCGCCGCAGCAAATATACAAGCAGAGTCCGCTAACAATCTCAGTGATGTGCTCCCAAACGACCCAAACTGATATTAACAAATAATGCTTTTTCTCTGGAACCATCAATAATTTACGTCACAGGAATTCAATAATTTTCGGAGCCCCCTCCACGTCCTTGTCACAGATGGTCACATTTGTTTGACTCCCCGTCCTTGGTTTGATGTCACATATTTTACAATAAGTTTAGAGTTTCAATACTTAGAATTATTTATTCGACGTCACGAAGCTTATGACTCTTCCCTTCCCTTGTCACAAGATGTCACACTTTATTGACCGTCTACCTACCCCTAAACGTGTCACGAGTTTTCTCAAAAACTGTTATAGGTATAGAAATAATGATAACGAAAAATCACATTCTGTGACAAGGTCACAGAAGCATAGGCAGACCTAGAAGGAGATGGAGTTACAATTTGAGACCTGCATTGGCATGGTAACGAAGTTAGAACAGGCGGCTCGCCTAAAATAGAGATGAAAGAAGAAGAAATAATGATAACTGCTATGAAACTACGTTCAACGATATCGATTGTATATAATAACTTGAAAACCGGAAACTGCCATTTTCTCAAATCAACGGCGCGAAGTAAAAAACTAAAAATCCGCTAGTCAATTAAGAAGTCATAAATTGGATACTAAATACCGAAACATTAAGAAACTGATTGTAGTACAGAAAATTTCGTGACAAAATCAGTTGATACAGCATTAAACCTATGAAGTAAATGTGTTTCTTCGGTTTGTAGTTGTTAATTTCATAAAAGTAATAGACTATTTAAGCGTATCCAAAGTCAACAGTCAGTTGCGGTAATCCGTTTTAGAACTTCTATATTATATATATATATATATATATATATATATATATATATATATATGTATATATATATATATATATATATATATATATATATATATATATATATATATATATATATATATATATATATATATATATATATATATATAAATATATGAAAAACTTGGTTCACGGAATGAACCGCGTAAAAGATTTGAAAAATCTCGACGTTTCGGCTCCTTTTGCGAAGCCATCTTCAGGAGAATTAGAAGGGAAATAATTCAGACTCGTGGCCTCCATCTGCCTACTCCACGAATCGAATTTAGGAGGAATCGGATTCCAGGAGTAGGCAGATTGAGGCCACGAGTCTGAATTATTTCCCCTCTAATTCTCCTGAAGATGGCTTCGCAAAAGGGGCCGAAACGTCGAGATTTTTCAAATCTTTTACGCGGTTCATTCCGTGAACCAAGTTTTTCAAATACTTCCGACCGCGGAAATCTTTCTGAACATATATAAATATATATATATATATATAGGTATATATATATATATATATATATATATATATATATATATATATATATATATATATATATATATATATATAAATATATATATATATATATATAGGTATATATATATATATATACATATATATATATACAATTATACATATATACATATATACATATATTTATATATATAGATATATATATATATACATATATATATATATATATATATATATATATATATATATATATATATATATATATATATATATATATATATATATGGAGAAAAAAATCGAAAATCGTTGTCTAGAAGTTCTAAAGCGGTTTGAAAACTACTCCCGTAACTGAGTGTTGACTTTGGATACGCTTAAATAGTCTATTACTTTCACAGAATTAACAACTAAAAACCGAAGAAACACATTTACTTCATAGGCTTGATGCTGTATATCAACATCAGCAGATATAAAAAGCTATACATATTAATATAATTATTTCCCCTTGGTTAGCAGACTAATTAATCTATCAAGAATAGCACAGCTGATAAAAACATACATGAAATGAAATTCCATTGTCTTGCATGAATAAAACAAATATATTTACATCCATGAATAAATCATAACATGTATATGATTTGAATAAAGGCATGTAACTATTATTATTATTCATTTATATTTCCAATGACCCTCAGAGTTTCAGACTTCTAAAGCTTTGCTTTTCAGAAGTATTATGGTCTATTATTCTGTCAGGAAATTTTCTAATCTAGAATCAGCTCCTGAACGTTTCGTAGTACTTAAATTTGACAATTATATTCAATTAATGACCTCTTGCTTACCTGGAGAATTTTTTTCTCCTTTACTTCCAGCCGTTGGTTTAAAAAAAAGATAACTTACGGTTTAAAGATTTTTGCTCTTCCAGAGTATATACGGTACTTTTGATCTCAGTTTTCAAATAGAAATTCATATCAGTTATCCTTCTACCAAGAAATGCTCATGTGAAGTGAAACATTGGTTTTTTGTGGCCTGATGTTACGAAATTTTCTGAACTACAATCAGTTTGTAAATGTTTCATAGCAATTATTATTGTATCTCTACCTATAAAAGTTTCTGAGAAAACTCGTCACAAGTTTAGGGGTAGGGAGAGGGTCAATAGAGTGTGACATCTTGTGACAAGGGGAGGGAAGAGTCACAAGCTCCGTGAGGTTAAATAAATAATTCTGAAGTATTGAAACTCTAAACTTATTGTAAAATGACGTCAAACCGAGGACAGGGAGTCAAACAAATGTGACCACCTGTGACAAGGACGTGGAGGGGGCTCTGAAAATTATTGAATTCATGTGACGTAAACGATTGATGGTTCCTTAGAGAAAAATAATTCTTTGTTAGTATCAGTTTGGGAGCACATCACTGAGATTGTCAGCGGACTCTGCTTTAATATTTGCTGCGGTGATATCATTTCATCTGAAACGATCAAATTCCTCAAGCCAAACTTTGATTGAAGTGATCTCCAGATCATCAGTATATACAAAGTCAAAATTCTTTGAATAATAATACCCAGCGAAACCTAGGTATATGTGTTTCAAGTCTCAAAATTTCTCATAAGAATGAATCAAGTGTAGTTGCCAAATTAATCCAACTCAAGAATAATAAATAACTCTTCCAACTCTCCTTAATAGGTCTCATCAATATTGCTCACTTGGGTATGCGTGATTCGTTAAATTCCTTCTTGTTTCCTACTTAACTGGTTTATAAGATATCAGAGTTTTATATTTTCAAAATACCTACAACTTAGATTCCTTCACCATTAAGAGTTTTATATAGTTAGAAAATCATTCAGTGTTTATGTTTTAGATATGCGTAGCAGACCAAGGCCATCAGCCAACGTACGTCCAACTCCTATTCGAGCATCCCCAAATCTTATTCCAGCAGCAAAACCTGGTCAACGTCCAATAACACCTCGAGCGCAGCAACACTTCGAATACAGCTTTCCTATATCGGCAAGGAGTATTCAAGATTCTAACAGTTATGAAATTCTACGACCAGATGGTGTCCGTTTTGGTACCCCCGTAATGCGTCCACCTAGACCAGCAAGGATGCATTTCGCCACCCCTACAGTTTCTGTGCAACCTTCAGATCCTCAATACACTCTGACCATACCACCAGAAATTCCAGAGTCTGATCCAAATCTATTCGGACAGTTCTATTATAGTCAGCAATGAGATTTTTTTGTGGTTATGTTATAACATTATTACCAGGAAGGAATTATTTAAGACAGTTCAATTATGATGTTAGTTTATAAGAACCATAATGGTAATAGAAAAGCGAAATTCATTCATTGTCTAGAGCAAATGAAGAAAAATTATTGTATTCAATAATAAAAAACTGTATTCAATAAATGAATGAACAGACAATAATTTCCCTATAAAAATCAGAGACAAATATTTAACATAAATGATAACAGCTAAATAATCATTACAATATGTCAGATAATGAAAAATTTAATTTGAACTCAAACATAATAATCTTGAGATTGAGTTTTGGCAGCTCTTCCAGAACATCCACTGCCACA
Source organism: Cynegetis impunctata (assembly GCA_030704885.1). Taxonomy (NCBI): domain Eukaryota; kingdom Metazoa; phylum Arthropoda; class Insecta; order Coleoptera; family Coccinellidae; genus Cynegetis; species Cynegetis impunctata. Next base: position 69,648 of record JARQZK010003741.1, read on the forward strand.
GTCTTCTTCGGGAGTAACACTGCTTGAATATTAGGAAGAACACCACCTTGAGTAATAGTTACACCAGACAGCAGTTTGTTCAACTCTTCATCATTTCTTATAGCAAGCTGTAAATGTCTTGGGATAATACGAGTCTTTTTGTTGTCTCTGGCTGCATTTCCCGCCAATTCCAATACTTCACCCGCTAAATATTCCATAACAGCTGCAAGATAAACAGGGCCTCCTGCTCCAACACGTTCAGCATAATTTCCTTGTGCAATATTGAATTTGCTGCTTTAATATTTGTTTATTGTGTGAGAAATATCTGTAGGCAGTCGGAGTTGAATATAAAACAAAAGATATAGCAACCCATTGTCGATATCTTGCTAATGTAAATTCAATTTGTTTATTGTTACACTCAGTTTCAATAAATTTTCATTATTAATCCATATTATAATTAAAATATTTCTATTAATTTTAATTAAGTCAGATTTGCGCAAACCAACTAAAATATAACAATATTAATTAATGAATAAATTAGACTCGCTCGGCACTCGAACAATATGAATAAAAACTCACTCCTTCCAAGTTCGATATATATATATATATATATATATATATATATATACACTCATATATATATATATATATATATATATATATATATATATATATATATATATATATATATATATATATATATATATATATATAACTGAGATTGAATTCTCGCACAACACTTGGTGAAACATCATAAAGAATGAAGTATAAACTTTAAAATGAAAACACTTGGCTTATGTTTCACAATATAAATAATATTTAGATACTGTATTTAGCAGTAACGAAAAGTCGACATGTTTCGAGTTATGAACTCATTATCAAGACTGACTACAGGAGAGTATTGTATCGTAATTTATAAAACAGACAAAAGCAAAGGTGATACCTGAAAATCAATTTGTACGTTTACAAGGGGTAATTGACTATTATGGGCGGAACTTATTTCGAGAATTTCAAGAAGGTCAAGGCGCTTTCCTTTGTTACCTGAATGTAACAATTTGGTTTTGTTGAAATCCAGGAAGTGATTGAATTTTATACAATGCTCAGAGAAGCCAGTGGTATTTTTGTTTTGTAAAATCGACTTTTTATATTCTTCAACACGAATATTTATATTCCTTCCTGTCTGTCCAATATAGAAAGCAGGACATTCGTCGCAAAATATTTTGTAAATACCACTGTTTTCTCCGATGTTAGATTTTTCTTTATTATTGACCAAGAATGACTTTAAATTTCTTTTATTTGTACAAATTGTTTTAACGTTATTTTTCGATAGTCTGTTACAAATTTTACTACTCAAATTAGGCACATAATTTATTGGGAAGTATTTTTGTTCTTCATTAATAGTTTGCGTGGGGTATATTGAATGCAACAGATACTTTATTCGTTTTTTCCCAACGCGCCTGGATGGTAGATGGTAGCGTAGCTGGTCACCTGGCTGTAAGCATTATCTTCGTAGTTTCTTACGGGGTACCGTACGTGAGCGCAGGTCCGGTCGATTGTATGCTAGCGGGATGCAGGCTGCGGGCTGTGTCGCTGGTCGCTGGAAGAACAACATTTTACATTCTACCAGCTACCAGCTACCAGCGACCAGCGAGCGAGATGGATGTGGAAAAATTGATATAACCGCCTCTCTAGATCTTAAGATCTTAGATCATAAGTAGAAATTTTAGAATATTTTCGTATTCAGAAATTAAATACTACTACTAAATATTAGATGGATTTGTCCGTTAGGTACTTTGTGAGAATGCATTTTTTAAATATAAATGAGAAACACTTCACTTTGTTTTTTATATCACTATTTTTATTAAACTGTTTGCGACAGCAGTTTCGTAGTACTACTACATTTTCAAGCGAATGAACATTTTTGCATTGTACAGTGTTGGTAATAGTAGGCATACAAAGAAAGGAGTTGAAAGATTATAACTGCTGGGAATTTCGAATTTTAACCTATACAAATGAAGGGCTTGCTAACAACATAAACTTTTTCAGCTTTCTGTTGTAAGAACCACTTTGTAGCATTGTTTTCTAGTAAATAAAAATCATCACCGTCACTACTTGAATTATCCATTTTAACCACAAATCTGCACACTGCACCGGTTAGTTTCCGTATGACCAGCTATCATCTACCGACGTTGACGTGCGAGTATCTAGCGCTTTTAAACTCTACCATCTAGGCTACCGGCAACCATCCAGGCGCGTTGTGCGGATACCCAAAGGCACTTCCTTTATATTAACTCAATCTACGTACCAAGTTTGAATGCTCTAACTCAATATGCAGATGCTGTGGAGTATATATACATATATACATATATATATATAGATATATATATATATATATATATATATATATATATATATATATATATATATATATATATATATATATATATATATATATATATATATATATATATATAAATATATATATATATATATATATATAGGGTTTCCCAAATTCGATGACCTATTGGATGTATCTAGAGAACGAAAAGTGTTAACGACTTGAAATTAGGGCTACGCGTATGAGGGGTTATGATCTACACTTGGAAAATATTATCATCGTTGCAAAGTTGCCAGATCTACGAGTAACTTATGCTCACTATGTTATTTTAAATGGCACTCCATGTATATTTCAATATTTTTGTATTCTGTGGAACATTTTGAAACTTTTTTATAGACCATATGACATACCTATCTTGAGCCATTTCCAAAATAAAAATTATTTCATGAAAAATATGGCGACAAACATCTCCGACTTAAAAATTTATTTTTTCTTCACTATCACAGCTAGAGCTCTAAAATTTTTGTCAGAGAATCATATAAGGTTGCATTAACATAATAAATTATGAAGGTCAAGGTATCTCATACAGGGTGTTTACAAAATAATGTTCTTTGGGTAGAACATAAAAGTGAAATTTATGCATTAATTTCAAATGGTGCACCCTATATTTTATAGCAGAATTGAAAAAAAGAACAAATTCCTCAACTGAAAGCATAAAATAATATAATACCTAGAAAAACTCAATTAGAACAAACATAACTTTTCATTCTAGGCCTGAGGGCTATCATGGCAACGCAAATAAATGTCACCGGTTTGCTCACCTTTAACCTAGGACTTTGGCACATGTCAGGCATTCAAAAAAAATACAGACTCTAACCAAAAAGTGAAATAATAATAATAATAACTAGGTATGCAATGCAAGCTGCTGTTTGCAAATATTGAGCGAAGCAAGCAACTGAATTTGAGATTTAAAAAGAAGTCCTGTCATCCCTAACCAACATGTTTGTTCAGATTCTGCGCCCTGCCTGAATGCGGACATGTCTAGGACACAAACACCTATGTTTATGTCATAACAGAGGAGCATAGACTCACATTATGTGCGGACATGTATTGAACATGTTAATCGCAGAGTCGGAGCGGCCTTTTGTGTCACTAAAATTCAAACGGCAATCATTAGCATACATGTTGGTTAAGGACGACATGACTTTTATTTTCGAAAATCTCAAATTAAGTTGAAAAGATGAAATATTTGCAAACAGCAGCTTGGATTGCATACCTAGTTATTATTATTATTATTATTTCACTTTTTGGTTAGAGTCTATATATTGTTTTGAATGCCTGACATGTGCCAAAGTTCGAGGTTAAAGGTGAGCAAACCGGTGACATTCATTTGCGTTGCCCTCAGGCCTAGAATGAGAAGTTATGTTTGTTCTAATTGAGTTTTTCTAGTTTTTTGCCCATGAGTCGTGAACCGCTAAAGATAGGTGTTATATTATATTATACTTCCTGTTAAGGAATTTGTTCTTCTTTTGAATTCTGCTATAAAATAAAGGGTGTCCTATTTGAAATTAATGCATAAATTTCACTTTTATGTTCTACCCAAAGAACATTATTTTGTGAACATTTTGTGTATGAGATACCTTGACCTTCATAATTTATTATGTTAGTCCAACCTTATATGATTCTCTGACAAAAATTTTAGAGCTCTAGCTGTCAGCTATCGTGGCAACACAAATAACACAAGTATTGTTCGTTGTCTGCCTGAAGAAGTAACTAACACTCTTTATCGCCGCATCGAATTGTCGTGTTTTTCGCGCGAAGTGCATCGCGTCGAGATTCGAATCGAACGGGATAAATTATGGTTTTAAAACTCACGATCTAAAAGCTAACCCTAATGAATATAAGAAAATAATTTATTTTATTCAGAAAATTCGGAAAGTGCATCGCTTAGTAAGAACGATCGATATGCGGTTCGAACGGAGTTGACTTCGCGAACCCACATAGGATCATATTTCGACATGAACTCAATCCATGAACCAAATTTTAACCCTTTAACTCAATATGCAGAAGCTGTGTAGTTGAGCAAATTTTCAAGAAACTTGAAAAATTAAGAAATTCCTACGTTGAAATGGTAAAAATTTGTATATATATATATATATAAAGATATTTATATATATATATATATATATATATATATATATATATATATATATATACATATATATATTATAATATAATATATATATATATAAAGATATATATATCTATATATATATATATATAGAAAACAGAATTCTTCGTGTTAACGATACACGTTCGTGAGCAATAAAATGAAAGTGAACTAGGACATTTATTTGGAACCTAAATTCAATAACGGTCAAGCTTAGGAGGTTTTGTTTGAATTAGTTTTCAAATAAAGTGTCCTAGGTTCACTTCACTTGTTAAATATAAATATATTATATTATATATAATTTATATATTATATATATATATATATATATATATATATATATATATATATATATATATATATATATACGAGGTCTGTTCAAAAAATAAGATGAATTTTCAAATTTCGCGGGCTACGTACATTCGATTATCGATTTTTTTATTTTGTTATGTTAGTACACTCATCTCGAACATGTGTTAACAGTTTTAGCTATATAGAACATTTAGTTTGTTTGTGAGAGGTATAAAAGTAAGAAGTGTTTTGCGTGTTCGGCGATTTCCTGCTGTCGAAAAACATGGATCAAAGAGTTTGCATTAAATTTTGTGTGAAAAATGGAATCAAGTGCTCCAAAACACTTGAAATATTGAAAGTGGCATACCTACGGTGAGTCCACTTTAATCCAAAACAATTTTTACAAGTGGTACAAACTTTTCACAGAATGACGACGCTCGCCCTGGACGCCCCAGCACATCAACAACCGATGAAAATGTTGAGGAAGTGAAGAAAATTGTTATGGAAAATCGTCGAATCACTATTAGAGAAGTTGCTGAGGATGTCGGTATATCGGTTGGCTCATACCATGCAAATTTTTTCGGAAATTTTGGGCATGAAGCGTGTGGCAGCGAAGTTTGTTCCAAAATTGTTAAACTTTGACCAAAAAAATCGTCGCATGAGCATCGCCAAGGAATTGTTGAATGACGTCAACGGCGATCCAGCTTTGCTTAAAAGGGTCATAACTGGTGACGAATCATGGGTGTATGGTTATTACATCGAAACCAAAGTTCAATCGTCCCAATGGAAGAGCCCAGGAGAGCCAACGCCAAAAATAGCACGCCAAGTTCGATCAAATGTGAACGTTTTGCTGATTGTTTTTTTCGATTACCGTGGCATAATGCATCAGGAGTTCTTACCACATGGTCGTACTGTCAATAAGGAGTATTATCCTGAAGTTATGCGCCGCTTGCGAGAAGCAATACGAAGAAAACGTCCGAAATTGTGAAAAAACAATTCATGGCTTTTGCTTCACGATAATGCACCTGCTCACTCGTCATTGGTTGTTCGTAATTTTTTGGCCAAAAACAACACCGTAATCATGCCTCAGCCACCGTATTCACCAGATTTGGCCCCGTGCGACTTTTTCCTGTTCCCAAGATTGAAGAGACCCATAAAAGGACGGCGTTTTGAGACGATTGAGGAGATACAAACCAAATCGCTGGGAGAGCTCAAGAGCATACCAAAAAGTGACGCTGGCACAAGTGTATTATATCTGGGGGGACTACTTTGAAGGGGACAAATAAAAATTGATGAATAAATAAATATTTTTCGAGAAAAATTAAAAATTCACCTTTTTTTTAACAGACCTCGTATATATATATATATATATATATATATATATAAATATATATAAATATATATATATATATATATATATATATATATATATATATATATATATATATATATATATATATATATATGAATATATATATATTAAAAAAGTTTCGTGAATCATTGTCTAGAAGGTATAAAACGGTTAAAAAACTACTTCGCACCTGACTGTTGAATTTCGATACGTTGCTATATTACTTTCGGGGAAAATACGACTAAAAATATGGTGTCATGTCATTCGACCACCTTCTGGCTTTGAAGATCTCCAACTAAAATATTTATATTTGTTGATTCCTTAAATACGTAGATGAGTTCTATAGAATGGAGGGGAAAACTAGTTTGGTAAATGAGAAATTAATATTTTCAATTAATCAGAGAGATACGAAAGAGAATTATTCAATAACGAGAATACACATCTAGATAATGGATCATAATATATTGATTCTCTAAGATGTAAATGGGTGAGAGAAGCAGACTTTGCCATCCACTTTAATACTTATTTAGAAGATGGTGAACGATGGTGTATTTCTGTTCTTGGCATCTTATTTTGGATCTCGAACAATGTATAAATTTCTTCATATCTATATAATTATGATAATTGACATAATAAAAGACTGTGAGTCAATATTCTAATTTTTTTTTGTAGATTCAATAATATTTCATAGAATTAATTTGGAGTATTTGTTCCTCTATTTATAAAACCCACCCCCCCCCCCCCCCACCCCCCCCCCCCCCCACCCCCCCCCCCCCCCACCCCCCCCCCCCCCCACCCCCCCCCCCCCCCACCCCCCCCCCCCCCCAAGGATATTATAAACAACATTTGTGAGTGATAAAATAGGAATTTTGTCTTTTACTTTCGAACATATTTGCCTCATTGGAATAACTGTTCTATTTGCAATTTTGATGTTTTCAGAAGATTGAAAAATTCTGGTCAGTTTAGGTGTTATTTCTTTTATATAAGGTAATGAGGCATAAAAAATTGAAACTTGACTCATATCTGTAACAAGTTCATTATGAGAATTGTTATTTTGTCCTATAATGTCATTTTCTGATGAGGATGTGCTAAATAAAATTTTCTTGACTAAAGATGGTGGGTAGGAATTTTGTATGAAAAGTTCTTGAAGTTTATTCAAATTTTTGTTATGAAAAGATATATCAGAAATTTTGAGTACTCTGTTCTTCATTTGTTTTAACAAATTCACTTTCATCGAAAATTTGTGATAAGAAAAGAAATTCAAATACCTTCCTTAAATGCATGCTTTTCTATACCAATCAATCAATATTATGTTATCAACCGATCGTATAAGTTTTGTATCAAGAAAAGGTACTGAAAGATCTGAGTCTTCTGTTTCGATTGTGAATTGAATGAATGGGTCGTAACTATTGAAAGTATCTAAAATTTCTGTTATACCATTATTAGGTAAAGCTAATATTATATCATCCATATATTTTTTGATGAAAAATAAGTTAAAAGAGAGTAATGGAATCACTGTGTCTAGCAATTCATCCATAACATAAGCTGCAAGAATAGGTGAGAGTGAAGATCCCATTGGAGTTCCAAAAGTTTGTCTGAAATATTTTCCATTGAATGAAAAATAGTTATTTTCAAAGAGAAATTTTATCAAGGTGGATAAATAAGAGTGATAGTAGATTAAACCCTGAGAGATGTGCTTTAGCTAAACATGTCAATGATTGTGACCACCAGATGAACTACCTTTCAACATCTGTTCTTGCAAGAGAATCACATCTTTCAAAAAGATCTTTCTTAGAAATGGCCTTTATTTATCAAGACAATAAATCCATCAATAAGAAAACAGATATAAGCCATTTGAGTGAAATTTATTCTTTCTTACCTTCACTTGATATAAAATAACACAAAATCAAATTAATTTAACGTAACGGAATAATATCAAACTTCAATTTGAAAATTAAAAAAAAAAAATGAGTGACACCGATTTGTCATTTCGTTGAGAAATTTAATTATAACTTCAAAAATGTATCAACTTTTCTAATTTTTTAACAAATACCATAATTTTCAATGTTTCTTATATCGTATTATCAACATCTATGTAATCATCCTCATGATATATTCTCCCTGATGATGGAATAAACGATTCCGAAAGCTTGGAAAAACTTCAAAGAGTTTCCTTTTACATTGCTGCAGTCCCTACAAATAGTTATCCTCTAAACTAGTCAGCGACTACCCTCCTCTTATAATTATATATATATATATATATATATATATATATATATATATATATATATATATATATATATATATATATATATATATATATTTATATTTATATAAATATATGTAGTTATATATATATATATATAAATATATTACTAACATATATAGTTTATTCTTCCGTTATATATGAAATTTTAGAGATTTTGTAACCTTTCTCAATATTAACACCATCAACATGCAAAATATCAAAAATAACCATCGCTAAGGTTAAGGAAACGTACTATCGATATTAAATTATTTTGCTTGTTGATGGTCTTGTTATTGAGGAAGGTATAAAATATTTTTAAAATGTCATACATTATGGAGGAATGATCTATTTCTTATCCAAGTCAAGTATAGAAATGGAGGTAGAGCCACGAATACGTTAGCTTCTCCCCATTTCATCACGTTGTATGCTACAATGATAACCTAATTTCTAAAACAATGATTTTAAATAATCTCATTCGGAATCTACACTTCTAAGGGTGCAATTGTTTGACAATATTCATTATTTTAATAAATCATAGAAATCTTCTTTAAAACACCCGGGAACAGCAAAGCTCCTAAGCACTATTTTCCCCTCATCTTTATTTTATTGACAATCTTAACAAAAACAATTTCAAAATTGCCGAATTTTGTCTCTAAAAATATCCCAGAATTTCGGCTCATTTAGTGCGATGTAGGCTGATAATGTCAATATGTACCTAGAAATATACATATACACAGATATATAAATATATATATATATATATATATATATATATATATATATATATATATATATATATATATATATATATATATATATATATATTTATATACTATAGATATATATATATATATATATATATATATATATATATATATATATATTATATATATATATATATATATATATATATATATATATATATATATATATATATATACATATATATATATATATATATTATATAATATGTATATATGTATGTATGTATGTACATCATCAAAGACATCAAAAATCGAAAATCATGGTTAGGTCAGGTTCAGAAGGCCTAAAATGCATATATAAACCACTCTCGCACAATGTTGATACTTATGAACCCTAAAAAATAAATTTTTTATCGAAAGCATTGAATCGAGTGGACATAACTCTACTAGTCTCCACTTTGTTATGGAATAAAACAATAATAATTGTTTTTCCGTTTCGACAACTTGAACTACAACCTCACAAGGAATGAGTATGATTTTAGCATACGAAATTCTCAGAGAAAGTTGCTACATATATCTCTCAAAACTCAATGGGCGTTCGAATGTCAATGATATAATAAAATAAATCAGTTAATGATGGCAAAATGTGTAAATCTCATTCGTATATTTTCCTAATAATTTAATTTTCTTGTCCCACGTGTGAATCGGGGTTACATAAAAACGAAAGTAGACCATCTTCAACAAGAATTTTGTCGAAATATTGTCTCGCTGATTCGAGGTACGATATACAATCTACAACTCTTGTGCCCCTCCCTGAGTAGTGTGTGACGGTTTTGTCGAATATAAAAAGTCCGAACCTTACTCGAATCGGTGTCAGTTTTCTGCTAACTCATCTTCAGCATAGCATCATGAAAACCACTGTAAGTTTCCTTCATTGATCCAAGTCATAGTGCAAGTACAAAGAGAAAAGTGTTGTGTTTACTGTTTTGTGATTTTGTTGTTCATGAACTATAGTTTCACTTATTTATTTTAATTCGATATGAAATTATCTAAAAATATCAGTTTCACATTACCATTCTTTCGAGTAATAATCCAAAATACTTTACATTTTCATTTCTTAAACGCAAAAAGCAAAATCATAAAAGTTTGATGATTATTTCCGATTATGTGATTATTGTTGTCAAATTAGAAAATTTTTGATGATATTCAAGTCCAAATAGGAATCGAACGCTTGACTAAGTTTGAATTACCTTCAATACATCAGCAAATATCTGAACTGTGCGTTACGAGTGATCATTAATTTTTAATTTCAAAGTTTCAGTTACAATTTTAATAATTTCCCATGAAATAAAATATATCGTCGTCTCTATAAGACTCAAAAAATACATTAAAATATAAAATGTTGCTTCTTTCAGGCCTTCATCTTAATTTTGGGCATATCCGCCGCCCTTGCCGGAGAGAAGAAGCCAACTAAACGTGGGGTCTTTGGTGAATCCGTGCAATTGGGTGTAGGGAGCGCTCTGGATGGAGGCAGCCATTCATCATTCTCATCCTTGGACTCTGGCTCATTGCTCGCTGCTTCAAGCGGTCTGTCTGGCTACAGCCTAAGTGGTGGTCTCAGCGGCATCTCACTAGGATCTAGTTATGCTCCTTCATACGCCTCATCCTATGGACTCTCTGGACTTAACAGTGGAGCTTTTCTGAATTCTGGACTAGGTGGTGGAGCTATTGTGAGTTCTGGTTTTGGAAGTGGAGCTTTTCTGAGTTCTGGAGGATCATCTATCATCTCACGACCAGTTGTGAGCCAAAATACCCACACTACTATCACCAGGAATATTGGCGTACCAGTACCACAACCCTACCCAGTTACTGTTACTAGAAACGTACCAGTGCCTGTCCCACAAGCTGTACCTGTTCCAGTAGATCGTCCCTATCCAGTCCATGTGCCACGGCCATATCCAGTTCACGTAGACAGGCCTGTACCTTATCCTGTAGAAAAACCAGTACCTTACCCAGTCAGAGTAGCCGTTAAGGTACCAGTACCCCATCCTGTTCCATATCCAGTAGATAGGCCCTACCCAGTACATGTAATCAAGAAGGTTGCTGTTCCAGTACCTCATCCAGTTTACATCAAAAAACATGTACCTTTAGTCGTCAAGACAATCACTGAGCCTCTGAATTATGGATGGTGATGATGTTTCCTTCTCACATCAGCTGTGATTGAATAATTTTTTGCCATAATAGCCATTTTTTGTCATGAATCAACTACTAGTCCAAGTATGTTAAGCCATATTATAAAATAAAATATATTTTTTAATAAATTTGTTTTTATTCTATTCGAAATTAATTGGTTTTTTCCATTCATAGAATACAGAAGTAAATCAATGCGATGTTGATTTTTCAAATTATTTTAACTAATTCACTGTCATATTTGGAATTATTTCCTTCTTGATTTCTTAACTATCTTTAATGTTACCTAGAAGAAGTAATTTCTGAAATGAAATTTGATAAACTGATGAAATTCCCACAAATAATGGAAGTGATACAAATCAAAATTTTGAATTCATTTTGGATCATTTTTCACTGAATATTGGATGGATATATGATTATATCTTCCATTTGATTACCTACCATTGCGAATATAAAGTTGACAAAGTCAGTAAATAGTCATAATACGATAAAATTCTTACTCATGATGAATATTACAGAAAATGGATAATTACATAGTTTACAATTGTACCAAATTTTTCAAAAACTTGTTTTGATGTTTTGACTTTCAGAACATATAACCCCATAATTTCATTTTAATTGAGTTCTTGCTTTGATTTAATTTGCAACGTTCGGGCAGGTAAAAGTCCTTGTGCTCTGTTAGCATATCTTAGTTTTATTTATCAAATTATGGATACCTACCTATTCATATTGCCAAGAAATTATCGTTGGTAAAAAGAAAGTCTCTTATTTTTTCCAGTAGAAAAATTTACCCAAATTTTAATAGTCTAGTTATGTCCTGAAAAAAACCCCAGATACCAAATTTCAGCTGTTTGGTGATTTCGTTCTGCTTCGAAAAGAGTCCTAGATACCAAATTTCAGCTCATTTGGTCCTATAGGAGCCGCTAGAGATGCCAATATGTACCGAAGATATGAATAATAATAATAATAATATATATATATATATATATATATATATATATATATATATCAATATATATATATATATATATATATATATATATATATAATATGAAGTTAGATGTGGAACCCATGGTGTGAGTTGAAAAACTTAATTTTATACTCTACAATCCTTTATTTTAGTACTTGATGACCGGTAATATATATATATAATACATATATATTTATATATATATATATATATATATATATATATATATATATATATATATATATATATATATATATATATAGATATAATACATATATATTTATATATATATATATATATATATATATATATATATATATATATATATATATATATATATATATATATATATATATATATATATATATATATATATATATATATATATATATATATATATATATATATATATATACATATATATATATATATATATATATATATATATATATATATATATATATGGTTGAAATGCTCCTGACTGACCAGTTGATAAAAGAACTTCGAAAACCAACTAAAAGGTATCTGTTCGTCGGCTGCAGTCAAAATTTTGGGAGTGCCAAGGAAAAAAGAAAAACCTCCTTTTGTATTCTGTAAAGCTTTCGAGAATTTTTTATTCTCTTCTTCAGGACTAACTAAAAGAAATTGAGAAATAATCAGGTAAGGTACACTTCAAAAACACAAAAATGATACTACTTTCAAACGAGAGTATTGAAGGAAACTAACATCTTCATCATCATCAACATTTTGACTGCAGCCTCTCGAACAAATACCTTTTAGTTCTTTTATATATATATATATATATATATATATATATATATATATATATATATATATATATAATCAAGTACTAGGACATTTATCTGAAACTAATCAAACAAACCTCCTCGCGGAGCTGGTTATACGAGTTCACGAAACATCGAAATGCCTCCATACATCTTAGACGGTGTATGTTAGAAACATTAAGTTGTTTATCACAATCAATGGAAATGATAGACAGTCTGTTTCGCCCTTATTTGGGGCTCATCAGTAATCATCCATCCATCGAAAGTGATAACCAAACCAAATATTTCTAACGACGTTATATATTTTCCTTCCAGTGACTATATGGCATATAAGTATGAACACAGCGCCACCAGTCGGAAACAAATGAACCACATCTTACAGATAGAAGAAAACATTTCGGCAAACGTGAACTCGCACTTCCTGACACCCCGAAGGTGGTTACCATATTCGCTAAAGCAAGAGTAAAGTTGCCACATCAAATCGATGTAATGCAACAATTACACACCGCTGGTAAACAGCGCTCCGATTCTATCTTTTACGCAGTAATTGAATAGAAAGCAGAATTCTTCGTGTTTAACCGAAACACGTTCGTGGCAATAAAATCAAGTACTAGGACATTTATCTGAAACTAATCAAACAAACCTCCTAGCGGAGCTGGTTATACGAGTTCACGAAACATCGAAATGCCTCCATACATCTTAGACGGTGTATGTTAGAAACATTAAGTTGTTTATCACAATCAATGGAAATGATAGACAGTCTGTTTCGCCCTTATTTGGGGCTCATCAGTATCATCCATCCATCGAAAGTGATAACCAACCAAATATTTCTAACGACGTTATATTTTCCTTCCAGTGACTATATGGCATATAAGTATGACACAGCGCCACCAGTCGGAAACAAATGAACCACATCTTACAGATAGAAGAAAACATTTCGGCAACGTGAACTCGCACTTCCTGACACCCGAAGGTGGTTACCATATTCGCTAAGCAAGAGTAAAGTTGCCACATCAAATCGATGTAATGCAACAATTACACACCGCTGGTAACAGCGCTCCGATTCTATCTTTTACGCAGTAATTGAATAGAAAGCAGAATTCTTCGTGTTTAACCGAAACACGTTCGTGGCAATAAAATCAAGTACTAGGACATTTATCTGAAACTAATCAAACAAACCTCCTAGCGGAGCTGGTTATACGAGTTCACGAAACATCGAAATGCCTCCATACATCTTAGACGGTGTATGTTAGAAACATTAAGTTGTTTATCACAATCAATGGAAATGATAGACAGTCTGTTTCGCCCTTATTTGGGGCTCATCAGTATCATCCATCCATCGAAAGTGATAACCAACCAAATATTTCTAACGACGTTATATTTTCCTTCCAGTGACTATATGGCATATAAGTATGACACAGCGCCACCAGTCGGAAACAAATGAACCACATCTTACAGATAGAAGAAAACATTTCGGCAACGTGATTCTTCTATCTGTAAGATGTGGTTCATTTGTTTCCGACTGGTGGCGCTGTGTCATACTTATATGCCATATAGTCACTGGAAGGAAAATATAACGTCGTTAGAAATATTTGGTTGGTTATCACTTTCGATGGATGGATGATACTGATGAGCCCCAAATAAGGGCGAAACAGACTGTCTATCATTTCCATTGATTGTGATAAACAACTTAATGTTTCTAACATACACCGTCTAAGATGTATGGAGGCATTTCGATGTTTCGTGAACTCGTATAACCAGCTCCGCTAGGAGGTTTGTTTGATTAGTTTCAGATAAATGTCCTAGTACTTGATTTTATTGCCACGAACGTGTTTCGGTTAAACACGAAGAATTCTGCTTTCTATTCAATTACTGCGTAAAAGATAGAATCGGAGCGCTGTTACCAGCGGTGTGTAATTGTTGCATTACATCGATTTGATGTGGCAACTTTACTCTTGCTTAGCGAATATGGTAACCACCTTCGGGTGTCAGGAAGTGCGAGTTCACGTTGCCGAAATGTTTTCTTCTGTCTGTAAGATGTGGTTCATTTGTTTCCGACTGGTGGCGCTGTGTCATACTTATATGCCATATAGTCACTGGAAGGAAAATATAACGTCGTTAGAAATATTTGGTTGGTTATCACTTTCGATGGATGGATGATACTGATGAGCCCCAAATAAGGGCGAAACAGACTGTCTATCATTTCCATTGATTGTGATAAACAACTTAATGTTTCTAACATACACCGTCTAAGATGTATGGAGGCATTTCGATGTTTCGTGAACTCGTATAACCAAGCTCCGCTAGGAGGTTTGTTTGATTAGTTTCAGATAAATGTCCTAGTACTTGATTTTATTGCCACGAACGTGTTTCGGTTAAACACGAAGAATTCTGCTTTCTATTCAATTACTGCGTAAAAGATAGAACCGGACCGCGGTTACAGCCGGTGTGTAATTGTTGCATTACATCGATTTGATGTGGCAACTTTACTCTTGCTTAGCGAATATGGTAACCACCTTCGGGTGTCAGGAAGTGCGAGTTCACGTTGCCGAAATGTTTTCTTCTATCTGTAAGATGTGGTTCATTTGTTTCCGACTGGTGGCGCTGTGTCATACTTATATGCCATATAGTCACTGGAAGGAAAATATAACGTCGTTAGAAATATTTGGTTGGTTATCACTTTCGATGGATGGATGATACTGATGAGCCCCAAATAAGGGCGAAACAGACTGTCTATCATTTCCATTGATTGTGATAAACAACTTAATGTTTCTAACATACACCGTCTAAGATGTATGGAGGCATTTCGATGTTTCGTGAACTCGTATAACCAGCTCCGCTAGGAGGTTTGTTTGATTAGTTTCAGATAAATGTCCTAGTACTTGATTTTATTGCCACGAACGTGTTTCGGTTAAACACGAAGAATTCTGCTTTCTATATATATATATATATATATATATATATATATATATATATATATATATATATATATATATATATATATATATATATATATATGAAAAACTTGGTTCTCGGGATGAACCGCGTAAAAGATTTGAAAAATCTGGACGCTTCGGCTCCTTTTGCGAAGCCATCTTCAGGAGAATTAGAAGGAAAAATTATTCAGATATGTGGCCTCAATCTGCCTACTCCACGAATCGAATTAGGAGGAATCGGAAATAATACGATTGCGTGGTCTCAACCTGCCTACTCCACCAACCGTACTACTTCCTGTCAACTCTGAAGTCTCAACCTGCCTACTCATCCCGAGAACCAAGTTTTTCAAATACTTCCGACCGCGGAAATCTTTCTGAACACATATAACATATATATATATACATATATATATATATATATATATATATATATATATATGTTCAGAAAGATTTCCGCGGTCGGAAGTATTTGAAAAACTTGGTTCACGGAATGAACCGCGTGAAAGATTTGAAAAATCTCAAAGAACTTTACAATAACCAAAATCTAGTCGTCCTCCCAGCCGATAAAGGCAATGCCACTGTCATCCTTAACACTTCTTGTTACCTCGATAAAATGTCCAATCTTCTAGACACCCCTGACTATAAGCGTATCCCTCATGACCCGACAACATACCTGGAGAAAACCACTCTCGTATCAACGAATCGAATCTCCCACCTGAAATAAAAAAGTCTCTAATCCCAAGAGAAAAATCTTCAAGAACCCCTCGAATTTATGGTCTACCCAAAGTTCACAAGCCTAATATTCCACTTCGACCCATTGTCAGCGCTTACAATTGTCCAACACATCCTCTTGCGAAATATCTCGCCAAAACCCTTCAACCCCTTGCCGAACAAACCCAGTCATACGTCAGAAACTCTTTTCACTTCATAGAACTCCTCAAAAGTATTGATATTACCCCAACAGATCTCCTTGTTAGTTTTGATATTGTCTCCTTATTTACAAATATCCCCATTGAAGAAACACTTTCCATCCTAGACAAGAAACATCAAATATCCCCAGACAACCTATCCCTGATCAAACACTGCATGGCCAACACTTACTTCATCTTTCAAGGCAATTTCTTCAGACAAATTAAGGGAGCCCTAATGGGATCCCCTCTCTCCCCCGCCATAGCCAACATTTTCATGGAACATTTCGAAACCCAAGCTCTCTCGTCATTCGACCTTAAACCATCATGCTGGCTACGTTATGTAGACGATGTCTTTGCGATCTGGCCCCATGGCGGAGACTCGTTGCTCCACTTCTTGAATCATTTGAATGGCATACATCGAAGTATCCAATTCACAATGGAAGTGGAAAACGATGGGTCTCTGCCATTCCTCGATGTAATGGTCAAAAAACTTCCATCCCAAGGCTTCTCCTATTCAGTTTATCGTAAACCCACCCATACAAACCGTTATCTGAACGCCCAGTCTCACCACCATCCTTCTCAACTTAACTCTGTAGTTAGTACCCTAATCCACCGCTCCAGTCGACTATCTGACGACGAACACCGTGAATCAGAACTCAATACTCTAAAACATATATTATTACAGAACGGTTACAACACATATCAAATCAACAAGAACATACGCAAACACACAAACATCACCCCACCTCTACCTCCTTCCAATCCCACTGAACAAGAATCTACACCTAAATTATTTCTTCCTTACATCAAAGGAGTAACAGATAAGATCGCAAGATCTCTCAAAAACACGAACATCAAAACAATATTCACCACTCAACAAAAACTCTCCCATCTGGTCAGATCCGTCAAAGATAAAATTCCTAACGAAAATCACGGTGTTTATGAGATTCCCTGTTCCAATTGTCCTCGTTCTTATATAGGACAAACAAACCGACGAATTCAGGTCCGTGCCAAAGAACATTCACTTTCAGTAAGACACTCAGATATCTCCAACGCCCTTTCCCAACATCACACCCAAACAGGCCACATTATCGATTTCCCCAATACAAGAACTATTGCTCCCGTCCGATCTTTCAAATCCCGAATTATCCGTGAAGCTGTAGAAATAGAAAAACGTCCAAATTGTTTGAACACCAGAGATGACAGTCACAGACTCCCATCAGCATGGAAACCACTTCTCAGTGGTCGCCATGTAACGCCCAATCAGAGTGCATCCCGCACTGATGAGCGTGAGTACCCGCCCCCCTCCCCTATAAATACGGCCGCGCGACGATCGGCTCGTCAGTTGACTGAAGAGTAGGCAGGTTGAGACTTCAGAGTTGACACGAAGCAGTACGGTTAGTGGAGTAGGCAGATTGAGACCACGCAATCGTATTGTTTCCGATTCCTCCTAATTCGGATCGTGGAGTAGGCAGATTGAGGCCATGATTCTGAATTATTCCCCTTCTAATTCTCCTGAAGATGGCTTCGCAAAAGGAGCCGAAACGTCGAGATTTTTCAAATCTTTCACGCGGTTCATTCCGTGAACCAAGTTTTTCATATATATATATATATATATATATATATATATATATATAATCTCTTGATAATTATTAGCAATAATAGGCTTGTTGAATCTTAAAAGACTCGATTTTATTAAAAAGTTGACGTTTCGCCACGACATTCGTGGCTTTAGCAGAACTTTTGAAAAAATTGAAAATTCTTCGACATTTATTAATTTGAAAAAATTTGAATAGAAAAATACTACTAAGTTTCACTAAAATTTTTCTTTGTTATTTATTACGTGCTATTCAGTCCAATGTTAACATTCAAATTTGTTATTATTAGATGGTAAGGGAAACCACAGAAACCTTTATCCAAATCAAATTATTCTGATTTTGAAGAGTCAAAGAATAGGGTACCATTTATCTTTTTTTCAAAAATTTCACATTGCGGCTGTGGCAGTCTTCAGTTATTAATTACGTGCTATTTAGTCCAATATCAACAGACAGGTTTGTTGATATTAGATGGGAAGGGAACCACAGAAACCTTCACCCACGTACAAAATAGGTTTGAAATATTTGATTGTTGTCTTTAAAAAGACATTACTTGTAATTTTGGAGATCACATGTTCTAAACTATACTTTCTTTTCAGAAAAATTGAAAATTCTAGATGTTTAGATTTTGTCTAAGAAGATGAGTTGTTATGGTTAGAGTTTGTTGAATTATTTTGTTTTGATTTATGTTGTTTCTTAGAAAAATTAAAGAATTAAATCTGCGTATATTGAACTCAAATGTTTGATATCTGTTCTATCATTTACGACTTTATTTAAATTTTTTTGAATATGTAACATTTCTAAAATTTCTCTGCGTTTTTGATTGTTTTTTAAGATTCAACAAGCCTGTTATTGCTAATAATTATCAAGAGATTAGAAATAGTTCACAGGCAACAACAATTCGAATTAATATATATATATATATATATATATATATATATATATATATATATATATATATATATATATATGTGTGTGTGTGTGTGTGTATATATATTTAATTTTTTCCAAGTACATATTGGTATATCCAGCGGCACAAATGTGATGAAATTTGGTATTTCTTGGTGGTTTTTGAAAATTTGTGCATCTCTACAACGAATATTCATTTTTTCTGAAAAAAATTAATAGTTTTCTAATTCTTATCACGATTTTTTATTGAAGCGTGGTTCTTCAGTACACGATGCACTTCGATAATTCTTTTTTCAATAAAATAGATTTTTTCCGCAAACGTTAAAAACTGACGACTTTTTCAACCTCAGTTCTTTGTTGAAGTTTGATTTCATAGTCATTTTGTTTTTACATTTTTGTCCGGACGGGAGGAAAAAAAAGTGTACTTTTTTGTACGCTCACGGCAATTTCAAGAACGTCGGGCGGCATACAATTGGGTTTCGAATCCGACATAGTTTAATCTATAAGAAAAATTGTATATATTTTACTGCAACAAATTATTTCTTAATACCCGGGTACTTAACAAAAACACACAGTTCTATAATGCGTAGATAAGTGACTCCAAATGTTTTTGACAATTATTCTGTTGAATTGTCAAATTTGTGTTGCCTTGACACCTACAAAACCAGTAAGCAAAGCAATTTTGTTTTACGTTTTTTTACATCTAATCCTTTTTTTAAATATTATTATTTTTTTTTTTTATTAAAGAGGTGGGACGTGTGCCCTCTCACGCCGCCCGACCCCCGTACAATTTGGCTTCGTCATCTATGGACATTAGCCATCAAATCACTTAATGAGGGGAACCACTGAAAACTCAGAACGCACACAAACACCCAGGAATACGGTGGGAATCGAACCCACCAACTCCGTCAACGAAGACGGCATAGCGCTACCTATTACCTCTCCGCCACGGAGCCTCCCTTCAAAATATTATCTTAATTCTATCGTTTGAACACCGTTTGCGGAAAAAATCGCATGTTTTATTCGGATATAAGCACTTTTTGTGGCTCGTCTAAAATTGTCCGCTGAATGCAGTGAGGCTCATTTAGACTCGCCACAAAAAGTATCACTTTTACTCCTAATAAAACAATATACTATCAAATAATTTTCTTACGCAGACGGTGTCAAAAAATGATGACTTTTTTAACCTCAGTTCTTAACGTTGAAGTTTGATTTCACAATCATTTTGTTTTTACTTTCTTGTCCGGCCGTGAGCGTACAAAAAAGTACCTTTTTTTGTCGGGCTACGAACAGTTGGGTTCCGAATCTGACATAATGTACTCTGTAAGAAAAATTTCACATATATTTTACTACAACAATGTTTCTGACAATTATTTTGTTGAATTGTCAAATTTGTGTTGCCTTGTATTTGAGAAAAGTACTTTTTGTGGCTCGACTAAAATTTAGTCTCGCCACAAAAAGTACCACTTTTACTCCTAATAAAACAATATAGGTACTTACTATTTTTGTTGACCAATAATGTTCGTTATTCCTGTTAAGTATACCGTCTGTTGAAAAATTACATTCATCGGTACATATTACTTTAAACAAAAAGTTATCATCTTCTGTCTTGTTTGTTAGCAAGCCAATTACAAAAATTCATTCTTCTTACATTATCTCCCGGTAAAAGTGTTTGGCTTATATGAATTTTGTAGGGCCGATAATTATTTGAACGCAATTGAAAATGCCTAATAGGAAACTTATTATCTCAATATCAACTCCAGCTTACCATATTTAAAATATTTTCCTCTTGCTCTGGATTTACACGACGGCCATATTGATTTCTGGGCTTACCAAAACTTCCAAATTCCACCAAATTTCTATCAAGTTTCGCAAAAATGTCTTCATGCGGCTGCAATCGCTCGTGATATGCTTGAAGATATCGTGGAAATTCTGGAATTTCTACCGGAAGCGTAATATATCCGTAGCATATCACGCTTCTCTAGGTTTGAAAACATTTTTAGCAGGTGAAAATAAATGATAGAAGCTGAAAATCTGACAGGTGTATGAAATAAATAAAACATTATGACATTTCCAGGTAAGTTCTGGTTCTTCTGTTTCACAGACATCTTTGATTTAATGTAAATTAAATATTTTTATAGATGCCAATAATTTTTCAATTTTTATGATACGTCGTTGCTTTAAGGTGGTAATGATCTATCAAAAAACGTAATAAAAAATCCAGGTCCGTATTAAAAAAAATAAAGTTGATGATGGTATCTCGGAAACGAAACGTCGGATTTGAAATTTAATACCACTATATTATAAAGTAAGAAAGGTGACAATGACAAAATGGTATTTATTTCAAAATATCTCTTCAAATAAGGCGAGGACAAAATAAAACCCATTTTACAAAATTTCGGTTTTTTCCGAATATCTTCGGAATTATTCGGAAATTTTCAAATTTGAAAACGGCATTTTATTGGTCATAAAACTGCGCAACTTTGCCATAATTTAACCGACTTCGTATCTCTTATAGTTTCCGAGATCCCAATGGTCACCTTCGAATTTGGGACACCCCGTACACATGTAAGTTGTATAAACAATATTAACCATGTACATTCAATACATTAACTTATATTTGAAAACTAATACTCACACATTTAATTTTATTTCACTAATTGATTTTCCACTATTATCACTGTCAATTTCATTTTAGTCACTTGTTAGTTCTATTGCCATTGTTACTATATATAATATCGTATTGAAAATTCACAAACTATACGAGAATAAACGTGTTTATTTATGAGCAAAAGGAATTTATAATGTGAATATCACTTTATACTCCAAGCCTACCGTAGGGAACTTCGTTTCAAAAAAAGAATCACTCAGATAACTCCTGAATAACTCAAAATCTACTGTACAAAATGAGGTACCTATCCATATTTTGTTAAAATGAAACAATGAATAGTATAAGATATGCTAACAGACACGAAAGACTTAGGCCTGTCCGAACTTTGCAAATTAAATCAAAGTACACAAAGAAAGAATTCAATTAAAATGAAATTTTGGGTTTATATGTCCTGGAAGTAAAAAATCAAAAAAAATTTTTAAAAATTTCGTACGAAAATCGAAAACAATTTCTACAACTCAATCGCTGCGCAGCCTACCTGGTACAATAGGGTATGACTATGGTAGACTATGTAATTATCAATTTTTTGTAATATTCACCATGAGTGAGAAATTTATCGTATTATGAGTTTAGACTATTGTCTATTGACTTAGTCAACTTTATCTTCGTCAATGGTATGTAATCAAATGGAAGATATAATCATATATCCATTCAATATTCAGTGAAGAATGATTCAAAATGAATACCAAATTTTGATTTACAGAAGAACTTTGTTTACCATTTTGTTTACCAAATTTCATTATAATTTCCATTCCAAAAATTACTTTTTCTAGATAATATTAATGATGGTTATAAAATGAAGATGGAAATGATTCCAGCTATGACAAAGAATTAGTTAAAATAATTTGAAAAATTTATATCGCATTGATTTATTTCTGTATTATATAAGTAGAAAATTAATTTCGAATAGAATAAAAACAAATTTATTCATTAAGATATTATAATTTATAATAAGGCTAAACATACTAGGACTAGTAGTTGATTCATGACAAAAAATTGCTATTATGGCAAGAAATTACTAAAACGCAGCTGATGTGAGAAGGAAACATCATCACCATTCATAATTCAGAGGCTCAGTGATTGTATTGACGACTGGATGAGGTACTGGAATAGCAACCTTCTTAATTACATGTACTGGGTAGGGCCTATCTACTGGATATGGAACAGGGTGGGGTACTGGTACCTTAACGGCTACTCTGACTGGGTAAGGTACTGGTTTTTCTACAGGATAAGGTACAGGCCTGTCTACGTGAACTGGATATGGTCTTGGCACATGGACTGGATAGGGACGATCTACTGGAACAGGTACAGCTTGTGGGACAGGCACTGGTACGTTTCTAGTAACAGTAACTGGGTAGGGTTGAGGTACCGGTACTCCAATATTCCTGGTGATAGTAGTGTGGGTATTTTGGTTCACAACTGGTCGTGATATGATAGATGATCCTCCAGAACTTAGAAAAGATCCACCTCCTAAACCAGAACTCACAATAGCTCCACCACCTAGTCCAGAATTCAGAAAAGCTCCACTGTTAAGTCCAGACAGTCCATAGGATAAAGCGTATGAAGGAGCATAACTAGATCCTAGTGAGATGCCGCTGAGACCACCGCTTAGGCTGGAGCCAGACAGACCACTAGAAGCAGCCAGCAATGAGCCAGAGTCCAAGGACGAGAAAGATGTATGGCTGCCTCCATCCAGAGCGCTCCCTACACCCAATGGCACGGATTCACCAAAGACCCAACGTTTATTTGGCTTCTTTTCTCCGGCAAGGGCGGCGGATATGCCCAAAATTAAGATGAAGGCCTGAAAGAAGCAAAATTTTATATTTTAATGTATTTTTTGAGTCTTATACAAATTTCGATATATTTCATATCATGGTAAATTATTGAAATTGTAACATAAACTTTGAAATTAAAAATTAATGATTACATGTCTCGCTCAGTTTAGATATTTGCTAATGTATTGAAGGTAATTCAAACTCAGTCAAGCGTTCGATTTCTATTTGGACTCGAATATAAGCAAAAATATTCAAACTTGACAATAATCGTCCCATAAATCGGAAATAATCATTAAAATTTTGTTATTTTGCTTTTCGCGTTCAAGAAATGAAAATGTAAAGTATTTTGGATTATTACTCGAAAGAATGGTGATGTGAAATTGGTATTTCTAAATACTTTCACATCGTTAAACCCAATTAAAATAAATAAGTGAAATTATATTACATGAACAAGAAAATCACAAAACAGTAAAAAGAAAACTTTTCTCATTGTACTTGTACAAAGAATTGGATCAGTGAAGGAAACTTACAGTGGTTTTCATGATGCTATGCTGAAGATGAGTTGGCAGAAAACTGATACCGATTCGAGAAAGGTTCGGACTTTTTATATTCGACAAATCCATAACACACTTCTCAGAGAGGGGAACAAGAGTATGAGTAAAAATGCCGGCGGTTGTAAACATTTACCCAAATTTTGATAGTTTAGTTCTGCCTGGAAAGCAACCCCAAATACCGAATTTCAACTAATTTCTTATTATGGGATGCCATTATGTACCGGAAAAAAATATTTATGAAAACAATCTACGTAAACTTTTTTTCTTCAAGGTCTGAAACGGATAAAAAGACTACTCCGCACCTGACTGTTGACTTTCTATACATTGCAGTAGTTTATTATCTTGAGGGAAAATATTACTAAAATATTTCTGCGAACAGAAATATTTGGGACGTCAACAGTGACATTGACGTCGCAATTTCAATTATATACACATTCGTGCGTAGTGCACACTAAAATTATATAAAGAAGATAAGTATTCACTTCCTCAGAGTAGTAGCTATATTCTACTACAACTATGTGATTTTTTTTGAATCGAAGTAACCTTTACTTTGATTGATGGAAATTCATTTTAATAAATCCACTATATTTACAATAATTTTTTTTTTCCTTACTTTAGTTACAAACTAATTCTTAAAATATATGACAGTGCTTATATACTATCTGAATTTTTTTACTAATAGGTATTAATAACAGGGAGTTGTATTTATGATTCCGAGAACGGTATAACAGGTATTGAATTATTTGGAAAGGTTATAGGTTTGATATAGGTCAGACGGGAAGAGCTCTTCATAATAGAATCAAAGAACACGAAAGTTGTGTTTAAAATAAGAGCGAATCCCATTATTCTAACCATTTGATAGAAGAAACACATGATTTCAATATTGAAATTTTACCTACCAAAAATCTCAAAAATTAAGTTTATTAGAATCTATGGAAATTTTAAAACATAAATCCTCTGATCTTTCAGTCAATGAGCAAACGGAACTAAGTAATTAACAGTTATTAAAAAGTTGACCTTTTCAAATATGTTAATACCTGTTATACCGTTCTGTTCATAAATACATCCCCCTGTTATTAATACCTATTAGGTGAACATTTCAGATAATATATAAGCACTGTGATATATTTTAAGTTTTAGTTTTTAACTAAATCTAATTAAGACACTGTGTTGTCGAAACAATTGTCATTTAATTGTAAATATAGTGGATTTCTTAAAATGAATTTTCATCAAGTGAAGGTTACTTCGATTCAGAAAAAAATCACATAGTTGTTGTAGTAGAATATAGCTACTACTCTGAGGAAGTGAATACTTATCTTCTTCATATAATTTTAGTGTGCACTACACACGAGTATTTATATAATTGAAATTTCGACGTCAATCACTGTCAGGGACGTAATCAGGGGGTGCCAGAGGGGGCTCAGCTTCCTCTAGAATTATTTAAGCCCCCTCTAGAAAAGATACCAGATATTTGTTTATATTTAATGATGAAAGTACATTTTAATTTTTTTTTAATATTTTTTATTTCTATTTGTTTTATTTAGTTAGAGTTTTTTATGAGATTTTTTATTTATTATTTTTAATTAGAATAAATTTTTTCATTTTTCCAAAATTTTTTTTGATTAATATTCATTTTGCAGTATACTTTTCTAGGTAAAAAGACAAAAAAACTGTATATTCCTTTATTTTTTTCACTTATATTTATTTGAGTACTATGTAAAAAACTAGCCCCTTCAAGAATTTGTTTAGTCCCCTCTAGAAAGCAGTGCTGGCTACGGCCCTGATCACTGTTGTTCTGATCTGATAAAGACACTGTGTTTTCGAAACAATTGTCATTTAATTGTAAATATAGTGGAAACTAAGCTTCAATAAACGTGTTCTTATTTTTTAATATGTGATTGTCCTTATCCCTAATTCAAATGATTAACTTATTGAAAATCCTCTGCCAAAGATAAATCTAGAAAAATCTCACGGAGAATATGATATGGATTCGGTGGGTAGATTATAATAATTATAATAGACTGTCAACATCAATCTATGCGTACGATATGGCGCTAGTTCCATATGGCCTATTATAAATCTATTTTACGTAGGAAACCTGAGTATTTCCAAAATAAAAAGTGACACTCTCGAAAAACCTACTACCCATCGATGAAAGTCCTCACAAAATCGGTTCAGTTGTTTCGAAGGTGTGATTGGGCTTCAATAACTTTCGAACATCCTTAGAATATTATGAAAAAGCATTTACTCCGAAATCAAACCCAGATACTTCATATTTGATCAGTTGTATTCATAGCGGAAATAAACACTTCCATGCTTTTTGTATCTCTATCTTTAAAGGTTCCGTAAATAAAGTGTAAAAACGGAACCCTATTACTAAGATTTCGCTGTCCGTCCGTCCGTCCGTCCATCTGTCCGTCTGTCCGTCTGTCTGTCACCAGGTTGTATCTCAAGAACCGCGATAGCTAGACAGTTGAAATTTTTACGAATTATATATTTCTCTGGCCGTTATTACGAAAAAACTAAAATCAAAATAAAATAAATATTTAAAGGGGCTCCCATACAACAAACGCGATTTTGTTGATCTTATTTGCACGATATCAATAATGGCAACAGGTAGGCACTTGGAATATTCCCCAAATACTCAGTTGTATTTTTACTTCAAAAATAAATAATGAAATTAAAATAAAATAAATATTTACTATACATATATACATACAAAAAATGCCATTTTTTGCCTATTTTTGCCCGATATCAATAATGGCAACAGGTAGGCACTTGAAATTTTCACAAAATACTTAATTGTATATTTACTTTAATAAAAACTAATGAAATTGAAATAAAATGAATATTTAAGGGGGGCAGAGTCAATGGTACGGATCCCTCCGTACGCGAGTCCGACAAGCACTTGACCGATTTTTTCTTCTTCTTGCCGTATGTGATATTTAACAAGAAACCTTGTTTAATCGATTATTCGACATCGTTATCATCTACTGGACTGCGAAATTCGCATCTATATTCATAAATGACCAATTGAAAGAATACCAATATTATTGGAAAAACGCGAAATATTTCGAGACAACTTTCACCGCTCCACTGATAATTAACTTGAATTTAGCTGCATTATTTAACATTTAAAATGATGATTCGAGGAATAATTAATTGCTTATTCAATCTAGAAACTCTGCATCCACTACTATCACACATTACCTTAAAATTAACTGCTTTATAAAGCTAGTTGATTTAAAGAAGAACTTTTTATTTCCTGTTAGTTCATCATATAAAATGAATATTACAACTTACAAATAATATCGCTTAACAAAAATTTCCAGAAAATACTATTAATTACCGCGAAAATATGTTTTGAGTTCTTAGCTCAATCTGCCCGATGCTGGTCTAGTAACCGTAATTTTAATCGCAGTTTCTATTTTCCAAAAAATATTCTGGTTAGAATATGATATATATATATATATATATATATATATATATATAAATATATATATATATATATATATATATATATATATATATATATATATATATAAATATATATATATATATATATATATATATATATATATATATATATATATATTACAAGAAACCCATCCTGGTTCGCACGCATTATTTCATTTTACTATCTGGAGAACATCGATAGACGCACACGGCACTGGCACACCCCGCGCCCACCGCCCGCTGCCAACCGTGACTAAACGTACGGCCCGTCAGCCGCTATGCCTCTACTTTTAAATCCCTGATATCTTCTAAGATATCCATTCAAATGAAAGGCTGTTAAGGGCAGTTTTGATCTAAATGAAATGTACAATGTATTTAATTGGATAAGGAATAATACTGTATTGTATAAAATAGCTTGGTGAATAACACATATTTTTTTTAATATGTAAAAGATAAGGTTTAGCCAGCGTTTGCGATTTCAGAGCAGAAAAATATATTTTATTTTCCACTTGTATAGCTATTATATGTTTACTTCACCTTGGATACGGTTGCTAAAAACACAGTCATTATGCCCTAGGGCGTAATGAGCGGGCGTTATGGATCATAACGCCCGCTAATTGTACGAGGAGAAATGAAGCAACTTTCATTGATTAAATACTTCATAATCCTTGTCGTATACGGCTCTGGATTTCTCCGGATATGAATTATTCGCAGCTTTGGCTGCATTTTCTATGATATTCTTGGGTATATTCATTTTCATTTCCATTATTTCTATAAGACTACACAAAGAAAGCAGCAATGACATTCACTAAAAATGATGACAAATATATTCACAAACGTCAGAATATCAACAAATGACATGCCTATTATGAGAAGGAAAATGGAAAGTATAGGAGCAATGAACCGATTTCAAAATCGATTTTTCATTATAATAAAATAATTTTTTCATGAAAAATAAAATCTTGTATGCGCCACGTACGTTACTAGATCCTAACGCCTATCGGGCAACATTCATCCCTCGGGCCAGAGGCCCTCGGGCCGAATGTTTCCTTCCGGGCGTTAGGATCACTACTTGGTACATAAATAACTATTTCGGCATTTCTGTACTATTATATGTATGTATTATACATATGAATCTTTTTCTTGAATCTATCTATTGTGAAAACTGCATTAAAATCCGTTGAGTAGTTTAATAGATCTAAGCGAACAGACATGATCGGAAAATATATTGATGGTTCATGTTTATCTTCCAACATCTAAAGTGATATTGCAAGATATCGGCAAACAATAATACACAATGTTGTATGTTGATTTTTCTACTCTAATTAAGCGCATGAAAATATATCATTCGGCTTTTCTGTACTATTATATGTATGTTTGATACATATAAACCTTCCCCTTGAATCACATTATCTATTGCTGAAAACTGCATTAAAATTCGTTGAGTAGTTCAAAAGATCTAAGCGAACAGACATCGGTAGCGACTTCATTTTATATTATGTAAAGATATATATGTAGCACCGTATATATATATATATATATATATATATATATATATATATATATATATATATATATATATATATAACTGAGATTGAATTCTCGCACATCACTTGGTGAAACATCATAAAGAATAAAGTATAAACTTTAAAATAAAAACACTTGGCTTATGTTTCACAATATAAAAAATCTTTAGATACTGTACTTAGCAGTAATAAAAAGTCGACATGTTTCGAGCTATGAACTCATTATCAAGACTGTCAGTCTTGATAATGAGCTATCAGCTAGCATTAGTATTAGTCATTCCAACTTCTACTAATGAATTCATTAAATTATTAAATAATTTTGCTAGGCGTGGGAGTCAGCTGTGTTTCTCCCAAACGTTGTTAATTTATATCGTTGTGCCTGTTAATTAATAAGTATATAATTTATGTCTAAAAGAACTTAGTTCCGACCGGGTGTTTAAGATATGATTGTAATTAATTCAATAGGCATATTTTATGTATGTACATTGCCTTGTAATGAACTGAGTTATGGAATGAATAATTCAGTGGCTTCAGTCATATACAATTACAAATAGTGACAGAAACACTCAAACAAAAAATAAAATTCAATTGACAAAAGAATTAAACAAAAGTAGATTTTGATGGAATTTTGAGGAAGAATTAATATTGAATATTATATATATATAATGAAGAAAATATATTTTTCAGTGGTTTCTTCAGTTTTTGTTCAGTTATAGTGACAAAACATGAATACTAATAATAAACAACATTAAGATGACGTAGAAATGATTGGATGAGTACTTATGTAGTAGATACTTATTGGATTGTAGCCTATACTTAGGTTAATATAAAATAACCATAACCCTACATCTTTCGATGGATGAAACATGTGGAATAAACATATCTACATATTTCGCTATACTTTCTAGCAATAGACATTTCAGCATCTTTGGCATTAAGAATTTTACCAGATCAATGAATATTTATAATGAAATGAAATTGAATATATTACACAAGTAAATATTCCGTGAACTAAAAAACACACCGTCTAGCGTCTAGTGAGTGCTAAACGGCGGCACCTTCAATGACAAATCTTACGTACACATCAGATTGTATCATATTGACCTGCGTGAGATGATTTTAAAACAAGCTGCATTTATATTCGACACGTAGAAATAGAAATCAAGGAAAGCGATCTGAACAAGTTCAGTATATTAGATTAGATAATGTAAAAACGAGTCCCTGTTGTATTACTGTTTACATCATTTCCGTAATTAATGGATCTATTAGCCAATGAACCAATAAATTGCATACCTCAGGCATTATCCAAATCGAGGATATTTTCATCCAAATATGGTTAAAAATGTAAATGACGAGTCTTATGAATGAGTGACATAATTCATGAGATATATTTAATTAAATTAAATGGAGTGCCAGGCAACCGAGGCTGCAGCCTATAGGGATCTCCACAATAGAGGAACCCATATAATAGACATGTTTGAGTAAAATTACCTGATTCTTCATTTTTAATATAAATTTAAGTAATAACAAAATACAAATACTAATAGCAATATAAATAATAATATTGACAGTTAGTTACCTATATGCTAACAACCCTCCTACTATGTGAACAAAATTATCAAATAATTATGCCGTTTGTTGAATGAAAATATTTTTTCTATTGGCTGATACAAAAAAAAGTTACTCAAAAGTCGTCTTTACCTTCAGGTGAAACTATACTCTGGACGAAATTATTTCATTATACCTGCTCGTATTGAAAGAATTTTATTTTTGATATGATTAATAATTCGAACACTTGAAAGAAAAAAATTTTAAAGGAAATTACGTCACGACCTTCATCCCCGAAGAGGATAGTTGCAATGAAACTTCTTCTTGGCATATATTTTCCTAGTAACTCCCTACATCCATTCCAACACAAAATGGCAGCTTTCAATAGTATGGTACATCGTTTAGTAAATATTCCACTTTTGAACGCCAATTTTAACATCGAGAAAAATATAATTAAACAAATTGCCGTAAATAATAATTATAATTCATAATAATACACAGTATGATAAATAAAAAGTTGTTCAAAAATGCGATTAGCCAGACGTACCCCTTTACTAAAAATAATATCAAATATAACAGCCTCCCTTTCATCGGAAATTCAAGTAGAAAACTTAAATCTCTCTTATCTAAGCACATCATTAACATTGCTTATCGTACCGGTAATAATTTAGGAAATCGTATAAAAAATAATAAATCCAAAGCTCATAAAGATAATAAATCAGGAGTTTATAAATTTAATTGTGGTGATTGTTATAAGTTTTACATTGGTAGAATTTTCAGAAGTTTTCAAAATAGAATTTCAGAACACAAACGTAGCTTGGTTAATTAAAAGTCAGATTCATAGTATGCAAACCATTTAATCCAAAAAAATCACACAATCAATTTCGATTTTAAAATTTTAAATGCTGAAAGTTAGCATCTGAGGAAGGTGAAGTTCCACCGAAACATGCGTCATGCGTTATTTCTTTAAATAAATGTGTAAATTGTTATTGTTAACCATTGATTTAATATGTTCATTAATTTGCACCATGTATCGGCCTAATCAATCCAAAATAAATTTTCTATACTACTGGTAACCAATCTGATCGGTAGGAAGCCATAACGAAGTTACATTGAAAGTGCAACACCAGACAAGAAATAGACATTTTTTATGTACATATAATCTACCTCAACCAGGAATCCACCCTGGGACTTCTAGTCTATGTGTTAACGGTGAACCATCTTCACCATACAGGTCATTGAACCAAATTTTCAACTTTTTGTTGCCCCAGGACCTCCATACCTCTAAATACGACACTGATTCAATGTGTAATACAGTAATGGAACTTAAACAGGCATTACCAGTGATAGTAATAATGAGAAACATTTTACATGAATCAGTACTTCGTTTGCTTGACAGAAAATAGGAACCTACCTACAACGGTAATTATTTTTGCTTTGCAAATTTAGTGAATGAACGAACTTAAGTTTCTATGTGGTACAAGAGTGACATTGTCTATAAGGGATATATGTGTACATATCTGCATGCTGATTATGTTGATTTGAAAATTTTGGATAATTTAGTTACATCTATTGATATAGTTGGATGTTAAATAAAATCCGCCTCAACTTTCATGTTGATAATAGTTGTGTATATACCCCTATCAGTAGATTATTATACATATGGATTATTTTTAGATTCCCTGTCATCTCTTGATACTGTACTCAATAAGAAAGTAATAATTGTTGGTGATTTCAATGCGCCGATGTAAATGCTTCAGGCCCATTGACTGACAGTAAATCTATTAGCTTGAAATTGTTATCAGAAATATTGGAACTTGAACAGTTTAATAACAAATTCAATATTCGTGATAGACTGCTCGATCTTTCATTCAGTAATGTATGTTGGAAGACGATTGTTCCTTAGTACCTGTGGACGAATATTACCCTCCTTTGCATTTCACAGTGCAAGTGGAACTATTGGTGCGAGCTTTGGAACTTTGGAATGCACCGATCTCCATGAAACGAATTTAATTCGAGGAAGGCTAATTTTCCACTTATGTATGAGATGATACTATATGCTGATTTGTCTTTGGTTTCTGATGTTATCGATGATGCAGAAGCTGCTTGTGTCAAGTTTTACGATATAATTAACGTAAATTTGAGCCATATGTTCCTTATATATTGAATCGGAAAAGACGTTTTCCGATTTCGTATACACGTAAATTGATAAACTATATACACTAAGGAAAGGGCTTTTAGAAGGTTACCAACCACTATTAATCATAATAGATTGAAAACAATACGTAATAAGGTCAATCTGAGATTAACTATGCTTACAAGAATTTTTTTTCCAAATCGGAAGCAAATATAAAAAGTAATCCATCAGAATTCTGTCCATTCCTCCAGAATAAGAAGGTCAACTCACGTTTGCCAGGTATAATGATGGATGGTGATAAGCGGTACAGCAAACCAAAGGAAATAGTTGATGCCTTGGTCACTTACTTCAGATCTATTTATACTGATCCGGATGTCGTGGACTTACAAGATGATGACGTGAGTGTTGATCAGCATAATGCCCATGTTGGTAATATTAAGGAAAAAAATATTTTGATTGCTGCTAAGAGGTTGAAAGCAAAAAATACAGCTGGTCCAGATGGAATTCCAAGTATCATAGTGAAAGATTGCATTATTGTATTGTCTACACCATTTTGTCATATTTTTAATTCAATTGTAAAAATAAGCATATTTCCTGAGGTTTGGAAAATTGTACCTGTGCTGAAGAAGGGTGATCCAAAGTTCATCACTAATTATAGACTCATGTCAATTATTTCTAATTTCTCCGAATTATTTGAGATTATTTTGTTTAACAATATCTATCCAACAGTTAAAAAAACATATAGGGGTTGGGGAACATGGTTTTATGTCCGGCAGATCGTGTATGACAAATCTAGTTACCAAGACGCAATTTGACTTGGAGAGCTTGGATGATGGTTCTCAAGTGGATGTTATATATAGGTACTGACTTTATGAAGGCATTTGACAGATTATGTCACCAAAAGTTATCATGGAAACTAAAAACTGAGTCTATCTTCTTTAGGAAATTGGTTTCTCTTGTTGAATCATATCTGCATAATCGATGTCAGTTTGTAGAATTTGAGGGGGTCATCGGTCATTTCAGTTCACGGCAGCATAAGGTATACCGCAGGGTTCTAATCTGGGTCTCCTTCTTTTTCTTCTCTCTGTAAATGATCTGCTGGATTCCATCAAGGGTCATTACCTCATGTGAGCTGACGATCTGAGAATATATGGTGAAATCAACACCCTTGAGGACTACATGAGATTGCAGGAGGGACTCTATGATGTATCTGAGTGGTGCGTTTCAAATCAGCTGATTAATCAGATTCGTGACCTTGATATTTTGTTTGATCTGCGTTTCACGTTTGTCTCTCATATAAATGCCATGCTCTCGGTTGCATTCAGGACTTATGGTTTCATTGTGCGCAATGCCAATCACTTTCAGGATTTTTTTTGGGAACTCTTTTACAATTGTTTAATTCTGTAGTAAAGAGAAGATTGAATTTTGGTTGATAATTGAAAGAAAGAAAGAAAGAAAGAAAGAAAGAAAGAAAGAAAGAAAGAAAGAAAGAAAGTAAGAAAGAAAGAAAGAAAGAAAGAAAGAAAGAAAGACAGACAGAAAGAAAGAAAGAAAGAAAGAAAGAAAGAAAGAAAAAAAGAAAGAAAGAAAGAAAGAAAGAAAGAAAGAAAGAAAGAAAGAAAGAAAGAAAGAAAGAAAGAAAGAAAGAAAGAAAGAAAGAAAGAAAGAAAGAAAGAAAGAAAGAAAGAAAGAAAGAAAGAAAGAAAGAAATAGCTTTATTGTCCTATAAAATCACAAAATTTTGTCGACAAAGCACATATAAAAAATGAAATTTAACAATGATAACTAATCAAACAAAACACACTTTCAATAGTTGAACAAAACAAGAATCTATTAAAATAGAAGAACAAAATAGAAATACATTTATCAGTCAAATATGTATGAACATATGTTCAGAATCAAAATATTTGTCAATTAAACTTATTATACAGATATAAAATTTTTTATATTACAAAAAAAAACATCGATATATGTTGCTACTATATGTTGCTACTGAATGTGGATCTCAAGGGTCTATGGTACATTGTGAAATTCAGTTACAGAATAAAATTCTGCTAGTGAGTAAAATGGTCTCTCCAAAAAAAAAGCCTTAGTCGAACTTCGGAACTTTTTGTACGTACTCAAAGATTTTAGCTCCAATGGTAGATGATTGTATAACTTTCCGGCATTGTAGGTGAAGGAGTTTTTTGTTAAGACGGAGGTGGGCGTTATTAAATAAATATCGGTATCTGAATTTCTTGTGAGATATCTATGATTTGGTCTTTCTGAAAAGTTATGAATGTGTTTACGAACCAAACAGACGGATTCGAATATGAATAGTGCAGGAAGAGTCAGAATTTTGAATTTGTTAAAGTAGAATTCGCAATGTGTCCTTCTGCTCAGATCAAACATATAACGAACTGCTCTTTTTAGCAATCTCAAAACAGACTCAAAGTGGAAAAGGCTGCATGAATCCCAATATGGCAAAGCATAACGAAGGTGAGATTCGAATAAAGAAAAGTATGTCGATAACGCAGCAGAAATTGAAAGCTCTCTAGAAACCGTTTTAAAGGCGAATAATGAAGATAATTTTTTTGTTAATATGTCTATATGAGTAGACCATTTGAGCGACTCATCAATATTAAGATCTAAAAACTTCACCGAGTTCACTGTTTGAATTGTGTTATTGTTTAGGGTAACAGGTTGTAGGATTCCTTTGTAAGACATTACTACAGTTTTATCTGTGTTGAAACAAAGTCCATTTGAATCAGACCAGGCCTTAATAGCCATCAAATCATTACTTATGATTGACTGTAAGGCTTGTATATCAGAGTTACTCCAAGTTACACTGGTGTCATCAGCAAACAAAGTAATTCTACCACTTATTTTCAATGTTTTCCTGGCCACTCCAAGAACCCATTCTCTTATACAATCGCCTACTGGATACATGTGTTCCTTGTTCAATGAGGTTTCTGATAGTTTTGATATGAACTTTGATACATTTTCAGCATTAAGTCGAGTTTTTTTGGAATATCTTGATAGGTAGACATAAATTGTATTAAGTTTTCATCTTTCTTAAGTAAGAGCTGTGATACTGTATTAACACGTTCGCGCCGACGGGTGAAGTAGTGAACACACCAAGGGCCGCAATAGTCATATTTGTTTTTGGGCTATATAATTAATTCTTTTCGTATATTTTAATGTTTGCAATATTGTTTTTTTGTTTTATTCTTGTTTTTTGCTTGTACCACCGGTGGTACATAACGGCTCCTGCAGGAAAATCAATTTAGAGCCGCTGTGTACCACCGGTGGTACATGCGAATTTATCTGCTTGTAAAAGCCTAAAAAAGGACAACAAGTATTGAAGCCTCTAGCTGTCATCGATTATAATAAGGCGAAAAAGGGAGTAGACGTCTCCGATCAAATGTCGGCTTATTATACAACTCTTCGTAAAACGGTGAAGTGGTATAAAAAAATTATGTTCGAGATTATTTTTGGTACCTGTATTGTCAATGCGTGGGTATTGTATAACAAATTTGGTAGCAATAATAAGAAAATGGATATGCATAACTTTCGACAAAATATAATTTCTGGCCTGTTGGACGAACCTCAAGAAATTGAAGTTATAGAAGTAGAAGGCCGAAATATACAAAATAATGATATGGTCCATCGAACTCCCAAAAGACCAAAGTTGAATGCAATTACCCATCATAAGATACAAAAATATGAAGGCACAGCACGGCAGTCGAGAAGAAGATGTACAATTTGCTATCAAAAAATAAAAGAAGCCGAGGGATACAGGCAAGCCACAACTAAAACTACTGTGCTAACTGTCCTAATGAACCAGCGATGTATATTCCTTGTTTTAATGAAAAACACACTTGAAAGTATTTCGTTTTGTATTTTTCGCAGTTTGAAATGTAACTAGCTCAGTTTGTTTCAATAAACATCCATACATTTTGTATCCTCATTTTCACTATACTATAAGTTTTCTCTTTTGAGCCAAATGCGGAAACGGTGGTATATGATATTGAATATGTCTATGTAGGGACCGTATATCCAATATGAGAATCTTTCTTAAAACTGTAAGGATTTCAGAATGCATTTACTGACAATCTGTACATGTACCACCGGTGGCCAAGCACGGCTGCTACAAAAACTTGACATGTACCACCGGTGGTACATGTCGGCGCGAACGTGTTAATATCCTACTGTTCTTTTTTTTGTTTTTTCTTCAATTAAATTTTAGTTATTGTAATAATACTCATATTTTGAAG
Source organism: Cynegetis impunctata (assembly GCA_030704885.1). NCBI lineage: Eukaryota > Metazoa > Arthropoda > Insecta > Coleoptera > Coccinellidae > Cynegetis > Cynegetis impunctata. The sequence goes on from JARQZK010003741.1 coordinate 106,948, forward strand.
CTGCTTCTGTAAATTTTCATTTAGTTATTTTAGAATAGGTATAACCTGTAACTGGTTTTTTCACCTAGGAAATGAAAGCCTTATTATTATTATTATTATTATTATTGTTTCAATGCTATTTCGAAAAAATGAAGTTTCCAGCCGTTACCCGTCATGTATTCTTCAAGCACAACATAGAATGCTATCAAAGATAATGAAAACCATTTCAATGAATAAGTAATATCTCCAGTTTTAAATCATGCTAAATCTGAAAAAAAAAAATTTCCAAGTATCATTCTTCTCACACGTTCATGAATATATATGACGTTATTTTTTTTCTATGCATCATTTTACTGAGTAACTGTCAACATATATTCACTCTAGTGGGAATAATTACATATGAATTACATGTGAAATTTGAATATTGTAATTGTTGAAATAATTGCCAAGGAACTTTACCCTCAATTTGTTGATATCAAGAGTGAAGTTCCCGGTATAAATATTATTTTTTTGCGCCATCTATAAATCTATTCACTTCACCTCTGGACAGCATAAATTTACAGTGCAGAATTTAAAAACAAGTTCTTCTTAACACTATATTCAATAGGTAGATGGAGCTGCAATAGCACGCTATTTCTCGAGGAAGCAAGAGTTCTTGATTAACACTGATTTTATTGAAGTTTTCTGTTGTTCAAGGCTTACATCCTTACTGATATTCCAATGAAAGCAGTTGTTGTAGATGAAACCTAGATGGCGCGAATCAGTGAAAGTGTACATTATAGTCACTACTCTATTTTCAATTGATAGAAATTCAGTGAAAACAACTCGCAAATTACAACCCTCTTGCTATCAGCAAAATATATATATAGGTATTAAACCAAAATTAGTAACAGGAAGAGATCGATAATCCGGAATTGATATAAATTTCAATTATAGAATGGTTACATTTGCTAGTCGTACAATGTGTGAGAATGGAGTCAAAAATAATATCGGAAATATGTTTTATGAGAAACAGTTTTCTACATTTCTTAATCTTCATTCATTTCCTAATCTTGATTCTAATGCAATAGAAAATTGCTTTCCTTGAACCGATAAGTAGCTTGGTTGCAAAAATAATCTCGAATTCAATCAACTTTTCGCATGCTTTACAAAGCTATAGAATAATGAGTTCTTCTATTCATATATTATTAATGGTTCGCGTGATATAAACTATTGTTTTATGGTATTTCGATACATGAGTGAGTTTATCATGAAGTAATGAATTGATTTCATCATGAAGTTAATTAAATTTTTACGAAACCTATAAGGATGATAATTTCTTTATGCATATATTGGTTATATATACGTAGGTACTCTCATATTATATTATAAATATTTATTCTAAATATTGCGTTGCTTCGTTGAATAAAATCAATAATTATAATTGCAAATATTTAATAAGTATATAAATATTTGTTGTTTCATGAAACTTGCTTTAATAAGATCATTTTCATTGAGGATAATCATAAAATTAATACTCAATCACATGCCTCAACTTGGGACACTTTTGTTTACTACCTATATTAAAAAAAGCTCTCAATATCTTCCCTCACCTCATATATCTTGAGAGGAGCTTCTGTACTTCATGAATCAGTTTATGTTTATAAATTATCCAGCTCTAAGAAACGAAATATTTATAGCTTTTTACCATGTAAGGAACACCTCTCCTAACTTGGGACGGTATGATTTTGACCCATGATGAAATGCTTAAATTTTAACTCAATCATTTTAGAACCAACTTCTATACAAAGAACAATATTATTCTAAGGTAGGTAGATATACAAATTATGATTGAATGTACCTAACTGTATTGAACATACCTATGTAGATACTATTTGAAAATGAAAAGTCTCTCTCTCTGTCTCACTCTCTCTCTCTCTCTATATATATATATATATATATATATATATATATATATATATATATATATATATATATATATATATATATATATATATCAGAGCTGTGACGAGCACTGAAGAATAGTGCTTCGAGCACTAAGCACTAAGCACTTGAAAAAAAAGGCTGCTGGTCTCGAGCACTAAGCACTTATTTTTACAGAAGGCTTGCGATTACTAAGCACTTTGTTGAAGTAATTTGACATTTCGAGCACTAAGCCCTAAGTACTTTTTTCGGAATTGTTGAAATTGAGGTTATTTTAATCGGTAAATAAATTGTAAGCTGGCAAATGAGTATGAGATTATAGACGGGTGAGAAGAGATGCACAGAGTGTTACAAATTCGATGCTCACTATGAGCTGGTACAGAACTATACAGGGTGTTTCATTGGTAAATGAACATACCTACAACAACCTGAGCTAGAGCTATCCTAGGTGAGTCCAAAAAATCGATATATGATAGGTCTAATCAATTCCATAACCGAGTTTATGCACCAAAAATTTCAATTCCTCATAACTTTTGAACCAACCAGCATAGTCAGTTGATATTTGGAACGTATGATTCACTTCCACAGGTCGACCGATTCATATTTAAATTTCCAGAAAGTTCCAGGTCTGTATTTCAAAATTATGGGACTTCTTCCAAGAGGAGATTCAACGCCCTGTATATTAAAATTTTGGGATTTGAATAAGATATTTAAAAAGAGCAAACAATTTTTAATGGGGTTCAGTAGATTTCATTGTCCCGCACGTCATTTTGCTCGAAGAGAGGTTCAGGGAAAGATCCAATTGAATATATATTGGAATTCCACTAAATTCTCAGAAAAATCGTACATTGTACGGAGGGGGACTTACGTCCCTCGGGATTGAAATCTGTTGCCCTCTGTAGTTAACATCCTTATAACTCCCTAGATACATAAGTAACTATAAGTATAGGCATTCTCACACGCCATTTTTGATCAATTTCATAAAGATCATAGATACATTTAAACTTAAATAATACAGAAACAGATATGCTTCTGTAATCTGTGACCTACGAACATTCATATCAGCTAAATGACACAGATTTTATTGAAAATAGGATAAAAAAGGACCTGTGTAGAATCTAAGTATTAGTATTTAATCAACTGAGTGATGATTAATATATCAAATAGGAGAAACCCTTATGGAGCACAGAGCACATAGTATTGAAAGATTCATTATTTCATATTAAAAATTCTATGCTTATTATTCATATAGTTCCATGCCCATAAAAAAAATCCAAAATTTTCATTCAATGTAGTGACTACATATAAGTAATAGTGTACAACTCATCAAAATGAAAAAAAATTCAAACATCCCCATTAGCTTTTAATAAAACTAAGTTTTCGAAGTTCCTGTCACTCAGAGCATGACGTCTTAGTGCATTTACTATAGACGCAAATGAAAACAGTCTTTCAACAGGAGCACTTGATGGAAGGGGGGTGTTGTATTTTATAAATAATTTTTTTATTGACTTGACACTTACGTGAGAAGTTTATCACTGGAATGATATCAACACACGATCATAGCGCCGCCGCATACGCGTATTTGTGTTACGACAAGTTTGGCTCAGGGCTTAGTGCTTAGTAATCCGCAGAAGTGCTTGGGAGCACTTCAGTGCTCGGGAGCACTTTTGGGATTACTAAGCACAAAGCCTTTTGTTGAAGGACTTCAATTACTAAGCACTACTTTTGAAAAGGGCTCGGAAGCACAGTGCTCGGGAGCACAAAATGGCTCCGAGTGCTTTCACGAGCACAAAGCACAATGCTTTGGCACAGCTCTGATATATATATATATATATATATATATATATATATATATATATATATATATATATATATATATATAAATATATATATATATATATATATAAAAATATATATATATATATATATATATATATATATATATATATATATATATATATATATATATATATTATTATATATATATATATATATATATATATATATGTATATATGTTTTGTATTAACTGGCACCCTCTATAATCAATGTATATGCAGTACCCAGTGTATATCGTATATTTGATGTATTGTATTTGTGGCACCCAAATAATGCATTTCAATGTGGCACCCTTTATATATAATTTATTATTAATACCGGTAAAAGAGGCACCCTGCGGGGTTGTCGGATTTATGTTGTCACTTTGAAAATTGATATTTCAGTTTATTCATTGTTTTGCCAGTAGAAACATTCGAGTAAATTTGAAACTCATTGAATCTACATTGTTTTTTACAATATGAAGGTTTACTTATGTAGGTACATATACAGAGGGTGTTGAAATTTTGATGATACAGTTTATTTTGTACACCACCTTATACATTTATATCAGATACCTATGTTAGCTATGCGTATTCTGGTCATTTCATGGTGCGGAAAAAAGTTTTTTAATTTTTGCCAGTGAAGATATTCCGGCAATAACAGTGAATATTTTTTCAAAGATAATGTTAAGCCTTACGAAATTAAAATTAATATCATAATATTTCGTAATATCTGGGTAAATTGATTTTCTTATGTTTTTGTCCAATGTATAATTTCTGGAGAAAAAAATTCAAAAGTTAAGAATGCGAAAGCTATGGAATATACACATATATTTCAAAATCCTGTATTTTATTAGGATTTTTTATTAAATTGAAATCAAAGGTGAGATAAGTGGGTAATTCTATTTTTTTAAAACTATACAATCACATATCCTCAATTTTGTTTACTCGAAAATTTGAGTTAAACAAGAAAACAGACCCAATTCACTAAAATTAGAAGAGACATTTCAACAATAAAATTCATTTCACGACAAAGCGGCAGTGTTCTTTATATTTATTAAAATATATAAGTAGGTACTGTATAGTCTGTATAGACTCTGGCAAAAATGAAAACCTGTATTACATCAAACAATTGCTTCTATATGCGATAATTTGAAAATGAAATATTAAGTATATGGTATAATAGAACACCATGTATTTTCATAAATTAATTTTGTTTTATAAGAAGATATCAAAGAATCACACTGTAATTTTTCTAACAGTAATCAGCAAACCTTCATCAGTCAATTTGATAGTGGCAAAAAAAGGATTTTATATATATTTTAATTTAGTTACTGTTTCATCAGTATTTTTCATAGAAAATGAAAATTGTCCTTGGTTTCCTTGAGAATACTTCAGATGTTCTGTACAATTTTTTTGCTTTCACTGCTGGCGTCCGCGTAGGTATGATATTGAATATTTTTAACGTAAAAACGATGCCAAAAATCAAACTCAACTTTAAAAGGTTTAAAATTGCTATTATTCAATTTTTTTCAATCAATCTGATATAGTTTTTTCATAACTTATTGTATTCAATTCAGGGCCACCTTGTATATACAGGTTATTCACTCAAAATTATAGCAAACCGCAAACTTTTATCTTCAATCAATAACCGAGAACCCCGTAATAATAAATAAAAATGTAGGCCGCCTGTACATAAGTGCGTTTTTATAAACTCAACTTCAAAAGGTTCATAATTGCTATTATTCAATTTTTTCCAATCAATCTGATATAGCTTTTTTATATCTTCATATAGTGTATTCAAATCAGGGCCACCTTGTATATACAGGTTATTCACTCAAAATTATAGCGAACCGCAAGCTTTTATCTTCAATCAATAACCGAGAACCCTGTAATAATAAATAGAAATGTAGACAGCCTGTACATAAATGCATTTTTTTGATATTGTAGAAAAAACTTGTCTCGGTATATTGCAAAATGGCAGATTAACAATTGAAAATATTCAACACCCTGTATGTTGAAAATAATGCGTAACGCAAACTCATGTTTTCAAAAAAAAAATACAGCTCGTCCTTACAATATGTTAACATCGATTTTTTAACCTTCTACATTTTCACATATGAATAATTAATACGGTAGGTACTTATCCTTTCCATTCCATCCCAATTCAACTATCTCTAATATTTTTTAAATCAGACGTAGCCAACAAATCTGGGTATCAATTACACATAACAGATTCAAGGCATGAATGCGAAAATCAAAATCTGTTTAGCTTGATCCTAGCTTACTTGATTATTAGTCTTACTTGCCTCAGCATTCTTGTAAGATAAGCACGAATTAGTCTGATAACACGTCCGCTCAGCGTTGCCATAATACGGGTGCCACTTAGAGGTGTAATTACAATGGGCCTAAATGACATCAATTATGTCCGACATACAATTTGTATATAACAGAGCGCCATCTATTTCAAATTCATTGAACTAAATTGTATGTTCAAAGTTTTTCAGTGTAAATGTAGCACCCACCTTATTTTTTGGTATATGGTTTAGCAATACCTAATGAACTATATGACGGCTTCAAACGATAAAAACCACCTGGCACCCAAAGTCGGGTGCCACATTGCTTATACGGGCGCCACATTGCCAATACATAAATACAATGGTGCCACAAGGTAATGTTATATCTATATATATATATACATATATATATATATATATATATATATATATATATATATATATATATATATATATATATATATACATATATATATATATGCATTATATATATATATATATATATATATATATATATATATATATATATATATATATATATATATATATATATATATATATATTATTGGTTTTATGCCTTTATTACAACACTTGAGGTACAATAATTATCTACCCTATATAAACTAGTGTTTTAATATAATATATACACACAAAGTAATCGAAATTTTTTTGAAATGTTTTTATTATTTTAGGCAAAAATAATTTCTCAAATTACTTACTTGAAGTGCAAAGAATTCATGAAAGAAGTTCTATGGGATGAAAGTACAAATAAACTGTGTTTACATCATTGATTAAGGAATATTCCTTAATCAATGGTTTACATTCAATCTGCAGCTGGTAATAAAGCCTCATACCTACAGGAATGAAAACCGCCAACATAAAAAGTAATGAATTCTCCCAAGTTAGACAGTCCAAAGATAAGGAATTTGACAGTATGTCATAATTAATTAAAATATAAGTATTGAATTTATATTAATAAAGGTAATTGAATGATCTTATGACATAATTTGATACCTTGTCCATGTTCAGATACAAAGATAACTGTTACCTTTTACTCTGACTAATTGTTATAACCATTTAAGTAAAGTGAATATATAAATACGTAATCATCATTTAATTATGAACTCTTCATCAGGCTAATATATGCATGATTCAACAGTTACGCTCTGATGAATATAATTTGATTTATAATGAACGTTACTGTTAAATAAAGCTAATTTGTTCAAATACATAATCCGTAATTTTTAGAATTAACCATTTTTAATTATCACTAACTTATGAATTCATGTTGAATAAAACTATCAATGAATAGAACAAACAGTTTACTTAATTATTTAAATGAATAATCACAGGGTAACACAAAAAATGCTGATCATTTGGAGATGGATATTGAAGGAAATAGCGGGCTTTTGCAGCATTGAGAGGGATTGTAGAGTGATATATCATCCATTTCTAAAAGAAAAAGTCTTATACTCTATCCGAAGTTCTGCCTTCAAACACATTTTAGAATTTATTGTGTTATTCTGGAATTATTACGTTGTAAACTAATATCATTTTGTGGATTAGATCACTATAAGTATATTTTAATATGGTACTTTGAAAATATTAATTCTTAAATTTTATTCCTTATAACGAAAATTATATTCTTCGTAGACTAGCTAGGGATCAGTAAATTTATTTTATTTTTTTTAATCTGAGTATTACTATAATTTTTCAAGACAGTTGGAAGTTATTAAAAATAATGAAGATTGCCTCCCATACACATATATAAGGAAAGAATAATTCAAGTCGCCTTTACTGTTCAACTAACTACATTTATGGTTATGATTTTCAGATATTTAATACAATGGAAATGATTAAATATCTGCAATGTTTCGATATTCAATTAAGTGATCAGGGGTCTCCACTTGGAATTTAAAACAGAAGTAAGCCATAGCTTTACTTTTTTCGTTTTTAAAAAACAATTTCTAATATTTTCATTATAAACTAGCTAGTGAAAAACTGATGAATAGTTATGAATGTAGGTGCTAAATATGGTTTAATCCAGTTTATCTTCAAAAAAAGCATCATAGGAAATAATAGATTGAAGCGAGCATAAATTAATTCGTTTCAATATAAGAATTGAAAACCACCAGTATATTCTACATTTATTTTAAACGCGTACTTCTCACAAAGAAACTACGGGGTATCGGATTTGTAAAATCGATATTCCAAGGTCTTGGTCAGGACAAACTATTTAACTTACTGCATTATCATCGTTCCTTGATAAATGTTGCAAAGTTTCAAATTAATCCGACGTTTTGAAGGGTGTGAAAATCACGTTCGAAGGTTCCGTTGCATAGATACAGACATAGACCAAGTATCAACCAACTGGATAAATGAAGCGCAAGACCGTTCCAGATGGAAATCGTTGAGGGAGGCCTATGTCCTGCAGTGGACAAGAAAGGCCACGTGATGATGATGATGATTGCAACAAAACAAGGATAATCAATATATTTCTTTTTTGACGTGATAAAAGAAAGCATCTCATATATAATTCAACTTCGTAAATTTGTCGCTCCACTTAATTGGTAATAAATAAATAATAGCCTATGCTTTTTTGTTCACCTTTTTTCAGCAGTCTTGGGAAAATATGAGTAAGGTGTCATTCGATTCGGTAAAACATGTATATGATATTTGAAAAAACTACAGTTCTGATCGCGAAAATATAAAAGTTATGAACAATTAACTGAAAAATAGGAGGGTTTGGTTCTTTGCAAAATATTCCAAAAACTAATTGAGATATTCAAAATATAAAAAAAGATAGTAAAAGAGGAGGAAATTTTCTAGAAGAAATTTTCATAACCCGGAACTGTAGGATCAATAGTTGAAAATGCCTGAATTTTCAATTTTCATATATAATATGGTCAAATAATTTATATTGGCCCAAATGGGCGTGACTTACGTAGTCCAAAGTACCGGTTTTCGGCGTATTTTGACCCCCCTAAGAAAGTTAGAAATATTGGTTCTACAGTTCCGGGAGTTGGGAATTTCTGTCAGCAAATGTCCTCCTCTTTTTGAATCTTTTTTCAGATTTCAAAAACCTTGATTAGTTTTTGATATATTCGCAAAAAACCGAATCCATTTCAGTAAATTGTTTATAACTTTTACAACAAGCTTCAATTAAATGTTCATTACTAAGGTATTCAGATTCGTAGGACGCTGAAATTTTAGGTGTAGTTTACCAAGTTCCGACGTATTAGGAATATTTTAAGGACTTTGTTCTTCATTATACAGGGTCCTTCAAAATTTGCGATATTAACGATAAATACAAAATAGTGAAAAGTGCATTTTTTCAATTGTAATACCCTGTATATTATTGAATATCTCGAAAGAAAATTGAAATTTCTTTCAAATGATATATCATGTTCCTATACCTAAAAAGTCAGGTTTCCGAAATAAAAGCAAGTTTCTATAAAAATCGGATTATTTAGCCATATTTTGTATTAGGTAGCTATGAAATGTAAAGAAAGATGTCATTATGAAAATTTGACAATTATTAGTCCATCAACAATAAAACGTTCGCGCATTCATTAACGAAAATTTGATTTGAAAACAATCAAAATGGAAGGCAATAACTATTCTCATGAAGTTTTGATGAAGTTATTTATTGTACATGGTCAATGTGACCAAATAATAGCAAGAACATGCAGAAAATTCAATTTTCTTTCGAGATATTTAATGATATACAGGGTATTACATTTGAAAAAATGCACTTTTTACTATTTTTGTATTTATCGTTAAAATCGCAAATTTTGAAGGACCCTGTATAATGGAGAACAAAGTCCTTAGAATATTCCTAATACGTCGGAACTTGATAAACTACACCTAAAATTTCAGCGTCCTACGAATCTGAATACCTTAGTAATGAACATTTGATTGAAGCTATGTTTTGCACAATAAAATGAGGAAACCATTTAATTTCTCGAAAACCTCTGGAGATAGGTATGGAGAAGTATCATACAAAAACAATTGGAAAATGGTAGAGAAGCAAAAAATGGAATGATATATAGGGTGTCTCATTTGAAATTTCACAGTTGCTGCTACTTTTTAGTATAAGCGGCAACGCCGCAGCGCCACTATTATTTTAGTTCGATAGAGCAAAATCAATTATCCATGAAACCAAATTTTCAGAATAATCGCATGTCCCGTTCTCCGTAAACGTCTAAACTACCATCCACCGTGAGTGATCCTGTATAGTTACTATTATATATTATTCACATGTAACTGGTAACACCCCCGTAGTTACAGTGTACGTAGACAATAATTTTTCCGAGTAATTTAACGGTCATGTAAGACTATACTTAACATTTCACTAACTTCGAAGCCAGTGACACATGATATCACCTTAAACGTTCGATATTTCCTATATAATCATTCATTTCACATAACAATGCAAGTTACTAGGATTGAACAAATTTACTGCAAGTATTTTGTTACGACTATTATGTCATATCTCCAGGAAGTTCAGATCAGATGGCTACCGAGCAATTTCATTTTCTTCTATTACAAATTGTTGATTAGATGATTACCTGTTCACCTTATCTCCGTGATTTTGTAAGACTCCTGCAAGTAGCCAATATGGATATAATATGACCTAAATAGGAAATTTTCACAGTTGGTCAAGTGTATGAAGAAGTTTTCTCAAGATTTTATGTTGGTATAAAAGAGGTGGTCAGTGCTGAAAATGTTAGTCCTTCTTTCGTTCTCACAGAAGTGTATAGCAATGAAATTATTTGTGAGTTATTCTTTAATAGTTACTTATATAACTTCATATATTATATACATATAGAGCGACTTTGCCAACTTGAGACGGTTGAAACGTGTCAGGAAGAGAAGCTTTCGATCAAATCGAAGGAAATAGTTGAAAAAATCGTGCAGTGATCTAATATAAATAATCAATAAATCCGGAATATAACTTCCATTCTTCAATTGGAGTCTGATTTCACGTGTCTGAAAACTCCAATTCATTTTTTTTTTGTGAAATTTGAACTACTTACCTGATTTATTTGAAATCATTTTTGCCTTCCAAATTTTCAGAAACTATTGTTATAATAATCTATAATCTGATTATTTGATAAATGAAAATTTCTATAATTCAAGCAGATCTTTCATCAAATATTACTTTTGACTACATCGATGTATGAAGTTCTTCAAATAATACATATGCAAATGGAATTTGTGTTTAATATTTCAGGTATCAAGTAAAATCACTTATAAGACCTGTACATATTTCCATAATGTAATATTCAATAATATGCTTAAGATTTATAAAAAATTTCCTTGAAACACGATTTAGTTTCACCAATTCGATGTTTCAAAATTAAGAAGAAATTGCGAAAGAGAAGATGAACTTAGTATAATTTGGTTCTCTAATTTTTAGTTTCCTTTTAACCAATTAAATTAGTTTTGGAATTAAAGTAGCAACAATATTCTTGTTAATTTATTCTATATATTTTGTATCAAGAAGTTCAAAACGCATTAACGAAATGTTGAAATTATCAATTTTCAGTTGGAATATGCAAAAAACTCTGAAAGAAATTATTCCATTCTTATTTTGTTCAGACTGTTGACTTTCAATACAAATTGGTGAAAATAATTTCAAAATTCAAGCACATATAATAATAAAAATATGAATAGCAATTTGAAAACTCAAAAACAAACTATAGAAAGAAGAAACAAAATATTTTTTTCCGTTTCAGATTATTTTCACGGTAGCAGCTTTTGCTCTCGCTGCAGAGGAAAAAGCTGCACCTGCAGCTGAAACCAAAGATACGAATGCTGCTGAATCCTCTACAGATGAAAAAAATCAAAAAAAGAGAGGTCTTGACTTTGGATCTTTCCATGATTTCGGAGGAGGATTTGGAGGTCACGATTTAGGAGGACACAGCTACGATTTGGGTGGACATCATGAAATCAAAACTGTCACTATTGAGAAGAAGGTTAGTTGAACATAATGGTATAAACAAATATATATTCACGATTGATCAAGAATACCAGTTTTGCATATTTATAAATATAAACTAGTGTTAGTTTCTTTACTTTGATGTACAAAACCATTAATTTTATATTAATGAATCAATGAGGAATTCACTTTGGTCATTTTATTCAAGTTCTGACAAAATCATTGATATTTGGATCAGCCAAATTTTCATTCAAGTATTTCAAATCAATTTGATTGGCCTTCAGATTACTGATATATGAAATTTAAAAAAACTCGCATAAACTGCAGGGTTAAAAATATATTGGTTCAGAATAATTTAGTTACAAAATTTTAGTTGCATAATTTGAAAAATATTCTCTATTTTGAGGTTCCGTATCCAGTGCCTCACCCAGTGCCCTACACTGTGATCAAAAAAGTTCCTGTTCCTTACAAAGTCATTCAAAAGGTACCAGTTGATAGGCCTTATCCAGTTCCAGTACCAAAACCATACCCAGTAACTGTCCACAAACCAGTACCATACCCAGTTGAGAAACCTTACCCAGTACACATCAAAGTACCAGTGAAAGTTCCAGTTAAAGTACCTTATCCAGTTGAAGTACCAAAACCGTACCCAGTGACTGTACACAAACCCTACCCAGTGAAAGTCAAGGTCCCAGTTATTGTGGAAAAGAAGGTACCAATTTTTGTAAAGGAACATCATGACTTTGGTGGTCATCATGACTTTGGTGGTCATCATGGCTTTGGTGGACATAGCTTCCATTAGGACATAGATTCTATCGGTAAGCATCATAAATTGGGTATTTAAGATTGTATAAAAGATACTCATTCCATAGAGAAACTTCAGTTTGTCCAATTCTTCATTTTAATTGTACTTTTTTTTACTATTTCATTTCCTTTTTTTTCAGATCTCAGAAGCTCCTTCAGTACCTTCATATTGTGATAATTATACTATGTTATGATTTATAAATTATGTTTTCTGTCACTTTTCTTTAAGTTATATTGTTTATTTCAATAAATGTTTTTTCCTAACACTGTTTCGAAATCTTCAATTATTATGCGAAAACAGAAATTTATTCTAATATTGAAAGAAATTATATATAAATAATATAAATGATAATTAATATTCCTTAGTTGGTTACATTATGACAAGGTAAAAGGAAGAAAAGAAAGTTTTAAATTAAATATAACCAGTATAACCAGTGTCACAATCATGAATGTAATATACAGAGATATACATATATATATATATATATATATATATATATATATATATATATATATATATATATATATATATATATATATATATATATATATATATATATATATATATATATATATATATATATATATATATATATATATATATATATTTATATATATATATTTATATATATATATATATATATATATATATATATATATATATATGTATATATACAAACCAAAAAGGTATATTCTCAACGTTCATTATGCCTGCCACAGAAAAGCAAACAACGGTGCGAATACTGCCAATGAATACTTCATTGCAATAGAAAAGCAAAACACATGTAAATGGCAACACCGATGGAGCCTGAGTCTCATACAATGTCGACCAATCACAACTATAGAATTTCGGGTAAAATCGAGTAAATTCGTTGGAAAGCATTAATTTAATCGTAGTGTGATCGTAGTGACTAATGGCCGAAAACAGCTTGTTTACTTATATTGCTCGCGTATTGTTTTAAAATGAGTTTGGTTACTGAAGTTAATTTCAAAAATTTCGATGGTGACTTAGTGGAATATTTGTTATCCCATAACTTTAGTGCACTAAGTTATGAGGATAAAGTTTTGATAAAAACATTGCGACCTACCCCTAAATTAAACAATCTGGTGCAGCGTAACAGACAACAAAACCGCGGTTTTAATACAAGAAATTATGAGAGACATCCTTGCCTAACCGGATCACAGGTAAAAAATAAATTATTTTGTTGGCAGTGTTTACTTTTTACTAGGGAAAATGTCTCTGTTTGGGGCCGCTTAGGATTTGAGGATTTAACTCTTTAGTTGAAAGTGAGGAATTTTTCACCGATAAAGTAACTTCAAATACCGCACGCGGATTAATATCTCAATTTATATATTTTTTGAACATCTTTAAATTAATTTTTGAACAAACAGAAATAGTTTTTCAAATCTTACAGCACAAGTTTTCAGATGTAATTTACTCACGAAATCAGCTCAAGTTTCTTTTGGAAAACATTTCAGAATTTCGTGCAGAAGTTTATTTTAAAAAACTATTTTCTGTATTTCAAACTACTGATGATACGACTCAATTTAGCCCAAAACGAAAGAAATTCAGTTACGCAGATATGGAGCTTCACTATAAGCAAATATTTCATGAAATTTTGGATACTATTAGGGGTCAAATATAAATAAGGTTCTCTGATTTGAAAGAACTGCATTTCTTCGACTTACACAATAAAAATTTGTTTACCGGATTTTCGGCTAATTTTCCAGATAACCTTTTGGAAAATTTATGTCAAAAATACACTTTTTTTGAAAAGGTGGCCATAAAAGGTGAACTGTGTGTTGTTTATAATGACAATGAAATTTTGGGGCAAAATGAAAATCATGTGAGGACTATTAAATACCTTTTTGATAATGATTTGAATCAAGATTTACCTCAAGTTTATAAACTCTTATGTCTAATTGTTTCTATCCCGGTGACATCGGCTTCCGTAGAGCGCTCGTTTTCCACTCTTAAGAGAATTAAAACTTATTAACGAAATTCAATGAGGCAGGATCGTTTGAAAAATATTAGTTTGTTGTCTATTGAAAAGGAATTGGTAAAACTTTTGGCGAAAGACAAAAAATTTTATGAGGATATTATAGATCATTTTGCTAACGTTAAAGATCGCAGAATCCCGCTAATCTTCAAAAATATATAATAGCTTTTTATTTGCTCTCACCAGCTAATAACAAATTCGTTAAGTAGGTAGGTAGGTACCTATTTTGTGAAAGAAAAAAATTTGATGAATAGATGAATTGATTAATTGGCTGAGAGGAGTTTTTGTGAATATTGTAAATAGGAGTTGTGGGTCTCAAGGTAGACACTCGAAAGTGAAAACAAATTAATAGGTTAGGGTGCTTGTTTTACTTTGATTTTCTTTGAATTATAAGGCGGTTGACCTTGAAATCCTAAAAATTTTCGCCTATGGTATATTTTTCAACACCTCTTGTAGCCTCCTTAAACCAAATCCTCACTGCCGCCACTGATATATATATATATATATATATATATATATATATATATATATATATATATATATTATACTATATATATATATATATATATATATATATATATATATATATATAGATATATATATATATATATATATATATATATATATATATATATATATATATATATATATATATATATATATATATATATATATATATATATATATATATTTATAGTTTTTTGGTAACTTGTTACTAGGCTAGAACTACAACCGGCATCTACCTTTTAGCCAGAGGGAGCAATGGCTAATTCCCAAGGGCGTCACAGTTAAAATAAGTATGGGAAGCCCTGGTCTAGTCAGTGTATATATTATGCATATACATGTACACAGTCTGCTGCGCGTATCCAGTCTGGCGCAACACGTCACTACTAGCATATCGGTGACGAGAACCCATAAGTTTTTCCCCTACCAAAAATCCCTAAATATAAAGAAGTTTTCCCTTCACAAAAAGTTTTTATATCCTTTCAATTCACAGCATACCGAAAATGTATATGCATAACTCTTAATAGCTATTTGTCAGCTGTTATTTCACAAGTAAATTAACTCTCAGTTTCTCAACATCCTTCAATTTCACAATTGCCTAAGGAGCTGCAATTAGATCATTGCATCGCCGTTAATTACGAAGCGCCAAATATTCCGGGTACCTATATGAATACTTGGACACGGTCTATGATCTTGGTAGTTATTTAATTCGTTGCGATTCGTTACCCAGAACAGAATAATTTTGACAGTTTATCAGACTAATTTCTCATCAAATACGTAACCAATTAAAGGAAAGTATGATTTTCTCCTCGAGAACACAAATTCGAGTAATAACTATGTTTGATGAATTTAAATGGTTTAAATTCAAAAGGCTTCAATTTCTTTCGAACTAAATACACTTACTACAGGAAACATCTAATATTTCAAAATTTTCGGGAGTAATTTTCTTCATGAATGGTTAATACTGAAGATAATAATTAAGATCGTCTATATCATATTACAATCTCTTATCTTATCAAGCATCGAGCAATTTAAAATTATCGTAGTATTTAACAGTTTTGAAACATCATTTTTATACACAATTACTCGCGCACAACCATTTACCAAAGTTTCTTCGTAAAAAGTAGACGCCTAAGTCGAAGAAACATTCAAACATACAACTTTATATATATATATATATATATATATATATATATATATATATATATATATATATATTATATATATATATATATATATATATATATATATATATATTTATATATATATATATATATATATATATAAAATATATAAATATATAATATATATATATATATATATATATATATATATATATATATATATATATATATATATATATATATACATAAATATATATATATATATATATAAATATATATATATATATATATATATATATACATATATATATATATATATATATATATATATATATATATATATATATATATATAAATATATATAAACATAGCCCAAAAGAAACTCCTAAAAATCATATTATTCAAAAAGAGAAGATTCTGCACAGATAAGTATTTGACGAGGCTAGAGTTCTGAACCTAGAACAGTTACACATGAAAAAAGGTTGTATGCTATAACTCTGAACAATAAGTATCATTACACAGGAAATTTCACATGGTATCACTATACCCGAGCTGTGAGTCTGAGACATGTTTCATTTTCAAATACCTCAATACAAAGATCACTCAACGTCATACCCTCCCAATTTAAGAATCGACCTCATAAGTATATCAAATGTATTATAAGTTACAACCTGCTGCTGAATCCATCATCGGTACTGTATGGCTTCTAGAATTACTAGATTTCATTATTGATGTTTCTGTTCTTACCAGTAGGTACTCAAATTATTTGTTTTATTTTATTACCATTTCGAGAAGTTTGTTGTAAACTATTATTTAACATTATTCTACTTAGTTAGTTGTTCAGACGTACCGCACACACATTCTTCCAAGAAAATCGTGTGTTACATCTTTTACTATTGTGAAAACTACCATATTAAAAATAGATGTATTATATATATATATATATATATATATATATATATATATATATATATATATATAATACATCTATTTTTAATATGGTATATATGGTATAATATATATATATATATATATATATATATATATATATATATATATATATATATATATATATATATATATATATATGTGTGTGTGTGTGTGTGTGTGTGTATATAATATATATAAGTGCAAAACATCCAGAGGAATATATTTATGAATATATTAACTAATATGGTTTCTTACATTGCTCATTTTTTACAGATATAACAGTGCACTACAGGGCACAGGATAATAATATTGAAATAATAATTCATCTGAAATTTTATTACAGCCAATGGCGATTGTTATCTTTCACTGATAATTTTTATTCTAATTCAGGAAATACATGTTAGAAAGCTTGTGAGTGCAGTACGTTTCTAGGCACTTTAGAAGCCGAGATGAATTTCACAAAGGGAAGTGCCAATACAATTTACCTGTTCATCTACTCTACTTCCTCCAGTCCACACATAATATGATAAAATTTGATCTGATCAACGACTGTCTGTTGTATAATATTCTCTTAACGTAAGCCATCTGATCATTTATCTCTATATTAAATGAGTGATCACTAAATAATTACATCTCAGTTATTTCATGTTGAACTTGTGCACAGAGACGAACTTATTCAGTTATAAATAAAAAATCATTGTTCTCTTTATTTTTAAAGTCATTTTATCGAAGTAACATAGCAATGGTCAGTTTTCTACCGACTAACCTGGAATAAACCGATATGATGGATTTTGGGTAGGACTAAATTTCGATAGATACCTACCTAGGAAAGAAATTTATCAATATGGAAAGCGCCATCTCTACGTTGTAAAAAGAATGAATTGATATTTAGGCTTGGATACAATTTCAGTTAACCAAGATAATAAAGTGGCGATCTCTTAAATTTGCAAATATTGGGGGCCTCTCCGTTGCCTTTTGGACGGAGGCCCCGGAGAGGTGCCCCAGTGGCTCCAGCGTTAGTTACGGTGCTGCGAGGTATTAATATGATCGCATACACTCAGCTGCGCACTAACTATGTGGCGAATGTAGGCAAAAACCACGGGCGACAACATCTAAGGGCGGCAGTTCGACTAAATAAACAACCCGTACTAACGACTAAATACTACAGTAGCAATACAAATTTTTTTAAAGCTACTAGTAACTGTAGTATAGGGGAAAGATCTTTTTCAAAATTAAAATTAATAAAAACTTTTTACGATCAATTATGGCACAAGAGAGACTCAGTAATTTGGCAATTGAGGCGTTGACTATGAAAAGGAGGTAAGTGCCAAAACTTAAATTTTCCAGGAGGAGCAAAAAACCAAATTGATACATGAATAAATAACAAGAACGCACCTTTTGGAGTAGAAAATGTATTTACTATACGGTTACATGCAAATATTGTTGGATTATAATGTACAAAAAAGGTTCAAAGATTATTTACAAATATCTTTATAAATGTATGGTGAACCCATGCTGCGGCACTTGTTACCTTTGCAAAGCAAACAGTCATTCTTTTTTTTTATTTATTCAAGTACTCTAAGATATAACAAGATCCATAATGAGTATAACATGTAAGATTGTATGAGTGACATGCATGTCCTAACATTTTAGTAACTTATATAATTTTTTTTAACTTAAATAACTATTGTAGTCAGAGAAAGAGATCACTTTTTACAAATCATAGGTTCTCTAGGAGGAGTTTGTTCATCTTTCTATTGAAACTGTCAATGGACGGACTGTTTTTAATATGTTCGGGAATTTTGTTGAACCATTGTAGAGCTTGAAATGTAGTCCTTTTTTTCCCAACATTAGTTGTATCTGGTAGTATGTGGAAATGTTGATTTGTTCTCGTGTTGTAATGATGTATGTCACAATTTTGAGTTAGGTTGACTTCTGTTTCAGTTTGGTTGTTTTTGATTTTGTAAATAATTTTGACACTATCCAGTTTAACTATATCAGGGACTTTCAAAATTTTTAGATCTTTGTAAAGCATTGTTGTATTTGTCTTATATGGAAAATTGAATAAAGTTTTAACTATTTTATTCTGGGCTGTTTTTAATCTATTGATATATTGTTGTCTTGCTTGGCCCCAAAAAGCAGCTGAGTAAATCAGATGTGAATACACATTCGAATAGTAAATTTGGAATTGAGTTTTTTTGTTGAACTTCATGGCACTGTGTTTTAGGTGATAACATAGATAGTTCTGTTGCCACCAGCGGCATCTTGTGACACCGCTCAAATCTAAACGAGAGGTGATAGGCACTTACCTCCTTTTCAACGCTATTGGCATTGGCATTTAGAATCGTTTCAGTGAAAAAAATAATTTTCGGCAATTTTGGCACTTACCTCCTTTTCAATGTCATCGCCTCAATTATGTCTAGTGAACTTATGGGTTGTATTCCTTGAGACAAGTTGATTAAAGATTTTGCCAAAAAAAGGCAAGAAAAAAAGGCTTCCAATAACTTATTTCTTTTATTTCTGTTATGTTACACTTTTATTGTTTTGTCAGTTTTGTTATTGCTTTGCTTTTTATATTTATTGATTAATCCTTATGTCAATGACTTGTCAAAATCTTGAGCTTTCGATAATAGTCATTTCCTTTATTTGCAAACATCAAATGATAATGATGATTTAAAATTATAGATTATATTTGAGACGGTATATGAATTAACACATATTTCATTTCAAAATTAGATAAGTAATAGCGATTATTTTGTGTACCCCCTTATCTGATGTATCTGTATCAAAATGAAATATATGTATTAGCACGTATTTTAATTTCATTTATGTGTACCCACCCATGTATGAATTTTTACTAAAAAAAGGGTAGGGGGTGTAAAATTATATTTGCACACTGACGACCGCATGGCAAGGAGCGCCCCTGCATACACTGAAGTGTGTGATCACAATGAAAAACGATGATTTAAAGTCCGAACCTGTACACTATTCATTTATCTTGTTATCTAGTACTACACGCATTAATAGATCTGTAGAATTGAAATGGTTCGACTGAATCTGTTTGCTTTCTCTCGCCACATGGGAATGAAAATGACTAGTCCGTTCAAGCTGACCGAGTTTGCATAATCTGTCTGCATACGCCTCTGAACTGCCTCCGTTAATTCAAGTTAATTGTACTTCTCCATGCACGATATGATCTGATTTTGCCTGTTATATAGTCCGATGCATGGAAC